>WOVY01010817.1:0-500000 GCA_013436015.1 Rhipicephalus annulatus | reverse complement strand
GCAACATGTAGAATGCGTGTCTTCCATTACGCCCCTACCGGGTTGGTTTGTCGTAAGCACGTGTCGAATGGTCAAAGTACAAAATATATTCGGTAGCACACGATTTAACACGCCTAAATTGTCGCCTCATGAAGTGCGTGAGATGTGCTCAATTTCCTTATGAAAATACTAACTAGGGTTTTACAACCCAATACCTCAATATAATTATGAGAAACGCTCCAGACATTTCGACCACGTAGTGTTCTTTAACGAGCACAGTCATCGCACAATATACGGGCTTCTGGCATATCGCGTCCATCAAAATGTGACCGGGCCCCACCGCGGTGGTCTAGTGACTAAGGTACTCGGCTGCTGACCCACAGGTCGCGGGTTAAAATCCCGGCTGCTGCGGCTTCATTTCTGGTGGAGGCGGAAATGTTGTAGGCCCGTGTGCTCAGATTTTGGTGAATGTTAAAGAACCCCAGGTGGTCTAAATTTCCGGAGCCCTCCACTACAGCGTCTCTCATAATCATATGGTGGTTTTGGGACGTTAAACCCCACATACCAATCAATCAATCAAAATTTGACCAGCGCGGCCGGGATCGAACCCGCATATCTTGAGTTAGCAGCCGAGCACCATAAACATGCCTTCACGGTGGTGGACTGCTCAATTTTCTTGAAAACGTCTAGTCACTATTCTATATGTTCTCTCGCCCCAACACATTCTAGCTCCTCGAGGCGTATTGTGCGTGCGACATTATGCATTTACACTCAGCCCCCGTCTCTAAAAGCTATAGTAACAGCAACGAACGCGCGTGTTCAACAATATTTATAACTGATACAATACCTTTGTTGCTTTCATGCCTGATAAAAAAATCTCACGACATTTTACACCAATTGACTTGTTGACTGATCGTATTTGCAGCATTATCAAAAATGATGAACGTTCTGTATGCGTTTGTTGATTCGCAGCTTTAGTATTCCCGGCGCAGCCAGTGTCGTACAAAACGTGCTTTGTTCAAGCAGTCTGAAGTCGAAATCGGTGAAAAAAAAGTGTTTACCTACACTCACCTGTTTAACTCTGCCTCTATTACAAGGTTAACATAATGATGATCAAAAGCTCTGGGTTCTGCTGTTTCAAACAAATGTATCCCTTCCCATAAAATCATTTCCTAGCTATTTCATTCAATGCACGACAGAGTCTACTGAAATACGCAAACATCTGCCAACCATCTTCGGTTACTCGTGTCTTTCTCACTGGAAGCAGCAGGAGAAAACAATGAGACAAGAGAAACATACTAAATCAAGCACTGACTTCATACGAGGTTTTTGTACTGTCGAACATAATTATATATAGTATTTTCACAGAAGATGAAGGAAGTGTGGAGAGGATAGATAGATAGATAGATAGATAGATAGATAGATAGATAGATAGATAGATAGATAGATAGATAGATAGATAGATAGATAGACCGACGGACGAATGGACGGACGGACGGACGGACGGACGGACGGACAGACAGACAGACAGACAGACAGACAGACAGACAGACAGACAGACAGACAGACAGACAGACAGACAGACAGACAGACGGACGGACGGACGGACGGACGGACGGACGGACAGACAGGTAGACAGACAGACAGACAGATAGATAGATAGATAGATAGATAGATAGATAGATAGATAGATAGATAGATAGATAGATAGATAGATAGATAGATAGATAGATAGATACGCTCAAAGTGGCCAAAGTTTGCTGAGAAATGCTTCACATTTAAAAACTTGTTCAGTGGTCCTAACGTGGAATGGAGTGCTGGACTCAAAATAAACGTTAATTTTAAGCGGCTTTCAAGCTCAATGTGGTCAAGCGAATACAGGTTGGTGACAGCGCCAACGGCGGTGTTTGGCGACTATCTAAGGAAAAAATCAAAATAGAAATATAAATAAAATCGCCGCCCCAAATCCTGCGGTTCACCTGTCATGAATCTGTGAAAGAGAATTGTGCCATGAAATTTATGTTGCAGTCATCAGTACTGTTTTGATGCTAACACAGACACTACACGCAATATTAATTAAAAGTTCGACGTCCTTATACTTGAAACATGGATAGTAGCACAGTGATGTCAAAATCTTTGCGAAGAATTGGCAGAAAGTTGAATTTCTTTGACCAAAAACCAGTGCCACCATTATAAGTCTTTATAAAGAAACCACCAATTTATCATGCGCAAATTGTACTTGGCGTCGTAGAAATGCACAGCGGAGATGCTCCAGACTTGATAAAGTGTGACGCCCACGGGACGGCTTTGTGCTCTCCCATCGTAGAGTACCTAGTGCTCTAAATTGTGCCACGAATGCGAATGCATTCGGCAAGATATTGTCATGGGTATAGAAAAGTACCTCAGGCACGGGTGCAGAAATGACTCAGAAGGAATGAAGACGAGGATGTTGTTGTGGGGCCGTGTCTGGACTGCCCTGTTGTCCTGCATCCTTGCACACTGTGTGCAGTGTTAGCCCATCCAGCGTTAACTTATTAAATACTCCCCGTTACATATTTTTGGTGAAGATGCGGGGTAAAATTCCGACTCTGGATCTCCGTAGCGGACGTCAGCTTCGTCCAGCCACGGTGCCTGAAGGTGGTGCGCCGTCCGTTCAGTCCACGCCTGCTCCGTCACCTGTGATCCCTCCCCATCTTCTCGATCCAGGTTCATTTTGCGGCACCGGTACAACTGACGTTGACTAGTGGCTCGCCTTGTACGAGCGCGTCGGCAAGCAATACAGGTGGGATGAGACGCTTATGCTGGCCAACATCATCTTTTAGCTGCGAGGTACTGCACGCGCCTGGTACGAGACACACGAGAAAGACCTGATGAGTTCGGACGTGTGCAAACAGAAGCTCCGTGACTTGTTCGGCCGGTGAGTCGCTCGACAAGTGGCAGCCAGGCAGAAACTCGCGTCACGAGTTCAATCTTCCACCGAGTCGTACGTCATCTATATCCAAGACGTGGTCGCCTTGTGTCGGAAGACCGACAAAGACATGACCTAACTAGACAAGGTCAGGAATGTGTTGAAGGGCATAGCCGACGATGCTTCCAACATTCTGATATGCAAGAACTGTACCACCATTGACTCAAATGTCAGTGAAAGTCGGTGGTTCGAACAAGGCAAAGGCAGGAGAATAACACAACGTTTTTCCCGACTCCCGAACTTTGCTGCGACTTCTTCCTGCGAGGATCCTGTGACGCCACCTCCATTCGTGAATCCTCCAAACATCACAAGAATAGTCCACCAGGAGCTGGAAGCCATGGCTCCTTCCGCTTATCAACCCCATGTGCCTGGCAACTTGTCCCCAATATCTCTTATTCAGGCTGTTGTGCGACAAGAGTTTGCCAACATGGCCGTCTTGGTTCCTCAATACTCCAGCCACACACCGCAGCCCATCAATTCTAACGCTCCAGTGCTTCCGCCCTTGCACGAAAGACTACTGGGACGCAGCTTTAGGATTTGTGATCAGCCAAGCAGTCGCATCTTGCATGGTGCCTTCTATTGTCTCGAAACCAGTTTCTTTCGGCCGCGTTTTTAACTTGAGACACATCCAAAAGTCATGCGGAGTCATGTCGTCGTGTGTAGGGAGCCTAAGAATACCAGGAACGTTTTGCAGACTGAGTTCAATCGGCTCCGTTGTTAACTGCCCTGGTACCCAGCAATTTCTCGGACACTCCACTCATGCCCAGATTTTTCGTCAAAATTCCGTCATTCTTATATATTCCGTCACATTGCTTAGTACTTTCCTCACTAAAACAATACATAAAAAGTATGTGTCACCCTCATGATAGGCTTGGTTTGAAGATGTATGAATATATCATCACTGGCGTGCAAATGATATCATCCTGTTAACGTACGCCACAAGACATAGGTGCCTACGATTAATTCGTAGGCGCTGGTGAGGATTCGTGAGGTCACAACAGTGTTTTCATTGGCTTGCAGACATTCATTCAATGTGTGTATATAACGCAGTGATCTTGACGCATAGATAGATAACGAGCTCAGTTGAGGTACCAACGAATCCGCCCCCATTTTATAGGAGGAGGGCCGTGGGCCGCTGCCACAGGGACGGGGAGGCTATTGCCTCATCGCCGCGTCGTGAGACTTCTGGACGTCTTTGAGTTGCTGAGAAAGGACAGGTCTCGTGATCACGAAATAAAATTCATATTCAGGGAATTCTTTATGCCTTCTCTGTAGAGAGGAACATGGGGTCTAAAATCAATGCGATCTTTATAGTATGGACAAAGTACTACTTTAATAAAAATTATTTTGTGGTGACTTGCGCCAAGCCAGGTGATCACATAATGAGGTTCTACCACAGAGGTTATTTTGCTGGAACTCTATATGCAACATGTAGAATGCGTGTCTTCCATTACGCCCCTACCGGGTTGGTTTGTCGTAAGCACGTGTCGAATGGTCAAAGTACAAAATATATTCGGTAGCACACGATTTAACACGCCTAAATTGTCGCCTCATGAAGTGCGTGAGATGTGCTCAATTTCCTTATGAAAATACTAACTAGGGTTTTACAACCCAATACCTCAATATAATTATGAGAAACGCTCCAGACATTTCGACCACGTAGTGTTCTTTAACGAGCACAGTCATCGCACAATATACGGGCTTCTGGCATAATCGCGTCCATCAAAATGTGACCGGGCCCCACCGCGGTGGTCTAGTGACTAAGGTACTCGGCTGCTGACCCACAGGTCGCGGGTTAAAATCCCGGCTGCTGCGGCTTCATTTCTGGTGGAGGCGGAAATGTTGTAGGCCCGTGTGCTCAGATTTTGGTGAATGTTAAAGAACCCCAGGTGGTCTAAATTTCCGGAGCCCTCCACTACAGCGTCTCTCATAATCATATGGTGGTTTTGGGACGTTAAACCCCACATACCAATCAATCAATCAAAATTTGACCAGCGCGGCCGGGATCGAACCCGCATATCTTGAGTTAGCAGCCGAGCACCATAAACATGCCTTCACGGTGGTGGACTGCTCAATTTTCTTGAAAACGTCTAGTCACTATTCTATATGTTCTCTCGCCCCAACACATTCTAGCTCCTCGAGGCGTATTGTGCGTGCGACATTATGCATTTACACTCAGCTCCCGTCTCTAAAAGCTATAGTAACAGCAACGAACGCGCGTGTTCAACAATATTTATAACTGATACAATACCTTTGTTGCTTTCATGCCTGATAAAAAAATCTCACGACATTTTACACCAATTGACTTGTTGACTGATCGTATTTGCAGCATTATCAAAAATGATGAACGTTCTATATGCGTTTGTTGATTCGCAGCTTTAGTATTCCCGGCGCAGCCAGTGTCGTACAAAACGTGCTTTGTTCAAGCAGTCTGAAGTCGAAATCGGTGAAAAAAAAAGTGTTTACCTACACTCACCTGTTTAACTCTGCCTCTATTACAAGGTTAACATAATGATGATCAAAAGCTCTGGGTTCTGCTGTTTCAAACAAATGTATCCCTTCCCATAAAATCATTTCCTAGCTATTTCATTCAATGCACGACAGAGTCCACTGAAATACGCAAACATCTGCCAACCATCTTCGGTTACTCGTGTCTTTCTCACTGGAAGCAGCAGGAGAAAACAATGAGACAAGAGAAACATACTAAATCAAGCACTGACTTCATACGAGGTTTTTGTACTGTCGAACATAATTATATATAGTATTTTCACAGAAGATGAAGGAAGTGTGGAGAGGATAGATAGATAGATAGATAGATAGATAGATAGATAGATAGATAGATAGATAGATAGATAGATAGATAGACCGACGGACGAATGGACGGACGGACGGACGGACGGACGGACGGACGGACGGACAGACAGACAGACAGACAGACAGACAGACAGACAGACGGACGGACGAACGGACGGACAGACAGGTAGACAGACAGACAGATAGATAGATAGATAGATAGATAGATAGATAGATAGATAGATAGATAGATAGATAGATAGATAGATAGATAGATAGATAGATAGATAGATAGATACGCTCAAAGTGGCCAAAGTTTGCTGAGAAATGCTTCACATTTAAAAACTTGTTCAGTGGTCCTAACGTGGAATGGAGTGCTGGACTCAAAATAAACGTTAATTTTAAGCGACTTTCAAGCTCAATGTGGTCAAGCGAATACAGGTTGGTGACAGCGCCAACGGCGGTGTTTGGCGACTATCTAAGGAAAAAATCAAAATAGAAATATAAATAGAATCGCCGCCCTAAATCCTGCGGTTCACCTGTCATGAATCTGTGAAAGAGAATTGTGTCATGAGATTTATGTTGCAGTCATCAGTACTGTTTTGATGCTAACACAGACACTACACGCAATATTAATTAAAAGTTCGACGTCCTTATACTTGAAACATCGATAGTAGCACAGTGATGTCAAAATCTTTGCGAAGAATTGGCAGAAAGTTGAATTTCTTTGACCAAAAACCAGTGCCACCATTATAAGTCTTTATAAAGAAACCACCAATTTATCATGCGCAAATTGTACTTGGCGTCGTAGAAATGCACAGCGGAGATGCTCCAGACTTGAAAAAGTGTGACGCCTACGGGACGGCTTTGTGCTCTCCCATCGTAGAGTACCTAGTGCTCTAAATTGTTACCCACTTTGTCCAAGCACACGGGGAACGGTGAAGGCCGTTCACGTTTCGTGCCACGAATGCGAATGCATTCGGCAAGATATTGTCATGGGTATAGAAAGGTACCTCAGGCACGGGTGTAGAAATGGCTCAGAAGGGATGAAGACGATGATGTTGTTGTGGGGCCGTGTCTGGACTGCTCTGTTGTCCTGCATCCTTGCACACTGTGTGCAGTGTTAGCCCAACCAGCGTTAACTTATTAAATACTCCCCGTTACATATTTTGGGTGAAGACGCGGGGTAACATTCCGACTCTGGATCTCCGTAGCGGACGTCAGCTTCATCCAGCCACGGTGCCTGAAGGTAATGCGCCGTCCGTTCAGTCCACGCCTGCTCCGTCACCTGTGATCCCTCCCCATCTTCTCGATCCAGGTTCATTTTGCGGCACCGGTACAACTGACGTTGACTAGTGGCTCGCCTTGTACGAGCGCGTCGGCAAGCAATACAGGTGGGATGAGACGCTTATGCTGGCCAACATCATCTTTTAGCTGCGAGGTACTGCACGCGCCTGATACGAGACACACGAGGAAGACCTGATGAGTTCGGACGTGTGCAAACAGAAGCTCCGTGACTTGTTCGGCCGGTGAGTCGCTCGACAAGTGGTAGCCAGGCAGAAACTCGCGTCACGAGTTCAATCTTCCACCGAGTCGTACGTCATCTATATCCAAGACGTGGTCGCCTTGTGTCGGAAGACCGACAAAGACATGACCTAACTAGACAAGGTCAGCAATGTGTTGAAGGGCATAGCCGACGATGCCTTCAACATTCTGATATGCAAGAACTGTACCACCATTGACTCAAATGTCAGTGAATGTCGGCGTTTCGAACAAGCCAAAAGCAGGACAATAACTCAACGTTTTTCCCGACTCCCGAACACCGCTGCGACTTCTTCCTGCGAGAATCCTGTGACACCACGTCCATTCGTGAATCCTCCAAACATCACAAGAATTGTCTGCCAGGAGCTGGAATCCATGGCTCCTTCCGCTTATCAACCCCATGTGCCTGGCAACTTGTCCCCAATATCTCTTATTCAGGCTGTTGTGCGACAAAAGTTTGCCAACATGGCCGTCTTGGTTCCTCAAAACTCCAGCCACACTCCGCAGCCCATAAATTCTCACGCTCACTACAACACCGCCCCACTTGTTGCTGCTGTCGCGCCGGTCCCACGGTTCTCATCGCGCTACCGAAATCCATCTGAGGGGCACACACAAGATGATCGACCGATGTGCTTCTCTTGCCATCGCGTTGACCACATTTACCACCACTGCCGCAACAGATGGTCTTTCCGACAACGTTTTCTAGACGACCACCGACAGGATCGTGGGCAGCATTCGCCACCTCGTTTTGCCGATGACCACCTTCAGGACCTTCCACCTAGCCATTGTACGCTACGCTCCAAACCATCCTACGCCGATGTCGTCGCCCAGGGAACCCGGTCCAGCCGCTCACCGTCGCCTCAGGGTCGCCAGCCGCGCTCCTATCAACGCCGTGACTCCCCGTCACCGGCGTATTCTGGGCAGTTCTCGGAAAACTAACAGATGCAGCTCCTGGCGGTGGCGCTGCATTGACAATTCGGACCGAAAAACCTCTACCGACCACTAATTCAAGACAAAATTTACTTGGTGTTCTTATCGATGGCCTGACCGTTACAGCGCTAACAGACACTGGTGTCCACATATCTGTTATGAGTTCACGTTTTCGATTCCGCCTGAGAAAAGTTCTTACCCCTGTAATGTCTTTGACAGTGCGAGAAGCCGGCGGCAGCCGAATATCAGTTCTTGGTATGTGCACTGCCCGCGTCACAGTTGCCGGCCTTCACACTCCAGTCCTCTTCGCTGTTCTAGACGATTGCCCACACGACGTAATTCTCGGCATTGGCTTCTTGACTGTGCAATCAGCCCTCATCGTTTGTTCAACCGGCACTTTACAGCTAGAGTTGCCTTTCTACTCTGATGTCCCTCCTACAGCTCGCAAAAGGCTACCGTGGAGTGTCTACGATTACCACATCACGCCGCTGTGTACCTTTCTTTGTCATCCGTTCCCACCTGTTCCTGATGGCGACTACTTGGCAGCTCCACTCATTGACCTTACCCTTTCCCGGAACATCATACTTCCTCTTACTACAGTGGAGATTAGCGACAACAAGACGCTTCTTCCTGTTCTCAACTTCTCCGTGTCAACCCAGGTCATTCCTCAAGGTATTGCCTTAGCAGAACTATCCACTCAGGAGCAATGTACCATTTCATCTCTCACTCCTGACATCAAGAGCGTAGCCGAACCTGTTCGCAGCCACACAGAATAGAGCTTTCTTAGAAAAAAATGATATTAAGCGACCTGTCGCCGTCCCAAGTTGAAGCGCTCCGTGATCTTCTATTTTCTTACCTCGACATTGTTTATATCAACGGCCATTCCTTGGGCCGCATGAGCGTCGTAGCCCACCGTATCGACGCTGGCGACGCCAGTCCCCTTCATAAGCGTCCTTACCGTGTGTCTCATTCAGAGCGCTAAATAATCCAGAAGGAGGAAAAAAAATCCTCGACAAAACCGTTATAGATCCTTCAACCAGTCTTTGGGCATCACCTGTTGTGCTTGTTAAAAAGACGGACGAAACCTGGCGGTTCTGCGTCGACTATCGCCATCTCAATCGAATAACCAAGAAGGATGTCTATCCTCTACCTCGAATTGATGATGCGCTTAACTGCCTTCATGGTGCCAAGTATTTCTCTTCCCTGGACCTACGATCAGGATATTGGCAAATTTCAGTCGATGATCGCGATCGCGAGAAGACGGCATTTATAACAATCGACGGGCTTTATCAATTTAAAGTCATGCCTTTTGGGTTGTGCAATGCGTCAGCAACTTTTGAACGCATGATGGACTCCCTCCTTCGTGGTTTTAAATGGTCGACATGCCTGTGCTATCTAGACGATGTCATGATTTTCTCGCCAACGTTTGGAAGCCATCTTCTACGCCTGTCGGCCATTCTTGACGTTTTTCGCTCTGCTGGCCTCCAGATTGACGCGTCTAAGTGCACCTTTGGGTGCCGTCAGATAAAGCTACTTGGCCATCTTGTTGACGCTACTAGTGTACGACGCGACCCTGATAAAGTCCGTGCGGTGCGCGAGTTTCCGGTTTAACGTTCCACGCAAGAAGTCCGCAGCTTTTTGGGACTGGGTTCATATTTCCGCCGTTTTGTCAGCAACTTCGCGGAAATTGCTCGGCCCCTCACGGATCTCCTCAAAAAGAACATGACTTTTTCTGGCGTGAAGACCAAGAACATTCATTTGCGTCGTTGACTTCTGCGCTCACATCACCACCTGTATTGGCTCATTTCGACCCAGCCGCTCTAATGGAGCTTCGCACCAACGCAAGTGGCCATGGCATAGGGGCAATACTCGCGCAAATGAAGAACGGCACAAACCGTGTCATAGCGTGTATACGCTAGCCGCCTAGTTTCTGAGTCGGAAAGGAACTATTCGATTACTGAACGAGAGTGCCTCCCTCTCTTATGAGCTGTAGCAAAATTTTGTCCATACCTATATGGACGCACGTTCGTAGTCATCACAGACAACCATGCGCTCTGCTGGCTGTCAAGCCTTAAGGATCCTACAGGAAGACTCGGGCGATGGGCATTGCAATTGCAAGAGTACACGTTCTCTGTAGTGTACAAGTCTGACAAGCTTCACAGCGATGCCGACTGCTTATCTCGACACCCTGTTGATCCACTCGACTACTCTGAGTTGGAAGCTGATGGCAACATCCTAGCCATAACAGACTTTCTGAAAATAGCCGACGAACAACGCCGAGATCTATCGCTGCTATCGATGATTGGCGGTCTTCAATCCGGCCATAAAGACCCTTCACTGAGCCTATTTTTTCTTCAAGACAACGTTTTGTACCGCTGCAACTTACAGCCCGATGGCGCGGAACTTTTGCTCGTCTTCCCACATCATCTGCACAAGGACATCTTGCAAGAACTTCACAACGCCCCAACTGCCGGACATTTAGGTGTCTCCAGAACCTGTGACCGCGTCCGCCAACGGGTATTCTGAAAGGGCCTTTATCGTTCCGTTCGCCGCTACGTTGCAGCGTGTGACCTGTGCCAGCGTCGGAAGAAGCCTACGTCTCTCCCTGCCGGTCACCAACAAGCCCCACATAACGTACTGTTAGCCTTCAACCTATTGAAGTCCCAGCCGAGCCGTTTCATTGTGTGAATTTGGATTTGTTAGGTCCCTTCCCAACATCAGCCACGGGAAACAAATGGATAGCAGTAGCTATGTATTATGGCACTCGGTATGCAATTACTCGAGCGCTACCGACCAGCTGCGCAACGGACGTCGCAGATTTCCTACTCTATGACATCATCCTTCAGCATGGCGCTCCTTCTCACCTACTCACGGACCGTGGCCGCTGCTTCCTGTCTCGTGTGCTTGACGACCTCCTTAGATCCTGTGCTACGCGGCACAACTTTACGACTTCTTACCATCCTCAGACTAACGGACTCACTGAACGCCTAAACCGCACACTGACGGACATGCTTGCTATGTATGTCTCTGACTACCACACCGATTGGGACACTGCCTTTCCGTTCGTAACCTTTGCTTACAACTCGTCGCTTCATTGATTGCTTTGTGGGGTTGAACTCGTCGCGTCATGAAACTGCCGGCTACTCGCCATTTTATGTTCTCTTTGGCCGTGATTCCTTACTAAATTTCGATACCCTGTTGCGCATGACCTTCTGTCCACCACTTCGTACGCACAAGATGCCATCTCCCGTGCTCTGATCGCACGTAGAGTAGCCCGCACCAGGTTCTCATCATCCCAGAAAGCCCAAAAGTCGCTCTATGACAACCGACATTGGGATGTTGATTTTTCTCCGGGCTCTCTCGTGCTAATGAGGCTGCCATCTCGTCGTGTCGGCCTGCGCGAGAAACTTTAATCGCAATACGTTGGGCCTTACCGAGTTCTGCGCCAAGTCACACCTGTCACCTATGAAATTTCTCCTACTACGAACCCCACTATTACATGCAGAAGTGACATTGTGCAAGTTTCTCGCCTGAAGCCCTATCACATTGACCCGTCCGTCTAATAACAGCAGGCACCGGGACTGTGCTTTGCCGCCCGGGGTAATGTCATGGGTATAGAAAGGTACCTCAGGCACGGGTCCAGAAATGACGCAGAAAGGATGAAGACGACAATGTTGTTGTGGGGCTGTGTGTGGACTGTGCTGTTGTTCTGTATCCTTGCACACTGTGTGCAGTGTTAGCCCAAATGGTGTTAACTTAATAAATACTCACCGTTACAATAATTTTATTGATACGGCCTCGTCAAGTGTGAAGCTCCCGGGACAGCTTTCAGCTCTCTCATAGTAGAAGATTGCCAAGTATTCAAATAGTTACCCACTTTTAGGACCGAAGCTCCTGAAGCCGTGGGTCTGTTCCTCCTGGCTCGTCGTGGATCGTGACCGTCTAGTTCTAGGACTCAATGAGCGGGTGCGGACAGACAGACGGCATTCTGGCTGACGATCGAGTCTATATACTCCCTTTCACACAATATGTATAAATAAAAGGTGTGAAAAGTCGGTATTGTAATAACAATCAATACAACTGTGAAAGCGAGCGAACTACCCTTAACCATGCATTTTCTTCATTCTTTACGAACACTACTCCTGCCGTCCTTCCAGGTGTTCAAGCTCGCCATTTCATTGTGATGAATTCTGTACACGTTGACCGGGCCGGCATACGCAAGTTGATCCAAAATTTAAAAATTTCGTCGTCACCAGACGTCGATGGCAATTCTTCAAAATTTTTGAAAAACACTGGCGTTCATTCCTCAATTATTCTGTCGAGACTTTTTGATCAGTCATTAGAAGAAGGTGTTCTCCCAGAGGACTGGAAGGTGGGGAAGGTGGCTCCCTTGTTTAAATCAGGAAACGCTCATAGTCCCGGGAACTATCGCCCCATTTCACTAACCAGTGTACCATGCAAACTTCTCGAACATGTAATTTACACCCACGTCGTGAGTTATCTAGAAAGTAACGCCTTCTTTAGCATTCACCAACACGGGTTTAGGAAATATTATTCATGTGAGACACAGCTTCTGGCCTTCACTAACGATTTATTCTCTGCTGCTGATCGTTCATCTACTGTTGATTGTGTCTTCATAGATTTTTCAAAAGCCTTTGATACCGTCTGCCACAAGTTACTTCTTCTGAAACTAAACGCGCTAAATAATAATGCTAACGTCTTAAAGTGGATTGAATGTTTCTTATCTAACCGCACCCAGTTTGTAACTGCTAACGACCATTGTTCCCCGACTAGCCCTGTAACGTCCGGCGTTCCGCAAGGTTCAGTTCTTGGTCCCCTACTATTTCTTATCTACATCAACGACTTACCTAAAGACATCTCATCATCCATCAAACTATTTGCCGATGACTGTGTAATTTACCGTGAAATCCGGACTATCGCAGATAATCTTGCCCTTCAAACAGACCTGGATCACATTTCATCATGGTGCGACGCATGGTTAATGAAGCTAAACGTTACTAAATGCAAGGCTATGCGAATTTCCCGTTGTATTTCTCATAATGTACCGTGCGACTACACACTTAACCACAGCAATCTTGATCTGGTTTCGTCCTACAAGTACCTAGAAGTATATATTTCTAACAATCTCTCTTGGAACACGCATGTCTATTATATTACAAACAATGCGAATCGCACGTTAGGTTATCTGCGCAGAAACTTTTCTTTGGCTCCGACTAACCTTAAACTTCTGCTTTATCAAACATTAGTCCGACCCAAACTCGAGTACGCGTCATCAGTCTGGGATCCACATACCAATTACCTCGCTGACTGCATCGAGGCGGTTCAAAATCGCTCGGCACGTTTTGTCATGTCAAACTACCATCGCACGTCCAGTGTTACCTCGATGAAAGTCAATCTTCACTTACCCACTCTCTCACTGCGGCGTAAAATATCTCGCCTCTGCCTGTTACGTAAGATCTTTCATTGTATTCCGTCTTTTAGCAACACTCTTTTCCAGCCCCCATCGTTCGTTTCCTCACGCAACGATCATCAGTTTAAAGTGGGCGTTCCTAGCGGCCGCACGAATTGATATTTTGAATCATTCATACCGAAAACTCAGATGAGTGGAACCATCTTCCCGCCCCTGCCGCTGCTATCACTGACCTCACTTTGTTTAAAAACGCCCTCTCTAACCATTTCGCGTAAATTCGCCACTTAAGTCACGCTGTGTTTTCTCTTGTTAGTTTTTTGTGTGCGCGTGTCACTCAAAGACGCAACCATGTTGAACATTGTTGTTACAACCACCCTGCCTCTTCTTCACATCACGCAGTCTTTCTTTTCTTTTATGGTTTTCAGATCGCCATTGTGCGCATATAATTTTGATTTGCTGTATTTCCTGATTTTCTGTACGATGTATACCCGCTCCTCTCTGTAATGCTTCGGCCTTGAGAGTAAATAAATGAAATGAAATGAAATGAAACTAACAGTTATAACAGATGAAAGGAAGGAAGGGGAAGACGGTATATGGAAAGCAATCTTTGAAAAAAGGAAGAAAGAAGGTTTTTTTAGGAGGAGGGGGGTATGGGCGTTTTTTTGTATTGAAATCTTCTTGGCTGACTGTTGATCTCGATTTCCTGGAGTTCTTCGGGGAAGCTTCAGAATGCAAATAATAGTTTGTTTGCTTTGGAAGATTACGTTCGCCTCTTTGTTGTGTGCGAATATCCGCCACAGTGGTCTAGTGGTTACGGTACTGGACTGCTGATTTTCAGGTCGTGGGATCAATTTTAGCAGTGGTGGCTACATTTCGGTGGAGGCGAAAATGCTTGAGGACCGTGTGGCTAGATTTAGGTGCGCGTTAAAGAATCCCGGGGGCTTGAAATTTTCGGAGCCCTCCACAAGTGCGCCTCTCATTATAACGTGGTTGTTTTGCGATGTAAAAACCTTAAAATTATTAACGATGAAGCCGTTGTAGCTCACCGTGCTTTGTGCGGTGTTGCGAAAAACCCCAGGTGGGTATGCGCCTCAGGACGATGACGAGCCCCATTACCGAGTACAGCAGGTGCTCGGCAAAGAGGAGCACGGGAAACATGTGAAAGAAAGAAATAGAGAATGGGGGGGGGAGATAAAAAGAGATAGGAAAAGAGAGGAAGAGGGAGAGAAAAAACTAAAGCATTCATCTGCGCTATTCCTTATGGTTTGACAGCCGTCCTAGTTAGGGGTCTGTGAATGCTTAGAATTTGGAGTACGCGTTGAGTTCTTTTTGCTTTTCCATTCCTTTCAATAAGTGAATGAATGGAATTGTTGATTGATATGTGGAGTTTAACGTCTAGAAACCACCTTTGATTATCAATGACGCCGTAGTGGAGGGCTCCGGAGATTTCGACCATCTGCGGTTCTTTAACGGGCACACAAATCTCAGCACACAGGCCTACACCATTTTCGCCTCCATCGAAAATGCAGCTAGCCGCCGCAGCTGGGATTCGATCCCGCGACCTGCGGTTCAGCAGTCGAATACCTTTGTCACTCGAGCACCACTGCTGGGCAATGAGGGGAGTGATCGGCTACAAACTCTTGTAATATATGCACAAGGTGTTTCAAGAAATGCATCCACTATTGTACGAAAATCAGAGAAAGAAGGTACCTGCGTGCTACCTGCGGCATTCCTTCTAATGTTAAGATACGGGTGAACATTTATTACTGCTGTAACTATAAAAAATAACAAAATTAACATTTTTTTGAAGTGGAAATAAGCGCTCGAGTAAATATGGGCGAATTCAATTAAGTCCCTCCTGCAATAGTCCATAACGACTTCAAAGGGAAATTTCTAAAAGTTGACCACTCGTACAATCACCGCGGGGACACAAAATCTGGCTAAATTACTAAGCAAAAGCGAAAGCTACGCACCAAACGGCGCATCAACTATTCATTTTGAAAACGCTCACGTGCAGTGACGATACTGTATCGCCTAGCGACAGCCCGAGCGTGTCGCAATTCTTGAAAGCCACGCTTTCCGCTGTTCACTTGTATTTGCATCGCTATAGTACGCTGTTACATTCGGACTCAACGCGCGCAGTGTGAGCATACCCGCTATGGCAATGATTTGGCGCCGCGTACTGCAGGCATACTGCACGAAAATAACGGCTGCAAGTGAAATTACTGGCGCCACGCTTGAACACACTCAGTAAGTGTGCTTTAGTACTTTAACTGGGCCCATAGTTTTTCATGTTGAATGCAATTATCCACTAGTGCCGGAACTCGACACTAGTGCCGGAACTCGTTGTTGATGATAATGATGATGATGATGATGGAAATTCATGCATTCTGAAAAACGCCGCACCAGTACGAATCCAGCATCGAGTTGTAATCTCCGCAGACAGTTTGCTCTTGCAATGTTGTTTTCGCATCCAAAGACGGTGCAGTGCATGGTGCCCAGATTACTGCTTGTAAACGGGAATAGCGCGACATCAGACGCTACAGCAAACTGACGAACTGGAAAGCTTTTCGGTACCGCCTAACAAACCGAAATAGTGCACTCACGACAGTTGAAAGCTTTACTGAATTCCTGCAAGATAATGCGAATAAATGCACAAATGAAGTCCCAATTTCAAAAGACTATGCTGCAGTCGATGGAGAGTATGAACATCTAAGAGCCATCAGACGACGTTCAGAAAGGGCATATCGACGCAGCGGAAGTTTAGAAGCATACAAAAATGCACAGAAAATCCACAGTGTAATGCGCAGACGACTAGAAAATTTAGGTAAACGACGCTGGCGTGATTTTTGTGGCACGCTCTCTCCCCACACACCTGTTCCGAGAATCGGGCTTGTAATTCGAGCATTTAGTGGCCCTGTATCACAGAGCTTCCCATTTCGTGCTCTTGCTATAGCCTTGGACAAACCGGAAGCTGTGGTAGCAGATGAATTTTGTCAACTTATCATTAGGCCCGCCGCATCACAATGTGGCTTATTTGATAATTCTGTCGCGTTAGCCAGCCAGAAAATCAATGCTTGCTTTTGAGCCCAGCATCCTCAAGTAGACCCTGTATTTACGTTAAGGGAGCTGCATTGTGCTATAGCATGATGTCGTCAAAAATCGGCCTCTGGACCGGACGGCATTACGTACAATATGCTAAAGAACCTTGGGCCCACAGGCACAACTATTCTCTTAGATATTTACAATAATCTATGGATGCAAGAAATTGTACCCGAGTCTTGGAAGTCTGCTCGCATCATTCCGATCTTAAAACCGGCTAAGACGCCATTGAACCTTGAATCCTTCCGTCCAATCAGTCTGATAAGCTGTCTATGTAAGGTAGTGGAAAAAATGATTTATGCGCGACTTCAATGGTGGTTCAACAGAACTGGTGTATTCTCCAACTACTTAACAGGTTTTAGGAAACAGAGATGCACAATGGATGCAATACTGGACTTAGTAACGTATGTGGAGCGTGAACTCGCCTGTGGTAGTTTGACGGTCGCAGTGTTCTTAGACATGAAAAGGGCATTTGACACAGTCAGTCACACTCATGTTCTGCTGAGTATGTTGGAACTCGGACTGTCCGGCAGGAATTTGCGGTTGGTATCTAAATTTTTATCAGGTCGCAAAATATTCATTCAGACGAGCGAAGGAAAAAGTGCAGAACACGACGTCAGACAAGGAGTGCCACAAGGAAGCGTACTCAGCCCTTTTCTTTTCAACTGCGTTATGGATGATTTAGCTAAAAGACTCCCTTCCAATACTCCTTATATGCAGATGATGTGTGCATTTGGGCATCTGGCACGGACATACGGTTAATTGAGATTGCATTGCAAGACGGAATAAATATTTTCAACAACTTTTTAAAAGAAAGAGGAATGATTCTATCGCACGCAAATACAGCTGTATTGCCCTTCACCCGTAAGAAGTTAAAGAACTTCAATCTCAATTTAGAAGGAGAACCACTAATGATTGTAACACAGCATCGGTTTCTCGGAGTAATACTTGATAGGCAGCTATCATGGACACCTCACATAAAGAAAATCGAAAACGAGGGGAATACGCTAGTGAATATACTCCGCTGGATTGCTGGTACATCATGGGGCGGATCTGTATCATCCATGCTCGCTGTCCACAATGCTTTAATACGACAAAAAGTTGCATCTTCTGCAGCAGTCTTACACGGCATTTCCCGCACTTCAGAGGAGCGACTTCAAAGACTATTAGCTAGGGGACCGCGCGTCTGCATAGGTGTTCCACGAGCGACTTCCAGCAGCCTTGTCATAGCAGAGACTCGACAACCACCCTTTCCAGTCATGAGAACAATTGAAACATGCCGCCATTTTTTTCGCTTACAGGCTCAGCACAAGGACCACCCATTGGCACTGGAGATTTTAAACAGAGATAAAAGCAATGCTCATAACGATGTACAGAGTAATGTACATATATTACCCAGAAATTAATTTTGGAGCTCTGAAATGGACTATCCTCCATGGCTGCTTGCAATACCAAGCATTGAATTCTCAGATGATGGCATTATCAGAAAGAGAGACATGTTCATCCAAGCTGCTCAACAACTAGCGCTTTATCAGATACACATGCGGTATCCAGGGTACATACACATTTACACAGATGGCTCAATTACTACAACGTCTTCAGCATCGGCATTTATTATACCACAGCTCAATATTCAGGAATCATTTAAATTATGTCACATGACGTCTTCTACTACATCTGAGCTCTTCACTATTCTGTATGCTCTAAAGTTTATAAACTCGGTAGCAGACGACAGAAAATGGGTACTTTTCAGTGACTCACAGGCCGCATTAAGATCACTCTCCAGTACAAACGGGACAGTAATAAGTGATAGTATGACAAACGAAACGCTGAAAGAGCTCACCAAAGCAAAGAAGGTGCAACATGAGATCAAATTCCAGTGGATACCTGGCCATTGCAACATTCCTGGAAACACAGCTGCTGATGAAGCAGCACGACAAGCACATCGTAACGACGTTATTGTTTCTTTACCAATTTTGAAAAATGAATTGCGTAGTATTATAAAAAATACAACTTTTAGAATGAGCAAAACTGCTTGATTTGACCAAAGTACAAAGAGCTGCGATTTATATCACATCGATCCATTTATTAAATTCGAAATTACGCTGGCATTAGATAGAAGTATGGAAACTCTAATTCACCGATTGAGGCTAGGCACTGCATACACAAAACATTTTTGCACAGAATCGGCAGAGCTGGAACTCCCTAATGCCAATGTGGATTTATAGATGAAGACGTATGTCACCTTCTCATAGACTGTCCACATCATGACACGCCGAGACCACAGACCGTTTAACATGAAGAAATTTCTGGGCCCGTGGCCTACTGGAGTTTTACAGTCGCACGCTTTAAAAGCATTAACATGTTTTTTACAAGACAGCGGGATTGCTGACAAGTATTAAGAAATAACGAACTTTCATTTGTAACGCATGTACTTATTATGTACAGTATCATGTGACACCCATCATGTGCGTGTTGTGAAATGAATGACGTGTCGACTATTATGTACACACGAGCGAATGTATCTCTATAAGGACCAGACGTGTGCTCTGCTGTTTTGTGCTGGTGGACCGAATATTAACGAGGGACATTATCAGAGACTTCATTCATTGACTTTCGAACATTTCCTTACCATTATGTTGTGATATGTGCGTATAAGTGTGTCTTTGCATATCTGTGCCCGAGTTTTCTATTTTCCATGCACTGCTTTGTATGTTTTGCTTCAAGATACGTGTTCAAGTTTCACTCAACGGCTAAGGAATAGCCGGCGCCATAATGGTGCGCCAACATCTCCTTATATATCATATCAATAAAAAATAGCGCGAATAGCTGCTCTCTCGTTATTCAAAATCCCAGAGACGCCGCTAGTCAAGCTAACTTGGCGCAACAGATACACGCCTTGGCAGTTCAGAACAAGATGGCAGTCTGGGTGCGAGATAGGCATGTTCTGGTCCATATATACATTCAAAAGAATGAAAACAAAGAAAAAATACCTGAATTCTTACTCATAATTTTATGCATAAATTTTAATGAGTATATACAAGACTTTATACAAAATAAAATTTTGCTCGTAATGTGAGAGTTCCTGACGGCGTAATTAAAACGCTGAAAAACTGAGATACTTGTACTAATTATATTTAACCTAAGAGCTAAGAGCATGACGAAACAAAATTGAGTGACACACGAAAAGGACAACAAACGAGGAGTACGAGCGCTAGTCTGTAGTGCATGTATATACTACGAACATATGAAGCCAGTTTTTTTTTTCTTTTCCCTTTGGTTTTCTTGCCCCTCCGCGGTGGTCTAGTGGCTAAGGTACTCGGCTGCTGACCCGTAGATCGCGGGTTCGATTCCCGGCGGCGGCAGCTGCATTTTCGATGGAGGCGGAAATGTTGTAGGCCCGTGTGCTCAGATTTGGGTGCACGTTAAAGAACCCCAGGTGGTCAAAATTTCCGGAGCCCTCCACTACGGCGTCTCTCATAATCGAAAGGTGGTTTTGGGACGTTAAACCCCACAAATCAATCAATCAATCAATCAATCCCTTTGGTTTTCAGTGTTAGGTCACGCTAAAGTTTCACGTGAGACTGCGCATCCTCACTCTGCCCTTGTTTGCGTTTTATTTTTAACACGAAGGTGTTTTATCTAGGGGTTCACAACGGCTCCGCGGATGTACTTCCGTCACGGATAAGACGAGGTAAAGTATATACTAACCGATTGCAAAGGGGAAAAAAACGCGACGGAAAGACTGTGACGTGGCGTCGAACTAGCAACCGCTTGATTGAATGAATAAATTAATGTTCATTATTTCACACATATCTTAAACAAACTATGCACAAACTGTATTGTCCCATAGCCAAAGGCTAGTGCTGGTCCCATCAGAAGTGTACATAACAGAAACAGTAATAGTTCTAATTATTGTAATGAAAAGTGAACAATTCGAATTTGATGTCATCACAAAGTGAATAATGGTTATCTGCAAATAACAATCACTTTAATTCGGAAGACGAACAGTAAAAAAGGAAGTACATAACTTATAGCTTACACAAAAATTTGGTCATTATGGCAATACAGAACTGCACAATGAATCTTGTAGTTCCACGTAACAATAATAGTTACCGCATATTATATATAGCTTAATTAAAACAACAAGAGTAAGTATTGCAACAACGGCAGCAAAGAAAACACATAAATAGTATATATATATATATATATATATAAACGGTTACAACTTATAGTATCAGTGAACTGGGCAAGGTCTGGGTATTCTTTATATAATGTGGTATGCCATTTAAAATTTTCACTCCCGTGTATATTAGCAGTCGTTTGCTATAGGCGTCTTTTGTGGGACGTATATTGAGGTTGCTAAAAGTTTGACAGTATGAGTGCTGTTAAAGGTTTGGCAGTACGAGACGACAGCGTGAGTGCTATAGCGCTCATATTTTTGTTTTTTTTTTCTTCTTAACCGTAGATTCTTTTGTTCACGCTCAAACTGATCTGTGCTAAAGTAATACCTTTTAAAAGCTCTTTTTCGAGATATAACAGGCTCATACGTCAATTTCATCGATGAAACGAGTCATATGAAGCTGACCGCCTGGCACATTTGGTCTTATGTGTCGGTTGATTGCGTTGACCTGGACAATTTAACAATCCAAATGCTTAGTTTATGCTTGCACAGGTTCTGATGCGACGTCAGAACAAATAGAACAAGGAGAGAGCCTCTTGTGCGTGTTGCATAATCGTTGTGCTCTGCGTTGATAATTAATGCGGTATTAGCCAACAAACACCAACACAACTGAATATTTTTTTTTGCAAACTGAAAAGGGTCCAACTAGTTGACCATAACCAACGAGTCCTGCAGAGCTCAGTGTTCAACATTCTCGTTTTTAACGGGCGACTTGCAGAATGCTTTCTGAGGGCAGTTTATCTATCCATATATGCACCAATGGCGTTCGCATCTGAGGTTCTGCTGCGTCAAACACAGGTACGTGCAAGGTACAGACGGCAATCATAAAAATGTCCTATATCGATAAAAGACGCCTCAGCATGTCCACTTCAGAAGTGCGTGTTGGTTGCTTTTGCCCACTCTACTGTTTCGTCGTATCCCGTTTTCTCAAGGAAACTAGGTAAGCTGTAGCTCCAGAGGAAATGACATTTGGGCGAGTTGGATGTGGTTAAACACGTGCACGTTTGGCCCGGCAGTTTGTCTTGGCAGACGCCATCGTGCGTGGGCTGATCTGCAAGAACGCTTCCCCCCCATATCGGCGCCCGGTCAGAAGCACCACGCACGACGCTTTCCTACAGGTGTTCCAGGCAGTTCGCTGTGGTCGAGTTACAATAAACTCGAAAGAAGCTTCGAGAACACACCTTTTGTTGAATGGAGTCGCACAGCGAGAGACCGCGCCACTGTTGCAGTTCTCATGGAGTCAACTTCTCCACACAACCACTGTCGCCTACGCGAGGTCGTCACAAAACATTGACAATCTGGAAGCGTGGGAAGGCGTGGTAGTAGCGGTTCTCAGGAATTGAACACTTCGACTGCCATGTTCGAGAAGGTTCTGGAACACTGTAGCTGAACTCAGCCGTCTTATCCCCAGAGAAGCTCAGCTTTCCCCCTCCACCGGACTCTCCCTCCTTGCCCTGCGATCTTTTGAAGGCGTGGGACAGATATGCGTCTTTGTGAGGTGCGCTCGTGGTACCCATTGGACATTTCCGCCCCTGTTCCTGATCAGCCTAGCGGTCCAATATCTGCACCCTTTTTGGTGGGTGGATCACTGAGACTTAACGTCACCTGATTTCGGCCACCAATGTCACCGCCTTCTTCAGGCTGCTGTGTATAGGAAATGACGGGCTATAAAAGCTGAAGACATTATTTGTACATAAGTGCACAATATCTGCACAGTATTCTGTCTTCCATCATGTAAATAAACCTTCGTTCTCTCTCTAAGAACGAGCCTCCTCACTGGAGAGCATCGGCTGTGTGGACGACGGTGGCGAGCCAGCTACCCTAAAGAAACCCACCGTACCTGCCATCGACCTCCTTGAGCCCTTCACAACATATTGAATAGCTTCAGCGCGAAGCGAAGAAAGTCAGATGGGAAGGGACACAAATACCAGCGCTGTCTCACAACTAACTGCATTAACACAAAAACATTATTTAAGGCATTGCCTACTCCACTTAAACACTCACCGATGACACCATCAGATGATAACTGCAAAAGACTAAAGAGATGGACTAATCAAATGTACTGTTCGTCATTATACAGTAAGGTGAAGTAGCGCACTTTTTACAGGTACAAAAAGGACAAGAAAGACAAGACCATCGCCACACTCGCAAATAAACTTATTTCAGAAAAAATTAGGTTCACGTTATTATTTATTTCGAGTGTGTAAGCTCCACATGCTCCATCTTTATCGCTTGAGTGAGCACGAAATTTTGTTTCGTGAATACGAATGCATGGACCGTTGAGGTCATGTTTTCACGTGCAGCAAAGAATTTATCGTAAAGTGTGCAAAATATGATATTAAATGAGTTTTCATTAACTTTTAATTACATTTCTCTGTCAATCAAAGCAGCGGAGATATATATATATATATATATATATATATATATATATATATATATATATATATATATATATATATATATATATATATATATATATATATATATATATTAGCAACTCCAGCAATTCATGCGGCCCCTAGCGGCAATATAGGAAAGCTGCGTACTGAATTCTAAACAGTCCATGCGCCAGTCGTATACGGTACGAGCACGGTAGGATGATGCCACCCGTGAAGAAAAAACGAATGGTCAAGCAGATTTCTTCTGGTGAGCCAGAAGTGTTAACTTGTTAACTCGAACCTATTAAATGACCATTGCATACAGTGACTAAATGTCGCTGCGGTGCCCGAAGTATGTAAACAAATGTCGCAGAGACGCGATGCGCCATGTACATTACACACACAACGCGACCACTTCAAGAACTCCGCTCGCGTTCGCGGGACCACTGGTTCCGACTAAAATAACATTATCCATGACAACAACCCGCTCCCCTTCCACAAAGCAGCGCGAACTCCAATCACACTACAGAAAACTCAATATTTGTGTTAGCGACAGCGGACGCGATGACCTCCGTGAATCAGCCGTGCTGCAACTTCGCAGCGCCCTCTCATGTTCATATGACTTGGGAATATAGTGTGTGTGCGTGTGTGTGTTTGTGTGTGTGCGTGCGTGTGTGCGTGCGTGCGTGCGTGTGTGTGCGTGCGTGCGTGTGTGTGTGTGTGTGTGTGTGTGTGTGTGCGTGCGTGTGTGTGTGTGTGTGTGTGAGAGAGAGAGAGAGGGAGTGTGGTGAATGCGATAAACAAATGTGGAAGGAAGAGCAAGTCACCGCCCCAGGAAAATGAAAACCCTCTACCTATGCTCTACAACAGTGCTTCTTGGCCCGCCACGTTGGTGTAGTGGCTAAGGTACTCGCGGCTCACCCGCAGGTAGCGGGATTAAATCCCGGCTGCGGCGGCTATATAGCTGTATTTTCGATGGAGGCGAGAATGCTGTACGTCAGTGTGCTCGGATTCGGGTGCACGTTAAAGGGTTTCAGGTGGTGGAAATTTCCGGAGCCCTCCACTGCGGCGTCTAATGGTCATATGGTGGTTTTGGGACGTGAAACCCCATATATCAATCAATGAGCAGCAGTGATTCTCCGGCATGCTGGCCCCACGGAACCATTCTGGCGCCAAGGACCCACCGCTCCTCTTTCCTCGTCCTCACTTTCATGAATATTTATTAGGTTAACGCTACGTTTGCGTGCAATAAATGCAAAAGCAATGGTCTATAAAAAGTTTATTCACTGATATGCAACTCAACTCACTTTTATTGGACTAACAAATGGAGACAAAATATAGCTCCAGTACAGCCTCATGTCAGCTGCTGGATTCAGCCTATTCCTCTGCTAACTTTTCAGATGGCCTATAGCCGAGAATGCCTGTTCACAAGCATTTGTTGTTGTAAATTGCTCTGGCACACCCTGGTTTATCTCCAGCACCTATATACCAACAGGAAAAATGCACATGGTGTTAATATAGGGCTTCCAAGAATCAAGTGCAATAGCTCAAACTCGCATCCGGTTTTCGGAGCCTGGCTGCCCACAAGCTGATGGCGGGATATAATGCGCAGATCGAGCGCTTCTGTAATTCACGGAGATGCGCTTATTGACATTGGGGTGTCAGTAACACAGATTCCTCAGATCGATCGCACCACGGGTTCACCCAAAGGGACTTGTTGAGTACGGAACCAGGAAAAGCTAACAAAAGATCATGAAACATCGAGCAGCGAAGTGCGGAACACCCAGTTTCCGCGGAAATCGATTCGAGAAACTATGCTCTGTAGCGTTCAAAAGGCAGCAGATAAAAAAAAACACAAATGAAACCATGGGAGTCGTAAATAGCAGTTTTAAAATAATGTGTAGTAACTCTGAGATGAAAGAAAAGGAAAGTTGTTGAAAAAGACAACTACGTCCTTGACTTCTACATTATCTATGTGATAGCGCACTGCTTGGTTTATTATGTTGAACCTATAGAGCGACCGGGCCAAGAGAGATGCCGTTGTGGAGGGTAAAGAATAATTTCGACCACCTTTTTTGTTACTGTGCGTTGGCACCGCACATTAGACGGGCCTCTGGCATTTCACCATCTCCACTCAAATGCCGTCGCCGCGGCCGCAATGAAACCCGCGTATTTCGGATCAGCCACCGAGCACCGTAATTATATATAGTGGGCTATCATCGGCCGTGGCTTGTTCAACCGGTAATGGTTGATGTGCCTGACAGTATGGAAACTGCGGAGACATAACTCGCCGCCTTTCGTGTCACCGCGAACTGTGTCTAATCAACCAACACGGAAACAGCTTGGTTTGCCCCTTAAGCAACTGCCTCACGTACCAGCTGACGACATCTAACAATTGGATGAAAAGAATAGAATACGGACTGAGAAGAAAAGGTGTGATGTCATGCTTTTGTCACTTCTTGGTCAGGAACTGAGGTGCTTTTCAAGCTCCTCAGTGACGAAGGAGGCCACAAGGAAGCTTCGTCTGATTGCTCGCACAAAGACGCAACTTCCTGGTGTTTTCGTGCCCGAGACATGTTTGCTACGACCGCAAATACCAATTAGCCTAAGCCACTTAAAAGCAACAGTTTAGGACCGTCCATTGCTGGGAGTTAAGTTTACGAATGCCTATATCCTTGTGGGAATCACCGACAGTTAAAACAGCGGTTATTGTCGACTTGAGGAAACCATAGAGCAGCTTTCGAGTAGTCATTAAAGTTGTTCAGCGGATTCACGATGTGTTAAGGAAGTTATACTTAAGAGAACAAAATACAGGGGTCCTGGCGAGACCTGTTGAGATGTAGTGTTCGCGCACTGCTGTAGTTTGGAGTACAAACCTCAGTTATTGTTTATTTATTCATTTTTATTTATTGTACCTGAGGTCACGGGGCATTACACTGCGGAGTGAGAATTCATTTGGAAAAAATTTTAAGTGGTAATTAAGGAGAAAAAATGGTGCTGGAACAGAAGTTTTTTTTAACAAAAGTGCTGGCTTTGCATAAAGTAGTATGATTGAAATATTTTTAAACATTCCTTCGCAATTTAGCACACATAAACTTAATAGTCCTCAAAATATATCCATCAGGTTCACAAGAACACCGCGTTTCCAGCGACTTTGTCAGTCACTGAAGGCTACCTGGAGCGCAGACACTGATCTGATTTTTAGCTCTCTCGTTACGGCCTCTTGAATTTCCTGCAACGTACCATGGAGCCCTCGTTAATGATTTTTTTTTCAGTCAGGGCAGAAGTAAGATGTTTGAACTAGCTACATGTGGCCTGTATGGGGAAGCTGTGAGATGCCATGAAGTCCACGACAGCAAAGGTGGTGTGGCTTGGCACATTGCTGTGTATTTTTGCCGTTCTAGGGCATCCTGACCGTTCCTCATCTTCAACTTCCTCTCTTACAGCCCGAAACAATGATCTCCGTTCAAACACATTTTATTGCTCCATAGCATCACTACCATAAACAGTTTTGATCATATCATGGGTCGTACTCAAAGTTTTACTTATTTCGACAAGAACTTCACCACGCAATGCTTTTTTAACAAGCGATGCATTGTCGAGAAGACAGAGTACAATGAAAGGGGTTCACCTGAAACTCTATGTACACTCTACGAAGGCTTGTAGAAGAATGACCACTGGTGTGCTGGTATGTACCTAAGACCCCACCCCCCACACCCCATCACCCAACCAGCGCAGTAACAACTACTTCATTCACCGCGTTTTCACGGGAAAAGTCAGTCCTACTACTTTCCGGCCAAACCCCGTATATACACGCAGAGAAAAAAACAATTGTTTTACGAAATACGTTATTGTCTGCTATATAAGAAGAATCATGGGGAAGGTGATTCCAGCTGATACAAAATTTGGGTATGAATGAGTCATGAAAGTATTTTGTGCGAGAAGATGCAATTCTAGCTTTATCAGTGCGTGCTGATATGTGTGATGGGTTTTGTATAATATTTCTTTCAGATAGCTAGTGTATTGAATTTCATGAGAAAGACATAATGAAGCTATCATCCCTCCACGATGTTACTGTGGGATGCCATGTCGACGTAACAACAAATCCCAACATATAAACTCAACGAGTACTTATTCGACTTTAGCAGTAGCATCGGGGGAGCCTTCTGACAATACGCTCGTCAGGGGTGGTAGAGAAAATGATGCGCTTCCAAGATGGGCAACCTGGTTTGGTAGCCACCACTGGTGATGTAAGCCTGGGAGACGCTGTGGTGGCGCTGCGGCTTATCTGATTGCAATGCAGCGTGTCACGCCGGGCTGAATGATAACACGGTGAAGGATGCGCGGAATTGTGCGCTGATTGTGTCGACACAATTGAATGAGTCATGAAGGTATTTTGTGTGAGAAGCTGAAATTACAACTTTATCAATGCGAGCTGATATGTACGGTGGTCTTTGTAGGATTTTTCTTTTCTTTCAGATAGCTATAGGGTAGCGAGTTTCATGAGACCGAACACAATGAAGCTATCCCTCCACGATGTAACTTTGAGCCTCTGTCAAGCCGCACTATCATTACACACTGCGTGTGACACACTGCACAGTCAAATAATTTTAACATTGCAAGCAAACAAAAAAGTGTCCTTTCAACTTGCACAATGGCAAAAAATGTCTGAGTCACTGCACGGCACCGCTTAAGAGAATGCGCTGCAATCACGAGAACGGGCAAACAAAAATTTTGTTACCTCAGGAGGCCTACAAAATTGACAACCACGTTTATAGAAAGCGACCGAACGAAACAGCCAGAAAAAAATCAACCCTTGCTCTTATGCTCCTTTCATGGCCTAAGTTACGCAATCAATCCTGAAATAACGGTATGAATGCGAATGCCGGTAATTGGTAGATTAATAATGGAAGTATTGTGCAAGGGCTCAGCTCATTAACGGTTTTCTTAGAAGCCCCAACCCCCTCCACAACTCATCATCGGCTGCCGCAAGAGCCCCGCTTGCTTTTGTCACCACCCGTATTATGTTAAATCGCATGAAACCAACAATGCATATTTGTCCGTTTCTCGGCTGTTGTCTAATAGTGCGCAGTATTGGCAAATTGGTGACTATACACGGGGCATCGTCGCGTGAAAGCTCGTTAGCACTGAGTAACGTCGGTTAGTGTTTAATAATGTTGGTTCATGGTGGGTTGGCAGCTAATATTAGCAATTGTTGGCTTACCGTTTGCTAGCGTTGACTGCCATTGGCGATTTTTCGCTACAGTCATGTTTTGTTGGTTAGCTTCTCGCATAACAATGTAGCAAGTACAACTGTAACATTTGCTACGTTTTTATTCTGCCACTTACTGTCTCCCTCTCCTCAAGGCCAACAGCGAAGTGTCCGGAAACCCTCCGTGGTGGTCTAGTGGCCATATGGTGCTCCACTGCTGACCCAAGGGTCCAGGGTCGAATTCCGGCCGCGGCGGCCCCATTTTAGATGGAAGCGAAAATTCTAGAGGCCCATGTACTTAGATATGGGTCCACGCTTAAGAACTTTCACGTGCTCGAACTTTCAGGAGCCCTCCACTACAGCGTTCCTAATAATCATGTCGTGGTTTTGGGACAATGACTCCAGCAATTATTATCATTACTAATAATGTGTGAGTGAACAATTCTAATTGGCAGCACAGCGCGCCGAAGCGTAAATTTCTTCCTGACGTCTACGCTTGAATGCTAGTGCCGACGTAGCGTCCGACTCTGAACCAGCCGTCACGGTGCAATTGACGAGCCAGGTATGTGCGCGTCACGCACACAGTTACTCAGTTTACTCCAAAACGTCCAAACGCCTCGTACCACTGGGCTCATATAATGCGCCACAATCAGCTCATCGCTGACCGTGTCGCATTAACATCGATTCCCACAGCAAATGAATATGCCGGAATCTTTTGCGTCAAGTCAGTTTTTGTTTTCACCCTCTCTATGTAGAGGTGAAAAAAGTTTTTTTTTCTGCACTACTTCAAACGAGTGAAAATTGGCCTGCGGCAAGTGCTCTTTTTTTCCGCTGTACAAACGTGGCACCAATAGGTTCACTGACGGAGTGAGTTGACTGTTGCAGATTTGTCGCTTTAGATCTTAGGCGCTTTTTTTTCTGCGTCCAAAGAAAAAGTGTTCAGCACCAAAGTGCTCTTCGAGGCCAAGGACAATGAAAGGAAACACACCAACAAGCACATTCTAAAATTTAAAGAAAGAAAAAAAAACTGCGATGGTGGGATGTGGACGCAAGTTGTCCCTTTCAGAAAAGCTCTAACTTTTGCATTTGTATCTTTCTCTGCTTCATGGAAGAAGGTGTACGTGATTCACTGGGTGTTTCACATGTATGTTGAAATGATTAATCCTAATTGCGAGGGGGCGCGTCGTTCTTTCCATTCACTCGCCAGTGCACTGCAGCAGCCAGTTGGAATATTCCCCATTAAACAAGGTGAGCAGGAGCCGAAGGAAATGACAAGAAGGTACGGTTTTCCACTGAATCGCTAGAAAGAACAGTACAATGTGCGAAGGTTTTCTGTGTATTATGAACACTCGAAGGCAGCTGCAAATATACGTTCGAAAGATCATTCCTCGCATTTTTATACTATACAATATTGTTATCCTATACTGCTATCCTATAAAATTTATATGGTAATTGCATTCTGTTTTTGTTCTTCTCCTTCTTATACATATTTTTTCTATTTCAATTAAGCAAGTGAAACGCCACACATCAATCTTTAGAGAAAACATCTCAGAGACGCCATATTGATCTAAATAATTCATCATATTTGGAATTTGTAGGAACCTCCTAAATTTTTGGTTTTGCTCCATACTAGTTACGTAATGTAACTGTACGCCTTGTAACGATTGAGCGAGCCAATACGCCCCCTGCGAATCACCATGACTTGTGGCGCGTGACCAGGCATGTTTTAATGCGCAACAATAATGACGCAGACCCAACTTCTGCACTCAAAACGCATCCCGCTTTCTTTCACGAGAGCGCCGTAACAGTCGTAGTCTAATGGGACATCACCGCGAAAGGCAGATCATTTCACTTGGTGAAAGGGTTTGATAAGCCTAGCGGACTGGCGTAAAATCTCATTTGGGAGTTGTCTAAAGATCGTGTGAGCGAGCAGTTTTATTTTTAATTGCGGCCTTCTCTATAACGCCGTTTTCTAGCGGCGTCGGTATTGCGTCTTCTCTTTGTCGTTCGTCTTCTGCCGAGGCTTTTCCAGAGAAGGATTCACTCAGTCGTAGAAGTGGGGTTAGTATAGCTTGGGAGGCCACAAGACGTAGTGGTATAGACAGTGGAATTCGTATAAGACTTTCTTGCTCAAGTACTGGGCCTTAGGCCCAGTACTAGAAGCGCTCGATTATAAATATGGGTAGCGATCCCCATCGTTTCCGAGAAGAAGTCAAGGCAGCATTCATCATTCAGTAGAACGCCAGAGGACTAACGCCGCGTCTTTCAGACCGTCGTCAGTTAGTGCGCGTCAACAATTTCCAAGTCATCATCATTTGTGAGCCCAAAGCGCGTGCGTGCTCTCCTCTCCCTTTCTCCGTCTTTAAAACACTCTGATCCCTGTCCCCAGTGTAGATTAGCGTACAAGTAGTTCTAGACTGGTTAACATCCCTGCCTTTCCTTTCCCTCCGGATCTTCTCCTCTCTTGTTCGTGGCTGCCGGCGCAACTTTCAAAGGCAGGTGGATCCTTTTCCGGTTTGAACTCTGTAATCGTTCATAATTTGTTTCTGATGGGCACATGTCCTGCAGTAGGTAAAGCTCTCGGCTGGGCATGGTGCAGTGTGAGCGTAGACTTTGGGTGATTGTCCCATGGCACGCCAGCATGTTTTTTGAGGGCCTGAAGTCGTGGTAAAAATTTTCCTGAAAAGCAGGGTCATCACCAACCAAAGATATTGCTACTCTGCCATGCTATCACAATGTATGCCATGATATAATCACATGGTGTGTAACTGCTTTAGATATCCTATGTGCTAGAAGCCGCAAAGAAACAAAGCAAAATGACTACCTTGGATGTTACAGGATATTATTAGCGATGTTGGAATTTCTGGGCTACAATTCGAACGATTGACACCTTCTTCTGGAGCGCGTTGCTTGGTGCTTGAGCATTTGAAGCATTCCAACAATACCTACACGTGTACAAGAACGTATCAGTCAGTATGATGGACAATTAAAAGCTAGACTGCGGCATATTGGATTACATCTGTTGAAGTTGCATGGCCTAGCCACTTGGAACACCTATAGTCTCTTCAACAGTTGCAGTGAGCGCAGCTATTGTTTGTTCTCTTAGCAATCTGAAGAAAGAATGGATCCGCAAAGAAAGCTGTGACTCTGTTAGATTCTAAGTTGATGATGCTACATCTCTCTCGCGGGACTCATCCAAAAACGTTCGGCCGCCAGTAATTTGCTTCACTGAAAGAAGCTGCTCAAAACGTAACCAGGAAACATTGTAGTAGATATGTTTGCATGTTGGTGTCTGCGGCAACGAAAAAGCAGATGCGTGGCCAACAAACCACTTTCAAGGCAATTATAAGACTGTATAATTGGGAATGTTGGTACCACATTACTATGAAAACAAAGCACGAACGACAGAAGGGGACAGAAAAGAAGACATAGAGTGCCCTGTGTCCACTCTTCTGCCCCTTTCTGTAAGTTGCGCTGATGTGCATTCATATTCAAAGTAACCAACAGTAAGAGCTCCTGTGAATCAATACCTCAAAAAAAAAATAAAGAACGATGGATGCTTTTTTCGCTCCTTATGGAATTCGCCACATCAGCCAGCCACGTGTCACAAGGGGTCTTGTCACACCGAGTCTTCACTGCTCTATCTAATAAGAACAGGATCAGCCTGCACTCTGGCATGGTTCTTCAAAGCAGGGGGCTCTTCTTCACATTTTCTACAGAGTGCTGTGAAGTTGGTGATGTAGAGCACTGCATCCGGTTCATCCAAGCAATTTTTCCCTGAGAGGGAGGGGCTCATGAACGTCACATGAAGAAAGAGATAATGCTTTATTGAAAAGCAGGGAATTCAGCCGGCGTGTGCAAATTGCTGACTCGATACTCGGCGTGGGGAAGAGGACTGCGGACTGAAATGCAGAAAAAGAGCAAAAATTACATAATAAAAAATAGAATAAAATAGGTAAAATAGAATACAAAAATTTAAAACGCAGACTGGGTTTTTGTATTTTATGCGGGGACGTGTGCTGTCAGACTGAACTTTGCATGCTTTCAAAGTACCAGTAAAGTTTTTTTAAGCTGGCCTGTATGGTCTAAATATCTTAATAGAAATTTCATCGCATGCCTCTGTAGCGTGAGGCAGAATAAAGGGCTCAAAACACCATCAATTTAAAATGTTTTTCGGGTTAGCAAACACATGCAATGCTCATAGCACGCGCACTCGTCTGCGTATGCTCGGCACCCAAACGAAATATGTTCTACAGTTTCGATGAAGTCACAGTTGTTACAGTATGGACTTTCTGCTTGACCGAAGCGGTGCTGTAAGCTGCTTCGATAAGCACTGTTCAGTTGAAGACTATGGTACACTTTCCAGATGTCTAGATATTCTAGATGGGAAACTTGTTCTGAGTGGGAATAAGTTCTCTTATGATTTTGTCATACGAAGACAGAATGGTTTTCCCACAATTACAGCAAAGAAATTGTTTTCCGGGAGCTGCGCAAATTATTCGCAAGGAGTTTTCTGGTATTCATGCACTTTTGCTGCAACAGAGGCGTCTGAGTCATACGTAGTGAGACATACTGCAGAGGGAGCGTCACCAGGCGTCGCTCAGGCGAAGCAGTTGCCAGCAAGACTAACACCGCCCGTGGCAACGGCACGCGAGATGCATGTTTGGCATTAAATTTCTCGCCAAGCCAGAGCACTGTTTGTTTTCGAGTGGCAGCAGCGGCTTCGTGCCTGTTCCTATCGTCAACGTCTAGAGTAGCCTCTTAAAAGGCACATGCCGAAACACATGTTTGGCATCAAACTTTCGCAAAGGCAGAATTTTTCTTCTGCGTACCATTCGCTGTAGGCTTTACATGGTGTCCTGAAGAGAGCTTTTATTTCAGCACCATTACTACACCGACCGCAGTGTTAAAATGCGCATACAGAACAGCTACTAGAAGAAGAAACGACGACACACAGAGTGAAATCCAACAACAAAGTTCATTTCCTTGAGCATAGAAATTTATACACCACATAAGCGTCACCAATCTTTCACACAGTCCCTTTCTTTGAAACACAAGCTCTTGTCTATATATATATATAAAAGTTGACTGGCAGTGTGCTGACGCATTCACGGCCTAAGATAACAATGTTTTCGTCTTTATTGATTTCTCTTGTCGACCTATGAATCACAGACGAGACAACAGTACATGCACTGAATACAGCTTGACAGCCACATGTCGTACAATGTATACATCGCAAGCCATCCGTCATGCCCATTTTTCACATTGTTGTTGTGCTTTTTAAGCCTATCATTAAGACATCTTTCGGTCTGGTCTATCTATACCTTAGCACAATCCTTGCAGGAGTAATGTTTTATCAGGATCCATCTTTCTTCTGGTAAGATATATATATAAGCCAGACCAGAAGGTGCCTAGATGATAGGCGTTGAGAGCACGTCAACAAAGTTAAAACTGAGCGTGACGTATGGCCTGCGACACATTGTAAGACATGGGGCTGTCAACGTGTATTAGGCGCATCTACTGTTGTCTCGTCTGTGGATTATAAGTCGACAAGAGAAATCAATAAAGGTGAAAACATTGTTATATTAGGTCGTGCATACATAGCGCACTGTCTGTCGATTTATCGATAGCCAGCAGCTTGCGTTTCTAAGAATGTGATTGTCGGTAACATGATCGATGGCGCTTATGTGTTGTAACATTTGTGTACTCAAGTAATTTTTTGGGTTGTTTGTGCTCTGTGCGTCGTCTTTTCTTGCTTTAGTCACTGTCTTGTATTCGCAGTTTGACACTTCGTACGATGGTGTAGCGGTGGTGAAATTAAAGCCCTTTGCAGGACACCATTTGAAGCCAACATGGAGGATGGTATGCATAGGTACGCATTGTTGTGCAAGATTTGTGGGGCCTATACGGTGTATAAACATATGCGTGTGCACGGGCGGGGGACAGGGGGGGGGGGGGGGGGAGGGGGTGAGGTGGCTCTTGATAGTCACCTTACAGGTGGGCGCAGTCCGCCCCGTACATTGACATAATAGGGAGGGGGAGCACTGCGGCTCGGGGGAGGGTGGAGGGAACGCAAAATCAACCCTATATATTGGCATAGTTTGGAAGGGGGCGCTGCGACCAAACTTTGCCCCCCCCCCCCTCTTTCAAGGGGAGCCCTTCGCACGCCTGTGTACACAATGAAATAAACTTTGTTGGAAATTTGAGCTATGTGTCTCGTCGTCTCTTCCTTCAGTCCCAGTATTGTTTGCGCAGTCAAGAACTTCGTATCTTGAACCAACAGGCCCGATTGTCAGTCATTCTTAAGTGCACCTCCGCGCAACAAAGAACAGCTACAATGACAAGCGCGCCATCGCAGTGGCCATTGCGGAGACTGCAACCACTGGTTTTCTTCTTCTTTTCTTTTTTTTTTGGTCTACGCGCTCGGTATATGCTCGCAACGCCCCAATGTAAAAAAAAGCAAGAGAAGAAAAAAAGGAAGTTGGATGATGCAAACTAATCTGAACTTTCGAAGCTGCCTCGCTAAAGTTGCATCATATTCAGAAAGTGAAAGCCGCACGTACAAAAAAAAAAGCACCACGTTCAACGTTCCAGCCGAAGCGTCTCACTAATTTGTTTGAGCGCGAAGGGGCTCGCTCTCTTTGTAACTTCTTGACTGCCGGATAGAATACAAATAATTACTTCTTCGTATCAATTGCCTATAGGCCTTTCCTCTATATTTATTTTCCTTTTTTCTCTCGTTCTAGCTCAGGCGTGACCAACTGGTCAGCTTATTTTTGTACGTTGCGTGCGTGTGTATGTTTGGAGAAAGCTTTACGCAATTGGCAGCAAGAGAGGCAGCGAACAACGGCTCAGCTGCTCATGCGCTCGTACCGACTTCCGCATCACGAGTTCTCCGCCTGTCACCGCCCTGGTCGCCGCACCGCTATACTTGCACGTCATCCAAACACTGCATCCCCCTGTTGTTCTGGGCTTGATGGCGGAACGAACCAACAAGGTCGGCGGGTGGGCGTCGAGTATAGTACGACGTAGGACAATTGAGTGGAGTGAATGAGTTAGTAGTACACGACATGTCGCGCGAGGCGCCACCCTAACTGCCGCCACGATCACGCCGCGTTGGCTCACGTCCAAGGCGCGTGGCGCTCCATCATTCTGAGAAACCGGCACGCTGTGGGACGCGTGTGCGGCCACGCTGCTGGTGCCGTCGCCTAGGTGTCGACCGCGTTGGGATTGAATGCGACGACTGTACGACGACGATTGCGATCGTTCTAGCGCCGCGTCCGAGTCGTACGAGGCTTTTTAGCGCGTCCTGATCCAAGCCCCGAGATATCTTGTTTAACAACAAAAAAAAACGACTTGTGCAATTCTCTAACATTTTTTAGCGCGGTAAGCGACAAGATGAGTCACAACTGCTCCGAAAAATGTGACCCGGGCTAATAACTTATAAGACGGTATGACCCACGGTGTGTATCTGGCTTGGAATCAGTTTACTTAGCATGTAAGATAACGGGAAAAAGAAAGAATTCGATCGGGAACCACTCTGTACCAACGTCAAGGAAACTTCATGGTAACAAATCCAAAAACATTGTTACATAATTGCCCCATACATAATTTACAGGTACTTTATCGAAGATGCTATGAGTTCAACGTCATATATATATATATATATATATATATATATATATATATATATATATATATATATATCCTGACTACGTCCACTGCAGAACAAAGGCCTCTCCCATGTTCCGCCAGTTAACTCGGTCCTGTGCTTGCTGCTGTCAATTTATACCCACAAACTTCTTAATCTCATCTGCCCACCTAACCTTCTGTGTCCTCCTAACCCGCTTGCCTTCTCTGGGAATCTCGTTAGTTACCCTTAATGACCAACGACTATCCTGTCTACGTGCTACGTGCCCGGCCTATGTCCATTTCCTTTTCTTGATTTCAAATATGATATCCTTAACCCCCGTTTGTTCCCTAATCCACTCTGCTCTCTTCTTGACTCTTAAGGTTACAACTACTATTTTCCTTTCCATCGCTCTCTGCGTCGTCCTCAATTTAAGCTGAACCCTCTTTGTAAGTCTCCAGGTTTCTGCTCCGTAGCTAAGTACCGGCAAGATACAGCTGTTATATATATATATATATATATATATATATATATATATATATATATATATATATATATATATATATATATATAGAGAGAGAGAGAGAGAGAGAGAGAGAGAAAGAGAGAGAGAGTAGGTTGGTGATTCAAGGATATATAAGTGTTTCTTTAGGGCTATGGCGGTACTGTTAAAGCCCAAAGTGTTAATTGCTCAAATGAGATGAAGGAGACCGTTGTCGTCGTCTTTTCCACTCGTCGTTGGCAGTAGCTCTACTTTGAAATGTGTATGCTTACCACTGCGGGATAAATCGCAGTTTTTCACGTAGAGTATCCCAAGTTGAAGAACGAAAATCAATGCGGCTCCGTGGAATGAAGCTAAGTTGACTGGGTGACCTCCTCTCATTTGGCGCCACTGTTTACTAATGACGCCTCCGTATAGGTGGAAAAAAAGTCTGTGTAGACTTGTTATGTCCCTTTGGTTTAGACGAAGTACATCTTTTAGGATTATGAACGTGTAATAATAATAATAATAATAATACTATCAGGGGTGTTACGTCCCAAACCGCGATTTGATTATGAGGGAGGCCTTAGTGGAGGTCTCCGGTCATTTTGTTCATCTTGCGTTCTTTGCCATGCACTGACATCACACAGTACACGGGTCTATACAATTTCGCCTCCATCGAAGCGAGACCACCGCGGTCGGGATTCAACCCGCCACCTTCTAGTCAACACCCACGCACAATAACCACTGCTCCATCGCGGCAGACAATCGTAAACTCACGCTGTTTTGTGGATTATAAAACGAAGTGAACATTTGTTGCCTCATTGGCTAAGTTGTAAGCCCTAGGTAAACATTACATTTCGCTCTCAGTTCAAGTGAGACGGTATCGTTGTATAACACGTTTCCTGTTCAGGAACCTGTCGTAATCCTCCTCTCTATCAGCTCACCTCAAAGATCAGTTCCACCAAGATCTATCAGGTGCCCATATTGTCAACTTTTTATGTAATTACTGAAAATAAATCTTATCAAAACTTCGAATGCGAATACTTTGTGCACAAAAGCTTGTACATGTTTAGGTTGCTATCTAAATCGTTTCAGTTTCACCACGTCATAAGCCATTTACACAACATAAACATATTATTGTATGTACGTATAATATATAATGGAAATATATGTGTGCATAAAATTTAAATTTTACTATATTTTACCGCACGTTCTGCATTTTTTCTTAGCATTTGCGATGCCTTGTCTATATAATCGGTGAAGTAAAAACATCGCAAAATGTTATACATTTCCTAGTTCCATGACATTGCTGACAATCAAAAGTACGTCATGTGCGCGAATTTTTCTCTCGTGCTGTACGTCTCATTATGGAAACAACCTAGCTTGTGAAATGTGCCTATTTACTATTTCAGAAACAAAGAAGAGAAGCATTACGTACTGCATACTTGGATTTGTGATCTCTGCCATACACAAAGTGATCACGTTTATCTTGTGATAGCACGCGTTGCAGCACCTCACAGATACAGCTGTCACTCTATAGAATACACATCAAATGTGGATTTGTATTGACCTCCTTGTGCTCCCATTTATAAGAAGCTATAAAGAAATACAAATCTTGCAAAAAAGCAGCCGCAATGTATACAGTAGTTACTGTGCTCGACTGCTGATCCCGGTTTCGAGGTCAAGGTAAATGCACGAGCCTCCGTGATTTAAGTGCACGTTAAGGAACATAAGCGGTACGAATTTCTGGAGCCCTTCACTACGAAATGCCTGAAAATTATTAGTAATAGTATTGCAAAATACCAAGATAACTGAGCTCACCACTGTAGAACTGGAACATCGCAGAAGAAATGGAAGTATTCTAGCCATATCATATGCATGAATACCAGAAGGCAGTTGTCATGGTTTCGCCAACAAACCACTGTTCGACGAACAGTTTTTACAAACCTGGATGGCTAGTATCCAGTATGTTCTTAGCAGCCTCGTCCATGTAGATTCGCCTCTCGAACAGTGAAAAAAATTAGGGTGCATTCCAAGGGATAGCCACTTCGAGGTCAGAACGATCCGTTAAGAAGTGAATCTAGTGTATCACACTCTTCCTATGCCACGGGAAAGATGCACCCCCCTCCACTCGTCAGTATACCTTATTCTGGCAAAATTAGGAACTTTATTTTGTTCTCTAAATATTAGCACACTGCTGGGAAAAACCCTCATTCAACATGCACCGTAGTTTTCACTGAACAAACGACATCATTGTTTTCTCTGACTCCATTAATCAGAATTTACTACGGCATATTCCGACAGGCCTCTTTTCTCTTCCCGTCCTGGCAAATGTTGACCCGACGTCATTAGCGCCCAGTCGTCGACGGGGAGCAACAAGCTTGTAGAGATTGTTTAACGTTCAATACGCAAGCAGACACAATAAATGGGTCGTAGTCGAGAAAAAAAAAACGAGATGTTTAGATGTTCACAGCAACGCACACAGAATAATATAAACAATGAGAAAAAAATCAACTATATAGCACACATATACCTACGCAAGATGACTGGATACAGCACCCTGCAAGTAGACATAAATTGACAGTCAGAGCAATAATTAAAACAACGCGCGAATAGCAAATCTCTAACACTTCAGAAGCATACACTTAATAGCACCTCGTTACAATTTAAGTTCAATTTAAGTTCAAAGTAAACATTATATGGGCAACGTTCAGAAATATTGTTATGCATCGCAAAGACAACTTTGTTCCAACAGTTAAAAAAACATCAGAAAGCACAATCCGTGAATCACGCGCGACATAATTCATACGAAGCGTAAAAGAAAGATTCTCAGAAAGTGCATTCACACAGTCATATTGCGTCTCGAATCGCAGCACTATCATGGTTCCTCAAGAGCAAAGGAAATTTAGCTAAAAAACGCTGCCTCCGTCATTCTTCAGACACTTTCATTAAAACTGCGCCTCATAGGTTCTGGCGACACATAAATATGAAGCATACTAACAAAGCGCATACACCTATGCCGGGAGGAAAACAGGCAGCGAATTTCTTCAACAGCTACTTTCAGTCTCTTTTCACTGCTGATAGTGACCTTTTTCAACACAACTTGTTAAGACCAAATGACGTATAGGTACACCATAAGACACCCCTGCATATTGCAGGCAGGTGTGTTATCTCTTTTACCGAACCTCAACGAAAAGAAAAGCACTGGTCCGGATAACGTTCCAAATGCACTTTTAAAGCGGTGCCCTGGAACCGTAAGCAGGTTACTCCAGCTCACATATTCAAAGTAACTTCACGTTGGTCATCTGCAGCTGTCTGAAAACTAGCAAAGACAATATGCGCGCATATATCAAATGATACGCTTTCCCCAGCTAACTACAGGCCCATATCTTTGACATGTACATCTCGCAAAATATTGGAACCAAAATATTAAACAGAACTCGTCGAAAGTCACAGCATATTACTCTCCAATCAGCATGAATTTTGTAGTGGCCTATCTATTGTTACTTAATTGGCATAAACACTTCGTGACCTTGCTAAATATGTTAAGAGTGCGCTACAAATAGATGTAATTTTTATGGATTTGTTTGAAGCTTTCGATCACGTTTCCCCCCTAAAGTGCAATATAAATTAAAATGTCTAATAGGAGAAGGACCGCTCACGCATTGGATTGAAGATTATCTTCCAGACCATTACAGTACGTACAGTACAACGACAATGTATCTGATACTGCTCCCGTTTTACCTGGTCTACCGCAGGGTTCTTTCTGTATTAGCCCCAATGCTCTTTTTTACTGTAAAACGATATAACTAAGCGCATTGACGTGAATATTGGGCTATTTGCATACAACTGCGTATGTACCTTACAATTAAAACTGAATATGACCAAACAAAACCTATTAATTATCTGTACGAAGTGGCTCAGTGATGCTGAGACTGGCAAGTTGTGTTAAATACAGAAAATATGGTCTAGATGAACACTACGAACAAGAATCAACACTTACCTTTTCTTACAGTATAAAAGGTACGTACCTTACTACTAAACGTTTCACAGATACAAATATCTAGGTGTCACAATAAGCAGGAACCTCAACTGAAATGCGAGTGTGCAGCAAATGTATAAAAAACAATGAATAAATTCTTTTTCCTCAAACAATCGCTTGCCGACATATACCATCGAAACGCGCCATCCTGCCTACACAGGTCTCATCCGACCAACATTGGAATGCTCCAGGGTTTCCGCATACCAAACACAACAACGCTGCGCTTGAACAGGTGCAAAGAAAAGCTGTCCGCTTTAGTTTCAATCGTTACAGGCATAGCGATTCCCCTACAGAACTTCTTCGACTGACTGGCCTCGCTCCTTTGTCTAACCGAGCGAAAGTGCACGGATTGAAATTCTTATATTCGTTGTTACACAATAGTGTTAAGATCAACCCCATGCAGGTCATTTGTTACATACAGCTCTGCCAGAGAAAGCTGCACAAACACAGATTCACGTTAGAAAACTTTCGTCCGGCTAACAATTTATTTCGCTTCTCCTTTTGTTCCCAAACAGTAAGAGAATGCCTTAGATGAAATTATTGTTACTCAGCCTACGCTAGAATTATTCTCGGAACTCGGGGAAGAATCTGTTTGACGTAGACACATGTAGCTCTGTTTATTGTTACATAATTGTTGCTTTGCTGATTCTGTGGTCTGCTTCATGAAACTGCTTACTGTGAGTAAATTTGCAGTGTCAAATTTTGTTTATGTGTGTAATGTTTATTTCTTATAAAGCGCACATTTTGTTGTTCACATTGCTTTTGTATATTAATGCTATAAATTTACTCCAACTCCTGTAATAATCCATGCGAGGGATTGGCAGTATTTGAAAATAAAGAAATAAATGAAAATAAATGGTAATATACCTCTGAATATACCTGGTATTAGATTTCTTATTCCTACTTCGCAATACCTTGAACTGAACAGTGATAAACACGTAAGAAAGAAGCGAAAATACTAAAAAGAAATGAGCCAGTTGGCACTCAACGTTTACGGACAGATTTATTCGAGAGAAATAGGCCGAACTTGACATGCATGCATTTGCCTGCAGGCTAGGCAGGCGCACCTATTCTTGCATATATTTTGTGTTTATTTTTACGTCCCCACAGCTATTTAAAGTCGGATCCTTTCAGCATGTGTTTCTTTTTTGACATTGTCTCGCAGTTCTTACGTTGTGAATATTTGCCGGAGCAGGCGTGCCAGTCGTTCGCTCAGTGTTGCTGCCGCAGGCGCCCTTTTTGAGGCCTTCTAGAAAGCGTAGACGGGCGTGCTTTCGGAGCGCACCTGAAGAAATTGAATATTCTTTTTCGTTGCAGGTGCGCTCCTCTTACACAATGCCGCTGCAAAACAATAAGCGAGAAGTCCTCGAACGAGAGTGGCTCGATCGCGCTAAAGCGAGTAACTTGTTCGCCACCTGTTGTTCCATGCTTCACTGTACGCTGGAACCCGCCAGGGGGTTCGGTCATCGTTTTTCGAAATTGAGGCCACGATACAACTTTCTCTTTCATCGTCGCCCACTCACCGTGTCTGAGGTATAGCGCATTCAGGACGAAACAGAGAAGGACACATACACAGCGCTATCCTGTTAGCGCTCTGTATGTGTTATGTGGCTTCTTCTCTGTCCCGTCCTGCATGCGTTATAGCGCAGATACTATGGATAACCAACAAGCCTTCCCTGCAGCGCACTCACCGTTTGTTTTCCGTCTGCCTGACATCCGCGTACAAATACGTCGCCTGCAACCGAATCGCTATAGAGGTTTTCGCGACGCAGGACACATTCTTTGAGGGCGGCTGCTCGATTATGGCATGTGCGCGGCTTGTTTCGTGTTAACTATAGCAGACGCCTTCTGCCCTCTTGCATGGCACAGCCCTTTGGGATCCTTGTGAGGTGTGCCCGCACAGCAACGAGTCGTGCGTCTATACAGCACATCGGAGCTGCATTTCCTGTAAAAGTGGGCTCCAAGGGTTTTTTCCTCTCAAATACCACCTTAAAGCACAGGTCCGGCTATTCGAGCGAATATCTCACTCTTCGTTTATTACACGTAAACGTATGACGTGCCTAAACCCCGGATCTTCAACGCACACTGTCTTCATTCATTCTCTCCAATCAAGGCCATCCCGAAGGGTGAAAGAGTAAAAATAACTCGACGTCACCATGTGGCGATAAGACGCACAAATTAAGATGTTTTCTGAGGAAGCGGCTTAAGGGAGGCGTCGACACGGGTGCTCATGTTTCACACACCAAAAGGACAGGAAATATTCCTGGAAGTGAAACAGGAGAGCAACGTAAAGGGCGAACGGGAAACGGAACAGGAAGGGCGAACTGAGAAAGCAAGAAACGCAAAAAAATGAAAGAGAACAAGATATGATGTTCAGGAGATATGCAAGATGTAATTTGGCCGCTCAAAAGACATGTGGGCTACATAGGAAGAAAGAAGTGGTCATATCAAAAGTATTCTCTGTGAAAAACGTTTAAATCTGAAGCATTTCTTGGCGAACTTCGGTGACTTTGAGCGTAGCTAACTGTCTATCTATATAGCCGCTTACGTTCGGGTGCTCTCGTGGTCACCCCCTCAACTTTGCGTGAACCAAAATTAGCATGGGAGGGTAAGATGGTTTGACAAATATGGCACGCTGGTCAAGACTTGAATATTGTCACGATCCCGTCGCATACGTCGTCAAAGACTTCCCATCAGACAGTGACACATACCCCCTGGCAGGTGTGTGCCGCTGGTATGTGGGTATGTGCCACAGGTGACTGACACTTAGTATCTACCCAAGAATGGCGACAACACACATGGACATTTTTAATGGGCGAGCGTTAATAAATACCCGACATCGGTAGCGTCGACCCGAGGATTACAAAAAATAAATGTCAGGGTCCCAGCTGGAAACAAACCCAACCATTCTGCGTGGCAATGAAGCATTTTACCACAAAGCTACGCCAGGTCTCGGAAATACTTTTCAAATATACGCCAAGCTTCGTGAAACGTCAATAGTGCTGCAGTGCTGCCTACCCAATTTTATAAATATTACATATGTACTCCTTTGATACAGCCGTCACGTCGGGTTAACGTCAATTGTGGTTGGGTGCCATGCGCTGAAGTCGATTTATGTAGCAGTGTCCAGGGCCAGCATCCTCGCGAATATCAGCGCTTTAGATCAACTTCTGGTGTTGTTAATATTCATGTTTCAGTTGGCATTGTTGCGCAAGTGCAAACAACTGGTTATATAAACATCTGCAACTCTTCAACTTATGTCTGTGCGTGCAACATTTGTACAGAGAACGTCATTTTATGACGTGCCACTCAATAAAAATTTGCAACACCGTCACCTTCCCTCCGCATGCTTCGCATAACGTCGATACCCAGGTACGTGGAATCTGCCTTTTTTTAGACAAATAAGGGAGGAAAAAAGGGAATAGATTGGGCTTGCGTGGAACTGATTGGGTCACGCCTTTCTCATGGAACGAAACTATGTTCTAGACAACTGCTACAGTTCTTTATGAATTGAGAACCCGTCCTACGTACACGTAGCCGTTCAAGTCTTCGTGCACTCGAAAGGTGCAGGTTCCTCCCCGTGCCCGAGACTCAACTTCACTGTTTTTTTTTCGATATTGCAAACGAGAGAGGATTCTTATGCCCATTCGTTAGACCTAATGTCGGTACGATATTCACGGAACTAAATGAATTGAGAATTAATTCTAATTCCGGCGGGTTTATTCCTTTCATTAGTAAATGCTAACATAATCGTGGAACAACCACTCGTTAATTCGCACCTTGCAAGTATGCTGTAGGCCTCTAAATAGCGCCAACAGACAGTCGCGCATAATTACGCGGAAACAAATGTTATGCAGCCATCATTTTCATTATCATGCACGCAAAACACTAGTGAGCAGCTTAGTGCAATCAAAAGCTTGACCAGTGACATCCGTGTACATCGCATCGCTATATTTTTTTTTTTTTGGCAACACCACGTCAGCTCATTTAGCTGTGCTGCCACATGATGTGACGGCTGAGCCACATGATATATACGAAGCACATTTCGCCACTGGACGCGTTCCAACGTTCTCGCATACATTGGAGCATTGATATATTGCCTCCACGAATGACTTTTCTTTCGCATACCCTAGCTGATGGAAATTGAAAAGAAAAGAAAGCAATGAGAGTATAGACGACAAATTACTTTGCTTAACCTTCTGTCAGTGCTATAGCTGCATGCATGTAAATGTAGAACTTTCCTTAAATAAATTAGCGAGCTTTTAAACATATCATTTGTTACTGCAGGGGGATGCGATTAAGTGCGTCGAGCTTACTTAATTGGTCACGATAATGCTACCGCAGTTATGCTTTCACTACCGATTATTTAAATGAAAGACGCCATCGAATTTACCTTGCAGAATCGAGCAGCAAACAACTTAGCACATTGGACAAGGAAGAAGACGTCTTGCGTCTTCTTGCCCGTCCAGTCCTAAACGGTGTGCTTCTCCATTAGCGGACTACGAAGCAACTAGCCCCGCAATACGTCTTATACGGGCGTTAATGGGCGGGTTTCCTGCGAAGCTTGAGTGTCAAGTCTCAATCGCGCGAAGCAGTCTTCACGTCAAGAAAGTTTTCAGTTGGAGGCGATTTAGGAAAGTGATAAAGAAGTTGTCCGATGCATGTTTTCAGTGTTACACGGAATAGAGAGCAGGTACGATTTATTCTGGTAACAGGTTTTTCGGAGGTAAAAGTTAAATTACACGAATGAACCACTTTTACCAACACAGATAATGCTTACAATCACAGAGAAAAAAATTCTTTTTTGGTAGCTTGAATAAAAGATTAACGTGGGTTCATTCGGGTTCCTATATAGAATTACCGCTCATTCAAACACGTAGTGTTCTCGGAGAAAAACACTTTTGTTACACATTGCAATAAATCAGTAAGACAGAAACAAGCTCTGTGGTACGTTAAAATAAACATCCCATACATCTGATAAGCCTTGCTATATACCAATTTATAAATATACCACCATACCTTGCGACAGTTATAATAAAAATAGAAGCCGCCATTCTTCAGTGGGGCTTGACAACACACCACATACTCAGCGTTCATATATCTCTTCTTAATGCACAAATTTGTAAGAGTTCGTAAAGTCACCAGTCTCTCTGTGTAGCGGCATGACTTTGACGGTTCGTTGAAATTATGCTCATTTAAAATGTTTCTTTATTGTTTTCTTGAATTATCAGAAAATGAATAGGGTTCGCTCTATTGGCACCGGCACTCGAAAGTGCAACGTCATTTTGAGGAGGAGCCCAAATAACAACTCATGAAAATGAGCAAATTACAAGGTATAAACCTCATAACATCAGCATGAGTAAAAAAATGAGGTATCCTTAAGCTTCGCTTTTGATCGAGAGTTGCCTGCGATAGATATATATTCCTACTTCAAACACATAGTGCACACTTTTTATTGTATGATGTTGCTCAAGAAGCTCAAGTTGTGGATTGCTACAATGTAATCGATAAAGTTGAAAGCTGGCTTGTGTCAATGAAGCTTTCGTATACAGTGGTGGCATTCTGCATCTTCTAAACCATGAGCCAATATGCACGTGAAATCTTTTTGAACTAGTTGTGCGTCCACTACGTGGTCTTAAAGGGGCCCTGCAACACTTTTCTGACATCCTTATTTAGCACCGGAACACGTGTAGCAATGATTCATGAGACGAATGCAACAAGAATGATGGAATTCGGTGCTCGAAAAGGGAAGGTATATGAGCCCTCAAAATTCAAAACACGAGCAGGCGACTACGAGAAACTTTCGCATTTTACTCGCCTGATGATGCCAAAGACCGCTTACAATCACCACGCGTGTCTTACAAAGACATACAAGAAACGTCACCTCTTCCTGGTCTTTAGAAAATGCTTCACTACCGCTCTTTTTGACGGCGTCGTAAGCATGGTTGTGACGAATCATGTGAGTCGGGCAGCAAATGCTCCCGCGCTCACACTGTGCAAGATGCATACATACCTTTTGGAAGGGTCACTTCTCGGCTCGCATTTCAGACGAGTTCTACGGCAACGTTGGCGTTCCCCGCATGTCGCATTATTGAATCCCTAATAACACGGCATGCATTTCAGCCTTTAGTTGCTGGCATACCATAGCCTCATTCGCGGACTAAGTGTCGTGTTCTTCATTCTAGATATAGATCATTTAGAAACAGGAATTATGGTTTCCTGAAAAAGCATAAAAAAGATTTCTGCTGTACGAGTATTTAGCATTCACTGGTGTGGCCTAGCTACCACCATATGAACATTGCATGCTACTTGTCGTGTCAAGCCCATTAAAAGCGAATGGTTTTTGTGGTCACGCCACATGACATGGCGTTACTTCCCATAACAAAAATAGCCGATGTGTGTCGCCACAGTCTGAAATTAAGGCAGCTTGTATCATGCATTACAATTATAATAGCTGCGATTTTGGTGTGGCCCCTTCCGCAACCGGAAGATCCATGCTCAAATTGTGTCTCAGGGTCCCTTTAGGGGAATACACACAATAACGTGTATGCCTTTTGTTAAGGGTGGCTTGCTTTGAATTACAAAGTCCTTATGATAACCACATGATCTGACACCCGATGCAAATGTACGCTTGTACCACGCAATATTACTTGTTTTTCACGGCACTGCACTGCATATTTCCAAGCAGGAGAATGTATTTTCTCTGTATATCCAAACACACACTTGGCTGCCGTCGAAATCCAAAATGCAACCGCAGTAGCCGAGCACCATAGCCACTGAATCCACCGTGCCGCACTTTTCCACTTCCTGTAAATAAGTGCAATGTTGAACAATAGGTGTGTGCAAAAATGTGGGCGCCAGCTGCTAGTCCTTTTTTTTACATTAAGTTTTGCCATCGTAAACGCTTGAACAATCGTAAAAGTAGACAATAAAGAATGAATGTACATTCATATACACGATATAAGCATGTTTCTCGCTTATCACGATTTTATCTCCTAAAGCTAGACTCACTTAAAAACGCCTAAATACTCGTTATGGGAGTTTAACACTTGTTAGCCACCCCACCCTGTTTCTTTATATCATGTATGTACTTGTGAGTAGAATTATGCCCCTGTTATTGTTTTTCCATGCTGTAATCTTTACGCCTTATCTAAGTTATTATATACCTTTTGAGGGCCTGGTATGTCTAAATGAAGACTAAACTACAAATAAAATATAAGTGTCGTTGTCCTCTGTTTTCTTTGACAGGTTATCAGAACTGTGTTTTTTTTCGTACCAGTGATGTGATCACGTGATCCTGGCTTTTTTCTTTCGGATTCTCTGAAATATCATTACATGGCTGTTGTCAATCAAACGTTAGGCACAGATGCAACCGTATTTGATGTGCAGTCAGGCACAATAGGACGGAATGAAGCACGATGATTTTCCTGAAATTGACTGTCAAGTCTGCGGCTCTACTATGATCCAAAGCGCTCCTTTTCTCTACACGTATATCACAGACAAAAAGCGGCGTCTTATTGCAGATATTACACAGTTGTCGCAGCGCAGGGATTGGAAATAGTGTAATAATACTGTAAGGCTTCCAGCTGTGTTCTTGTCTCGAACGCCCACGCGAACGTCAGAATTTAATTTACTTTAGCCCTTAAATCAATCATGTAAAACTTACCATGTACCAAATACCTAATTCTTCGGACATGGGGTCACGAAGTCACAAAACAGGAAACGTGGCTACTTTTAACGGATTCAGGTTCTTGCCTCGCTTTCACCCGATCTTAGATTGACGCTTTTTTTTACTTTTGACGATTTCCAGTGTTGTGTGTTCATTTGAGTAATTTGTCATTTTTAAGTGTAACACTTCACTGCTTGCTTTGGCGCGGCCTATTACAGTGCAAGCGGACGGCTGACTAATGTCAAGCGCATACGTTTGAGGCAGCCCGATCTGTTTATTATTGCTCATTGCTACAACGTCCGTCCCTTGAAAGTGTGGCCAGTGTGTCCATTTTTCCCAACACTACAGAGTGGCATGTCGTTTCTTCCTAATAGGTCGTCATTTTACGTGTTCGCATTAGTTTCCGGTTTCCGCAGCCATAAATTCAATCGATTACGTCTAAGGCGGAAAATGTTGCGGCGCGGAAGATCTTCCTCGTCTGTCTGTGTGAACCGTGCGCTTCTGCGGCCAATTTTCCTCGTTGTTATGGTAACCGCCCTCCTCAAGATGACCTGTTATTGCCGCACCGGTAAAGAGCTAACAGGCGTGGTCGCGCCCAGTCTATTTTCCGCCTCGCTCTCTCGGCCGGCGCGAAGGCAGGAGTCTTCGAAAAGATGAAAGCGCGGCTCACGGGCGCTCCCGCATATGTCGCAACGTGAGCCGACTGACCACACCATGCTGACCGTCTTGCGCGCAGTAGGCAGAATCTCGCTGTCCTCACTGCCGGTGTCGAGGGCCTTGCCGTGCGAACGCCGGAGAAACACCTGCTGTGGTCGCCAGCCACACCTCATAAACGAACTGTCACTTTTGCCTCGCCATTGCACATGACACGTTCACCGAAAACTACTACCATTCCACCGTGACGTGCGTCTTAGAAAAAATAACGTTCATTTAAATTCAGCAAAAGGTAATCTCCGATGGCTCGTGTGATTGTACGATTGTTTGAAAAAAAGAACGGACTAATTGCTTCTGCTGCTTTGTTAGGTAAACATGCCAACTATAAAAAACTTGGAAGGAAAATTAGAACGCAGAGTGAAAACGGCACTGCGTAGTAATTGTTGGTCCTAAGCCTTGGGTCATTCACTGATGCGTAAAATGCGTCGCCTTTGCCTCGACAAAATCTGCCAACAATAACAACATTTTTTGTGGGGATCGATCGTATGCTTTGACTGACTTCAGCGCCACTAAAACACAGCGGTGGGACCATGCAATGGGTGTTGTTCCCCGGTTAATTGCAACTTCGTATGGTTCTCATGTGTGTGAACATTATTCTAAGTGCTCGAGCATCTGCGCGGCGTGCCAATAGAAATACGGCCACTCCGAAATTAAAAAGCGATTTTAATAATTCAAATATAACAGTGTTTTTTATATTATCCCAACCTTATCCGATCGAGAAAACACTCCTTGCACACTAAAAGGTCTCAGGCAGACCTGCTCACGCACAAAACAATTCTTGTGCGAATGTGTGCAGCATACAGATACTTGGCACGACATAACGGTGAGTAAATACGGGTCCTGTAGCACAACCGCATGATCCTTACGTCGCTTCTTCAGATTGTAGTAGGTTGTCACTGCTGAAAACAGTCTTCGTGGTTAGAAAGCTTAAAATGCAATGACGATGTCATGATGCAACTTTTCATTGAAATAAAGCACATGCAGTGCGAATACTATACTGAAAATAACGAAGATTGGGTGGAAAATTCAGGTAGTGCAAATGTAGTGCTTATTTAAATACATTTCATTTGCGGCGCGCGGGTTTTAAATAACCTGACATTGAGAAGTAGAAAAGAACTTTGAACTGTAGCTGTACAGATAAAGTGAACTAACACTTAATAAAGTTGCGAAAGCCTGTGATACACTATAGATTGCTTTAATTTTTTTTCAGATTGATTGGAATAAACAATGTCAGGAATGAGAATGCCAGATGCAGTCAAACTCAATCCAAATGTATAGCCCGCCATCCGTACAGTTATGAATACCGTCGCAACCATATGTCGGCAAAGCTTGTGGAGCTCACTCATACTCACTCATGAAATATATTTTGGCCTTTGTATTCACTGTGAGTCAGACTCACGAAATTTTTTCTGAGACGGACCTATTCGGATTCACACTCACGAAAATGTTCTTCATCCGGACTCACTCGGGCTCAAACTCTCCAAAACATCACCCACACGGAGTAACCAGACTAAGACTCATGGTTCTGAGTCTGAGTGAGTCATAGTAAGTCAACTCATGAGCCCGGCAGCCTAGAATTCGCTTCATCGACCGTAGTTTCAATATTCTTCAACACCAATATCTCACGTAATCAGTGCTATTCTTGGTTTCGTTTGACATGATATCTTCGAAAACGAGTTTTGGGTGTTTCCAAACCGGTAAGGTCATTTTTCTTTGAAGAGATGAGCATAAAATATAATCATCAAAAAATTCCGTGGAAGAGTTGGTGGGCGGAGGTCAGTGCACCGGCCTACGTGATTCACACCTCTAATTAATAAACTTTGAAATGGTGCATAATCGACACTGCTTTGGAATACCTGTGAGTAGACGTCAGTATAAACGTGAATCCAGGTAAGGCTGTTAGTAATGCTGAAAATGATTAGATAGGGTCTTAGGTCGGCCAAAAAAAAAAGTGGAACTCACTCAGACCAACTCAAGATATACATTTCGCGCTTTGGGCTTACTCGGACCCAGACTCGTCAAACTTTTTCTGAGCCAAATTCAGACTCACACTCAAAAAAATTTTCTTCAAACGGACTTACTCGGACTCAGACTCGGGAAAATATTATACATCCAGATCCACTCAGACTCATGGCTCGATCCGAGTGTGAACGAGTTCGAGTTAGTCGACTCATGAGTGAATTACCCGACCTATGAGTTTCGCAACAGAGCTTTTTTGAGACAGTGTCTGCAAACATGTCTTAATGCAAAGGGCTAATGAAAGAAATAAAGCCAAGTCTGCGTTTGCTGTTTGTTGTTTCCTTCGTTAGGGTTTTCGCCCCCTACGTAGGCTTCAACCATGAGTGATTAAACATGACACAAAGCCTCCGATTACTTTAAACGTTCACTTGGCATTCGTAATTTTTTCTCAATATTTAAAGTACCGGGTAGGAAATTTCGTAGAAAACATAACTTATGATTTACACTCACAAAATGCAGTTTTTAAGCAGGCTCTTCTGCTATGGCGATTCTCAATCATCTTCTACTCCTTTATTTATTATTCGTTTTCGTAAGCTTTCTTTTCAGTCTCGAGGGGTGTGTTGCAGTAATCACTATGGAAGGCTCAAGATACAGCTGAGTGAATGGCGGCCTTTTTAAGCGTCGTTCATAATCCGATGTGGCCGACAAGATATTGTTCAACGAAATACAATCACACACACGGAAACACACTATCTTCCCAAAGGAAACTCTTATGTGATGCGAAGCAGCAGCGTTGCGCACGCGGTGGCGTCATGGGTCGAACGGCGCTAACGCAAGTGCTGCGGTGAGCACTGCAACATTTGCGAGCGGCGGTCCCTACTGCCGGAGCAAGCGTCGGCAGTGGCAGCTGCGGGTGCTGCGGCGAGTGCGCAACAGGCGAGAGAAAGAGTGGCGTCAGCACGCACTGCGAGGAGAGCGTGACGTCAACGAGCAGCTGTGGCATGACATACTTGGCACCACTAAAACACCTGCGGCGAGGGAGCGCGTTGCGACGCGTTCGTAAGGACGCACGGAGAGAAAACGTTACACAGGCTAGTAAAAGAGCTGCTTCGCATCTACAAAAAACTTCACACACAATCACATCGTCACTATTTGTTGCATGTTTTGCGATACTCCAGCCGGACTGTCACGTTCATCACCACCGCAGTTGGCAGAGCACGTTTTCTAAACGATTGCATTCGCAATGGTGATCTTCAAAATCGTTTGCCTATTCTGCGTGTGTTATTTCGCAGCGCTTTTTTCTTACGTTTAGCCAGCTTCACTTATAATATACAGCTTCGCGAATATAGCAGCTTCGCGAATACAGCATGGAAGGCAATACCGATGCGGGCTACCTTGGTGTTCGAAGTGGCCGGTCATAACCGTCGACTTTCATAATAGTATATCGTAGGAAGATCCATGGCAGAACGTCCCAAACATGCCGACAATTTCGTCAGCTTACGCTGCGCATATGGTGATCCTTAACTGTGTGCTTAGTGTAAGCCATACTGAATTCTTCATAAGTACGAACACGAAAGATGCTCGAAATAAGGAGTTTGTGGGTTTAGATCGGTTAGTTTTTTCTTGTCTATGTATCCGATGTCCTCAAGACGTCCTCAAGGCACGTTCTCTTAGTTCGATGACTCAGACCAAAAACTGTCTTCTGAGATTTCAGCACAACAGTTCTTGGACGCTGGCTGGAATGCTCCCTATAAATTTTGGTGGTGGGAGTGGTTGTCGCATTGTAACAGGTGGGGCTAGCCTTACATACATGACCGGAAATTGTACCGCCTTAGCAGTTCTGAATTAAAGGCGTCCGTCACCAAGTGTTACACAGGCCAATGTCAAGCAGGAAGGCAATTAGAATTCGTGGCCCGTTCATCCTTGCTGTTGTGGGTATAGGCCGGCTAGAAAGAACCATATCGTTGGCTCTTCATGAAAAATGACATCTTCAAATGTTCAGAGCCTGTGACTACCTCTTCGCAAGCTGCGTACCATCGCCGCTCTTTTCCTATCGAGCTGCGGACTGAGCCAAATGAAATGTTCGATGTCACTGATCTCGGCACAAAAGGCACAAAACGGGGAAACGACTCTTGAATGACCAAGTCATGTGCGGAGTTAATTCTTATCCGGTAAATTAACCTTGCTTGTTTTCTGTAAAGTCAGTGTATTACGCTTGATTGATGTAGAAACTTCCGGATTGTCCTAAAGTGAAGTGCATAATAACTTGTCGGGAGTTGACGTCGCTATTTTCACCTCAAGAGAACGTTTAGCTCGTGAGATCCCATCTAAACGCATGGAAACGGAGATATATTTTTTCTCAATAACCACTTCACCGACTTTGATGACGTGTCTAACATTTGAAAGGAAATTTTACAATCTAGTGAAGCATATTGGATGTGGATGAACAAAATTGTAGGGAAAGAAATTTTTGCCAGCTTTGCCACAAGCATATAACTACTAAATCGTGATGGATAAGGAGGCAAATGTGTCTCGTATGTACTACCGCTGTCACACGAATGATGAAGAAGTATTTTACACAGGTGGTCTTTTACAAAGCTGAAATACTCTTTAATGAAGAGGCATTGCATCGACGACGCAAGGCACCCACTATCCTTTTTGTGTGTGTGTGTGTGTGTTTTCTTCAAAACGCGCAACCGCAAGCGTGGCGCTGGCTTTCAAAACAGAACCTGTCCAAATATAATTACGTATCTCGATATATAAAGTACAATATCCCTTTCCCAGCATTGTAGCTGTTGCTTTTTGTGTGGGCCCAGTGCGCCTTGATCACCGACGTTGGCTGTACGTGTTACGAAGCCGCACAGCTTGCGTCAGTGCGTGTGACGCGTTCCCATGCATTCTCGTGACGTTCGACCTAGGCGCTGCGCCGTGATCCCTACCGGATGGCAGAAATTAGGCGCCTTCTTCATCTTCGAACCACTACCACCACCGTTGCACCTTCTTACGGGAGTGCACAAGGAAAACAGCAGCGGCGTAAATCAAAAGGGAGGGGGGCGTTCGGGGAGTCTTGACTCTCACACCCTTCTTTATAGCATTCTGGGCATTCAACAACGCGATATATATATATATATATATGTATATATATATATATATATATATATATATATATATATATATATATATATATATATATATATATATGGGATATGGCACAAGGGGAGCGTTGTCAACAAGGATAAATATATTATATATATATTATATATATATATATATAATATATATATTTATAAATATATTATATATATATATATATATATAAGAAACAAAAGTGGATGTGGGAAAACCCAAAAACTGGCAGACTTGTTGCCGTTAGGTTGTATACGAGGGACCATTGGTCAGCTGCCCGCTCGTAATAAGTTCACGTGCTACGTGACGCCACACAGGCTCATAAAAGGGTGTTCCACACTCGCCGCTGGCTACAGATGGCGCTGACTGACACTGCCACGTTTAAATTCACATAGAAACCCAAAAAAGTTAATCGGGGGATGGCTGCCATGACAGCTCAGTGGTTAGAGCATCGAACGCGTTATTCGAAGGTCGTAGGTTCGATTCCTGCTCACGGCTGGTTGTTTTTTCATCCACTTTTCTTTCTTCTTCTTTACATTCCATTGGTTCTAATAACTTAACTTCCCCTATACATTCCTTGGTATTATTGTCTTTTAGATCTCATTAATATTGTGTTAAAAGACGGAAAAACGACCCCTTGGGTATAAACTTCTTTCCCTTATATAGGATCTACTGGACTATATGCAACGCTACGGACACTCAACCACCATGCCTGCCTATATATATATATATATATATATATATATATATATATATATATATATATATATATATATATATACATATATATATATACATATATATATATATATATATATATATATATATGTGTGTGTGTGTGTGTGTGTGTGAGAGAGACACCCTATATATATATATATATATATATATACAGGGTGTCTCACATAACTTGAGCCAAAATTTTGAAAATGAAAGACATTTCAGTGGTGAATTGAACCACACGTGTACTACTCGCACTAGCCTGTAGGTACTCAGTCTATTTTTTATTAGTTATTTAATAATTTTTATTACTTATTTTTAATTATGAGTTAGAAACCCAAAATATGAACACAGAAATGTAGAGCACTTTCAGAAACCACAGACAAAATTGTTTCCTGTACGATACGTCTATAGCGCTGTTATTTTTCCGCGTTGTCAAGAAAGCCTATAGCAGTGCACTCGCGGTCCACCACACGGCTTCTTTTCACGTTTCGCGGGCTTTTTTTACAATGTGGAAAAAATAACAGCGCGAGCACATGAGCCGGCATTTCCTGCTTCACTTACTTACCAAGCACTCAAGGAACGAAGTTTCTGCTGCAATGAGTTCACACTGTTGATTTTACACTATCGATACTCTACCATCAAATGAGCTATTGACACCGCCGCTATCGATAGTTCGATAGTCACTTACCTATCGATAGTGCTATTGATAGTTCGCTCTGCAGCTCTGCGCCTGCCTTTAGGAAGAATACACTGTATTCTCTTCGAAGGCGAGAGCAATACGTTGAAAGACTGCACCACGTAAAACGCCGATTGCTTTCTGGCACGCTCCTCTCTAAACTGCTTCTCTAGTTTAACCCAATCACCACCTTTGCTTGAACACAGGCTGTTTCGACACCACCACGTGTGTCGAAGACCAGCGGAAAAGAATAGATTATTCATGAGTGCATTATTTGGCTAAAGGCGCTGTTTGACTTCCGCTGCCGTTATAGAAGACGGCTTCTGTGAAGGAGTCGCCTTAATTATTAAACCTGCTGCTATACATTTTATAATCAATTTTACATGGTTGATTTACTGCTCTCAGTTCATCCGGCACCAGCTTGCCATGCTCTCTGAATGCGGGCGCATGAGCGGCACCTCTCTGCAGACGCCCGTCGTGGCTTTGACGTCCCCATCCTGCTTACCAAATCACCCGAGAGAGCCCGGACCACGCGATTGTCCTCCGCTGCAGGCGGTCGGTGGTCGATCAATTACCGAACGGCGAGGCACACGCTGCACACACGTGCGTCACATCTCGCCTTGTACGCGCAAGTGTGACGCAACGGTGCCTTTCTGCGCCTATATTTTCCCCTCTGTCTCTCTCTTTCCACGCGTTGATTCAGACGAAAAAAAAACAGTGAGCATTCCGGCATAGCGTTCTACGTGATCACGCTTTACCACCGCCACTGCATTGCGCATACGCATATTATCAGCGCTGGTGACACGCGAGGATCTTACGTGCGTCACGCTCAACAATATTTCTTCCCTCTCTCCGTCTTCTTCCGACTCTTTGTTGATATGTTGTCGCTTTTCCTCTTCACGCGTTGAAACAACGCTGGTGCAAGTGTTCAAACCAGTGGGCACCGCGTCACTTTCGCCATGGGGGTATAGTCGTATCGGCGCGTTAATTATTGTAACGGCTTTTGTAGAAAAAAACATAATAAAGTCACGGTGCCGTGATGCCCCTAACGCTATGAGAGAGTACTCTAGGTGAAGTGTGACAGTGTAAAGCTCTTGAACTGTAACATAAACATCGGAGCACAATCTTATGCGCTAGTTACGCACGCCCATAGCTCATTGACAGTACACGACCGAAGCTTTCCATTGGGCGTTTGGTACCACACCCTCGGCCGAAATTGCCATACCTCGCTTCGTGCGCACCTCGTCCAGTTATATCTACCCTAAATACTACCTGAGGGTAGCATTTAAATGCTCAGGGTAGTATCTAAATACTACCCTGAGCAGCGAACTGTCTTCATATTCTAACTTATACTTCATTAGCTGCAGCGCTGAAGATGACAAGTTCGATTCTTTTTTTTCATTATTTGTGCTACTTACCCTACTAGAGCTTGCGCTGAAACTTTGGAATAATCTTAGTTTGTGGCGTCATTTCTTGAGCTTAGAAAAGTTGGTAAATATGTTTTTTTTTTCTTTCTTTCTGAAGTTATACAGTAGCGTTTTGTGACTTGTTGAAATATCCGAATCCTTGTCTAGTACGCTTGTGCATCACTCAACGTAGCAAAAACTGCCAGAACACCTCACCTCAGAATGATAGGCACAAACTGCTTCATCCGATTACTAAACACAGAAGGATAAATAGCATCATCTGATTTTGTGCGTCTGTGGCCATCTGTTCTTGGTCCTTGTGCTGAAATATTTTCGGCATCACCTATTTGCCACCACAAGCCATGACACCGCAAAAAAAAAGCTTGGCATGTCGAAGAAACACGCACGCCTTAAATGGCACTTTAATGGGCCTTACAAAGCTTCAGCCTTATGGGATTAACCAGAAGGCGCGCCCCATTCCAGAAAGAATAGGAGATGGCTGACCGAAAATGGCACCAAAAGACAACGTCTGGTACGATAACTTTGTTTACTTATAGTAAAATACTTTTGCACGATAGTGCAACAAGCCTTATTGCCACGAACGAACTTGGCGATATCGTTCTGCAAGCTGTTCGCCGATGGTGCGCTATATTTAGACACCCCATTGCAAGCCGCCACGACTGTTACAAGCCACCTAAAGATATGAAAGGGCACTTAAGTCATATCCGATGCTAGCCTCGCCTCCTTTCCGCTTTTGCTGGGCGGGCTTGGCCTAAACTAAAATCCTCTCCCACTTTGGCGTCCTCCTCAAGTTTGCCCAGCCGATGAAGCAGAGAATGTGTGTCAGAGCGGGAAATACTATTCGTTTTCAAACAAGGCGGAGCATCTACAAACAGAAAGAAAAGAAGAAATATGAGAAAAAAAGTGAAAGTGCCATTGAGTTTTCAAAAAAAAAACGATGTCCATGTGTGTGTGGAGGGGGGGGGGGGTGCGAGAAGCAGGAGGGGAAGCCTAACGTGAACAAAATGTATTTTACTGATTAGCTGCTGGTTTCCCTAAGGCTTTCGTTCCCGGCTACGTAAATTTTACGTCAGGTATCTGTATAAGGCTCATCGCAACTAATTCATCTGGTGGATATTTTTTTCAGGGGGAGAATAAATGATATTGGTGGAGGTATCGGATACATTTTTGCTACTATCAAAGATGGCCAACACAAACGCAGATGCTGATCTTGACGCAGCTGATAATTGCTAGAATATTATGTACACTCTTTTATTGAGGTTCTCACTGTGGTTTCACTAAAGTGCTACAAGGCGCCATCTGCATTTTTTTTATTGCATACGGTGATCCATGAATATTTTGACTCATGATAGAACTGGTTGCGTTGGAGCCAAAGAACTAGGCTCTCGTACGGAATTTTCTAATTTTTGTGCGTGTTTAAATGCGTCTCTCTGTATTTTTGCTCGTTTCCTTTCTATGTTTTATGTACTTGCGTATTTTTAAAGTGCACGTGTACGGCGTCTCTTTGACAAGGCAACTGCAGGCCTGCATATTTAAAGGGCGAAGCACCTTAGCGACTCGGCTTGTCGACAGGTCATGTCGCCGTCATGGTCCATCCTAAGGGGGTATGCCCCACAAAAGATGGTCAAGTTCGTATTGCCGCCACCGATTCATACTAAGATCATTAGATGTTGCAGCTTCGTTTCTACTGCTTAAATTATTACGTTTGGCTTAGCAGCGCTTTCCGAATCCCCAAGGAAATTTACCATGGCGCTCAAGTTTCTTAGCTAAAACCAGCTACATAAATGAGTCTGTGTACGGTAAAATCATGTATTTAAACCACCACTTTTTGAAACATGTCTGCAAAGTGATGCGGCGTTAGTGGAGCGGGGGTGAGTGCAGCAGTTAAGAGTAAAAATCTGGCTGTGGGAAACACCAGCGCACGGCCTGCTTCGTCCCTGCCCAGGTTTCACATGGGAACAGCCTTCTCTACACGCCCCTTCGTCACAATTTTTCTTTTATTTCTCTCAGTGGTGTTTATGTGTTTATAATAATAACCTTGATTATGTGCCATGGCGTGATTGAGTAGTTATCATAGAATACCAGGCGGGTATTCATGCTCCTACACTTTGTGCAAGTTATGTTGCTGAATTACAAAAGTTGTGGAGAACATGAAGTCAAGCCAGTTGCCAACGAATTTGTAACGTCTGGGAGTGCGTGCGCCTCTGAGCCCGAATGTGACGTGGGAAGGGAAACACAAGGGCAGCCTGCGTCTGCTTCGTTCGAAACGCGGCCACTGGATGCACGTATACCTATTCCAAGGTCATCACGATTCCAGAGGTGGCTTAGAAGCTACTCCTAGCACACCCTCAGGCTAGAAGTTAAAGGGCACTGAATTCGTGGGCGTTAAACGGGTGACAAGTTGTTTATTCCCGGCGCGACATAGGAAAAACACTGTCTATTGACTTTCTTCTTAACCCTGTGTTGTTGCCGCTTCCAGCAATCGTGCGTCAACCACAACACAGAGTCAACATCTGTGAAACACAGGTTACGCATATCGCCCGAAACATCCGCTATAGGGGGCAAACGAAAAGCACGAGTGGCCAATTGCAGCAGCTGTCGATACAGTTGCGAAAGCCGTAGAACACATTCGTTATGCTATCTATTCAAATAAATAAATTGAATAGATTTTATTTTTGGTTTGGTTTGGAATCAAAACTTGGAGCACACAATCAATCGATGGATCACTGCATTTTTATCTGCGAAAGTTTCATGCAGTGGACGATTGTGGCTCATTTATTATATGCCCATTTTGAGTGCCACTACGTGAAAATAGCGCAAAAGAAAGAAAGCCAACGTGTCTGGAGAAGACGACCTTCGTCGAAGGCCAGCCCGCGAGAGGACCTTTACTTCTGGACATGATGTACAGTCTGTTTAACGTCGTATTCAATGCTGTAATGATCACTAAACTAAAAACAAAAACGCAATACAGGTTTAAACTATACTTTCAGAAAATTCTACAGCCATGCCGGTAAAAGAATAATGTAGTGTGCCAGCTCACACAGTCGGCATAGTCAGCTACGCCGAGCGAAATAACTCAGCTGACTAAGAGACGTAGCACAAAGATTTGCATCAGGTGCAGGCACGTGAAAAAAAAAAATTAATGGATAAGCATAAATAAGTAAACACCGTAAAATATGATTGATATGTGTGGTTTAACGTCCCAAAAAACCACCATATGATTAAGAGAGACGCCGTAGAGGAGGGCTGCGGAAATTTCGACCACCTGGGGTTCTTTAACGTGCACCGAAATCTGAGCACGTGGGCCTACAACATTTCCGCCTCCATCGGAAATGCAGCCGCCGCAGCCGGGATTCAAACCCGCGGCCCCAGCCGAGTACCTTAGCCCTTAGACCGTGGACCGCGGCAGTGCAGGAACACCGTAGGATAGGAACATTACGGCACTGTTATCTCCTGTACTGATAAGTGGAACCATGTATGGCCACAACGCGTTCCAGTATTCATATGCTCCAGACAGTCGAAGCCGGTGCCCGAGTACGCCGGACCCGAGCCGATAAAGTGAATGACTGAGATTTGCTACGGCAAATAATTCACAGGCTTGAGTTGAGAATTCGCCGATATCTCAAAGGTGTTGATCATGTCAGTGAAAGACAACTGAAATAAAAGCTCACACATGGATGGCCACCGGCTCTTGTATCAATCAGCTGCAATAATTCAGTGGCAGCCGTAAATAGGAGCAAGTAATCAGACATCTACACCGAATGATCCCCCGGGGTCGAGCCGCTCTCCTGCAGCCTTTGTGTTTACGATAATCGCACTAACCCAAACTCTCATGAAAACGAGTGCTGTGCCGGGCTCTGCTGGCGACGAAATGCGGACTTTGGCTCCCATAAACTCAAACAAAAAGAAGAAGAAAACGACGGGGACTTCCAGTATAGCGCTTCTATTTTCTGCTCCAGGGAGCTATGAGTGAACGCTTTTTTTAGGCATTCAAAGGGGTGCATTCGCACTAGTTCTTGACAGCGTTGAGCCACTTCCGGAGATGCTCCTGCAACAGTTGCACACGTCTGCGCAAACACAAGCGCGAAATTTCTGAAGCATTCATGTTCCTGGGAATAACTTCAACAAAATATAGAACAAAAGAAAGAACCGCCCTTGAGTCTGTGCATGGAGATCTTGTGCCCACATCCGGATCATCGTTGTTGTTTTTTATCTACTGCTTCTTTTTGTGTGAGTTTCTTCGCTGCTGGGTACTCGCCGGTAGCAAAAGTCCAGTGAGGAGCGCAGCGCCCCCTTCGTACTGAACCTGGCATTAAAAAAAAAATGTTTTTTGCTGAAGAAATACACTCAATCTTATGGCCCGAGAATCAAGCTGTGGTCAATATCAAGCTGTGGTCAGAACTCAAGTTATTACCGAGTTTTTCCATTTTAAAAATTGAATTGAAAAACTTCAACTTCTGAAAATTTAAGTTTTTAGGAAACAGCAAGAATTGTTTGCTCTCTAGCGCGTAGCGGCTCCAAAAAAATAAAACTATGGCTGAGTGTCAACACACGCCTGCTTAGGTCCACCAGGTCGCCTTCTTAAAAATATTGTTTAAATGCAGTGACAGCTGTATATACGGTCATTATATATTATTATTATTATAGTGAAAATACTCAAGAATATTTTGTTTTCATATATACCCCAAAGGCCCATTCGGGCATTGCGAAGGGGGGTTTTAGTTGTACAATAAATCTGCGTATCAAAACACTGTTGTTATATAATAAAAAGGGTAAACAAAGTAAAATACAGTTCAACCGACAAAAATTTAAATGGGCAAAAAATTTGTAATATTGTCCCGGGGTCGTGACGTCGACGAAGAAGCGGAGAGTACGTTGAAGATTAAACCGTGTATTTGGGCGAACCTGTGTCCGGTAAACGGAAAGTCGGAACACAGTAGCAAGCTTGCACTGATAGCGGTGAACGGAGCATCGGCCGTCGATCAACTGACTAGCGGCGAAGCGTGTCGGCATTTATACACTCGCCATCCAACATTCTAGCGTTATCGCTAGCGGCGACGTAGATTCCAGAATAATCTGAAATGCTCGCGAAGTGGGCGTATATCTCAACAAAATGATCTACTGCCGCCCTGAAACTTCTCGAACACTGTAGGCGCAGTTTGTGCCGAGAATTGCGTACAGCGTAACGGGGTGATTAGAAAACTTGAGGGAGAAGCGTGGCATTATGAATGAGAACTCAATAAGAGAGACATAGCTATAGTGTGAAAAAGCATAAAAATTATACAGAAAATTGCCAAGAGGAAATTTTCAATGAAAGAGGAGTAAAAATAAATACATACATGCACATACAAATACGCATAAATAGGTTAGTCATATGTCCAAGAAAATATTCAACTTGTTAACAAAAGTGGCATGATCAATGATTGAAGCGATGTCCCTCGGCAATGTGTTCCAGTGATGCATGGCTCGAAGTAATGGTGATTGATGATACATATTTTTGCGTGCAAAGCAAGGCTGTATTTTGAATTGGTGATCAATACCTTTGGGAATATTTTGAGGTGCGTTTATGTGAGCTTCACAAAAACAGGAGTGACCATGATGAAATGTATGAAATTGTGACAACAGTGACGATAGTCTGCGTTTTTCAAGAGGGGGTAATGTAAGTGAGTGTTTAATACCTGGAATGCTGTAGTTTCGAGAATACTGCTTGGTGATAAATTTTGCCACTGTATTTTGTATTGATTCTAGTTGATCGATGAGATATTATTGATGTGGGTTCCTGACGATGAATGCATATTCAATCTTTGAACGGACAAGTGTAATGTACGCTAGCGATTCAGTGGTAGATTTCGCGAAGTACAGGTTTCTTTTTGATAAATCCAAGTGTTTTTGACGCCTTACTAGCTATAATATCTATGTGCTCATTTCATCATAGGTCATGTGATAAATTAATTCCGAGATATTTAAACATGGATACTTTTTCATTGGAGACACATTAAATTTTGTTTTGGCTCAGTTCTTTTGTTTTATGTGCTCTTGTAAATATCAGGAATCATGACCTTAGTTTTCGAGGTGTTAACTTGCATTGGCCACTGGTGATACCAAATTGTGAGTTTATTAATATCAAACTGTAATGATTTGTTAGCTGTTAGCTTGGGTGCTATCAATGTTTCTGTAAATGATGCAGCTATCTGCAAATAATTTGATTGTTGATGATAGACCATGTCCAATGTAATTGATGCAAATGATAAACAAAATTGATCCCAGGACTGTTTCCTGGGGAACGCCAGACTTTACATGTGATAGTGAAGATGTATGTCCATTCACATAAACTGATTGGCTGCGGTTGTTCCGAAAATTAGCTATCCATGTAATGATTTTGCTGTTGATGTTCAGATTCGTTAACTTCAATATTAAGCAGATGAGTGGAACCTTGTCAAAAGCTTTTGCAAAATCAATGAGGACAGCGTCAATTTTAAAAGCACGTGAATGGCGTCGTGTAAATCCGTTATCAATTCAAACAGTTGGGTTTTACAAAAACGACCACGAAGAAAATCTTGTTGATAGTCAGAAAAGAAATTTTGTTCTGATAGAAATGTGATGACCACGGATGATATGATGTGCTCCCGTAATTTAAAGCACATGCTTGTTATTGAAATGGGCCTGCAGTTAGATACTAAAGATGAATTGATTGATATGTGGGCTTTAGCGTCCCAAAAGCACCATATGATTATGAGAGACGCCGTAGTGGAGGGCTCTGGAAATTTTGACCACCTGGGGTTGTTTAACGCCCACCCAAATCTGAGCACACGGGCCTACAACATTTCCGCCTCCATTGGAAATGCAGCCGCCGCAGTCTGGATTCGATCCCGCGACCTGCGGGTCAACATCCGAGTACCATAACCACTAGACCACCGCGGCGGAGCTACTATAGATAGATGGCCGTATTTAAAAATAGGAGCCACACGCGCAGTTCTCCAGGTTTCAGGAACCCATCCTGTATAGACCGATTGCTGAAAAATGGCAACTAAAATGGGTGATATAGCTGTTTTTGTTAGATTCAACATTTTTGCGCAGATTTTATCTGGTACGGTAGCTGAATTAACTGGTATGCGATCTTCAGCAGCCTCTACACTCTCCCGAGTAATTGTTAGGTCAGTCATTGCAGCGTTTATTTTCGAGAACTTGAGATTCGGTGGTATTGGTTCTTCTGACGTAAAAAACCGTACAAAAATAGTTGCTCAGTTCGTCTGCAACAGCGGACTGCGAAAGTGGCTCACCATTCTTCGTTATTGACACAACGGACGAAGATGATGATTTTGGGTTCACTTTTTACCAAAACTTTTTAGCGATGTTTTTTAAAAGTTGTGATGATTTGTAGTTGTAGAACTTCCCTTTCGCTACGTTGATTTCCGTTTTGCACAATCTTGACTCTTCATGATAGCATTCCCAGTCGTCGGTCGCATTCAAGCGCTTCGCCTTTAAGTACATTCTTTTTTTCTTATTTATGGAGCGTTTCGTTTGTTTTGTAAACCACGTATTTCTGTTTGAAGACGCGATGGTAATCTTTGGGATATGTTTTTCTTTAAGGTATGTAATGTAGTTTCAAGGATCCACCAATTTTCATTTGTATCATGATCGTAAAATGTCATAAAGAACTGCCTAGAAAAAGATAGTAGGTCACTATTTAATCCATATGTATTGGCTCTATTGTAGTTTTATATTCCTTTCTTTGTTTTGCATGTTTTTTTACATTTTAATGGTGTGTTCGCGGTGAATAACATTGTGGTCATTCATGCAGTCAAGGACTTGCAATACCGTATTTTGAGAGTCTGCAGTCAGCACAAGATCTAACAATGAATGTTCAAACGTCCAAACAATAATAAAGGCAACCATAAACACAAGCTTCAAAAAATTGCATCCCACATGCCAATCACCTAAAAAACGTTCTTCTTGCATGACAGCAAGCAAAAATATTCTATGCAGAAAAAAATAATTATTTGCCGAGTATAGATTGCGCCTCATGTTCTGCCAAATGTTTTGCACGCACTGCTCTGATGACAGGGGCGTGTGAATTCAAAGCAAACCACTTTGATCATAAATGAGCTACAATGTATTTTGTTGTGTACACAATTTCAATAATATTACTGTTTCCTGAAAAATAACAAAGCCAATTATTGCGATGTTGGATTCAAAATAAGCAGTTTTGAAAAGGTTTATTATTGGTCTATAAACCTGCAAACTATTTATTAAACATCGATGTCACCGATATATTATAGGAATAAGAATATTTCATATACAGAGAACTGCAGACGCCCGAATATTGAATGGTACTAATGAAGAAATCTCATTATCAGTTACAATGACAGAAATTGAATAAAAAGTTTGCATTCCACTTTTCTTTTACATTGTTCGTAATGAAACGAGAAATATACCTTATTAAAAGACTCTTAAATACCCTGTCAAAAGCATCCAAAATAAATAAACATATTTATTTCTGGTGAGCAGTTAACTGGTTTGTAAAGCTTAGTAATTAGTTCTAACAGATGCAGCTCGCAGGAGCGAGCTTGTTGGCATCCGTATTAGTTTTTGAGGAGAACATTGAACTCTGTTTCACAATGCAGACTATGTAATCAGTGGTGATCGCTTACGTTGAGTGTAGGGGTCAGAGAAATAGGTGCGTACAGCGAGAGATAGATGCTGAGTCACTGTAAGTTTAATTACTTCAGCTGCTTGACACTTGTTAGGTACACATGTTGAGTCATCTGAAAAACTGGGAATCTGAAAAAAAAAACTTGAGCGATGATTACGATGCTGCCTAACGCGAATGCTGAGCGCCGCTTCGTGTTGAGGCAAGGGCAAGTGTGTTTGAAGTTCTCGCTTACCGCGAGGTATCTAAGCCCCCACTGCATCATTGTGCTTCTTTCTGTGGATAAGCCAGGGGCCCGCTACCTACCTTTCAAGTATTATGGGCAATTTGTTGATGCTGCGGGCGGCCGATGAGGATGAAGAATTAGGGCTAAGCACATTGCAGAGCATCGGAAGCAATACACCACATACTTCGTTGCTCAATTAGCATTGTTTTATGACATGGTGTTTTTCTTTACTTTTCTGCCACAATATATTACACACGTTAGCGCTATTTATTGCCTTACATGAGGCTTGTTTAGGCTCTTTTCGGAAATTTTGTTCAAACACCAGCGTGACTCTCCCCATCGTGCTATAATGTGAAGAGCCAACGCTGGTGAGTAAACCTTTTTTGCAAAAAAGACCCTTCTGCTACACCCTGTGTTAGCGCTTGAGTGTTTCTTTAGTAATGCTTGAGCGCTTAATGTCACCATGTGATTGTACTTCATTCAAAATATAAGTATGTTAATGATGAAATAACAATTAGACATTCCAAAACTATATCAAATTACGCAACATTCATGCGATACCCCCCCCCCCCACTCTGCGACACATTCACTCGATTTCCCCTCGTGGAAAGATGTGCGTGGCATTTTTTCTTTGTGTTCACTAGTTACGCTACCGATGGCGATGACAACGGTAACGACGACGATGCTCAATGCACCAACAGACGCCTAAGAAGTATACGCTCTAAAAGCGATGGGTTGCAACACGAGATGCCACTGTTGTTGTTTTTTTTCTATTCAATGTGAACCGATTACACCAGGACAAAGATCCTACAAATGGGACAAAGATCCACCAGGACATTGAAGCCTAGTTGTCGACTTACGAACGGGTGAGTGCTCTGAACAAGTGGGACGACGTGGAGAACTTAACACGAGTACCGTTCTCTTTCGTGGGCGTGGCCAGTCTGTGGTTCAAGAACCACGAGGGTGACGTCCGAACGTGGTCACTCTTTAAGACGGCAATGACGGCAGTATTTGATCTACCCGCCGCCAGAAAACTCTGTGCCGAACAGTGTTTGCGCTCTTGTGCACAGGACACGGTTGAAACACTCACCAGTTACTATGAAAACGTTGTCTATCTGTGCCGACGCGTAAACGCTGATATGACGGAAACCAACAAAATAAATCACATCATGAAAGGGATCGATGACGATGCTTTTCGGATGTTGCTGGCGAAGAACTCTACCACAATAGCTGACGTTATTAGCTTGTGTCAGTGCTATTACGAATTGCGCAAGCAGCGAGCAAGGCGAGTTTCACCACCGCATGCGGCGCCACTCTTGAGTCTCACCATCGATCTCGAGCGTGAGTCGCTTTTAACGAAAATCAAGGCCTTCGTCCACGAAGAAGTTGCAAAGCAGCTCTCGCTGGTGCCCTTTACTCAAGAGGCTACCTCAACTCTGCCATCCTCCCTTCGTGACATCATTCAAGCAGAGGTCACTGAAGTGCTACCAGCTTCCTACGAGCAAAATCTTGTGGCTGCCCCACTTACATATGCTGCGGTAGCTTCCATGCGCGCCCGCAGAGGCTCAGTGCGAGCTATCCAGCGTCCTGTGAGCCGTACTGCTAATTCTCCTGCTTTCCAGTCCACTTCTGCTTCCGCAATCCCATGTGGAATGCTCGACAATCATCCCATATGCTTCGCCTGTAGATACTCCGGGCAAGTCGCCAGGTACTGCAGCCGCCGGGTTCAGACCTTCGATGACAAGACAACAAACGAGTACCTTACTTCTCACTTCACTCCGACGCACCTTACGCTCCCTCCGCCACGCCGAAACCTAAAGCTACCAAGCTGATCACCACCGTCGATTCGAAGATCCCCGCTCGCCATCCCCTCGTCGCCGATCGCCGCCGCCAATGCATCCATGACCAGCTACCGACAAAGGAAACAGGGGACGCAGTTCCACAGGCAAGAACTGCGCAATTTTTGCTTTGCCCAAGTCTTTGTTATTCTCCTAGCAATGTCATTCACGTCTTCGTCGAAAATGTCGCAACAGTCCCTTTTGTTTATACCGGTGCTGCTGTATCTGTAATCGATGCCAAATTTTGTTGCTAACTATGTTAAGTAACGACGCCTCTTTTTTGGATTGTCGCTTCGAACAGCAAGTGCTCAGCCCCTCCAACCTACCGCAGCGTGTATACAGCACGTGTGACCATTCAACAGATTGTGTACACGATAGACGGTGTTGTGCTTTTATCATACTCCCACGACATCATCTTAGTATGGGGCCTTCTCTCGCACCACAACGCCATAATTAACTGAGCTCGGGCGGAAGTGGAATTCTCCTCCCTCGTCTACTTGACCTCCATCGAAAATCAATCTGCCGGAGGAAGGCACCTTTATCAGGCCGTGCTCTTCGGCACTCGTACAAGTGTCATGCATTGCCTTATCTTACGGGATGGTCTGCTTCATGTCGTCTCGAAACTGTGTTAAAGGAAAAGCCATTCCGCTGCCTTTTGCTGTTCTTGCTTTGGCAGAATGTTTTGAAACAATGCACATTCACAACATGTGCCTTGTTAACGTCGAGGTGGTCGACTCTCTCTGCATGAATCATCTGTCATCTTCGTCCTCGCTGATATATATATATATATATATATATATATATATATATATATATATATATATTTAGTGTATCAAATCACAGCAAAAACTGTTTACAGCCGACGACGACATCAGTGGCGTGTGCAGGCTGGACTTCTGACTGACAGCTGCTATTGAGCGCATGACCTGACATGGCCGGCAGCACGTTTGATAATGTCGCTCGTAACAAGGATAGTGAGACTTTAGAAAACAAATGAGCTGAACTGTTTGTCAATGAGTAAAACAACACACTCAAATATAAAAATATTCTTTGTTATGACGAATTATGTGCCTTTTTTGCATTATTCGCTCACAGCCCCTCTTCGGCGAGAGTACTGACTTGCGACAAAAATGCATTCGAATGAGTTCAGCAAGCACATCCGTTTGCATAAATGATATTCCTTATATGATTGCGGCAGTGACGAAACAACTTGGCACATTCTGTGTGAATTACCACAATACTACTCGCAGAGAGAGTCTCTCTGCAATGCACTAGATGAACTGGACAACCAGCCTCTTTCAGAAGAAAGAATCCTGCGCTACCGACAGGACTTTATGTCCCAGAAGAAGGCTGTGAAGGCGCTCCTGCGCTTCTTGCGTTCAATTGGCCTTTCCAAAAGACTGTGATCTGAACGCCCCGAATGTGTGTGCATGTGAATTTTTTTTCTAATTTATTTTATATCTTCCTAACTCTATCCTATTTCTGACCCTTATTTACCCACCCCTGTACAGAGTAGCAAACCAGTTCTTCTAGGTTAACGTCCCTGTCTGTTTTTTTTATTTATTTCTCTCTCATTTCTTTATATGACATTAAACGTACCCATGGATGGCAACCAACTATAGACACATGAAATGAAAATGTCAATAGGTACAAAATAACTTAAGGTTTCTTGTATTGCAGGTGCATAACACAACTTTACTGGAAACAGGACGTTCATTTGTGACGCTCCAAGTGGTCGACACAGATGAACCGTAAAAAGGGCGCTCCGTGTTCGAAGTATAGTGCCGAGACTCAGTGAAGTGTCTCTTTAAGCTGTTAGTAAATGGTGAACGTCTCATGATGAGATATATCCTTTTCACTCGGCTGACAAATGCTCCTTATTCTGGCTAGTAAGTGCGTGGCAAATGTTTTCGTGGCCAAACTAAATGCTTCTCGTGTGCTGATACGACATATGTTGCGTAAAGCAACACCTGTGCGTTACGTGCCACTAACGTGCTGTTGGCCCATTTGCGGGTCACGAACCTTGTCGGAACTTTGTAAACATTGATATATATATATATATATATATATATATATATATATATATATATATATCCTCTCTCTCACTCTGCGTGTGTGTGTGTTCTCTTACTGGAGTAGACTGCCAAGTGAATAGCCAGACGAATATCGGCAATTTTTCATTGTGGTATTTCTCTCTTTCTTTCTGTGGGATGTACAGAGCGCACATAACTCAGAATTCTTAGTGGTGACGGTGCATGACAAAAACTTAATGCCAACTTGAAACACTGGGAGCTGACTTGAATACACGGAGGGTTTCATTGTAATCCGAGCTATTCAAGCGAACGCGGATATTACAAACTGCCAAATCTCTCTAAAGAACTCTGACTTGTTTTGTCCGAGAGAGGGTTGCGGGGTCCTCTTCGTCCCACTGTAAAAGAGATCAAGGGTCTGTACTAGACGCATGCCATATATGCGTTCGATTTCTTCGTTGGTCCTCGGTATTTACAAGAAAAGTGTTTGCGAAAATCATAGCTGTTCCATGGCAGAATAAATCTGTGTAGTTGAAACTAGAGTTTATAAAGCTTGTTAGCTGCGACCTCCGCTGTTCAGTTTTCTGCAAAGCGTCTGTGGTTTTGTTTTCTCTGAAAAACTGCACTTGCACTGACGCTGCGGAGCTACTTCGCCGAAATGCCATAGTGCATGTCACCAGGCAGATTTGGTCACGGGAACACGGCAGCAGACAAACAGCGAATGTTTGCAAGGAAGTGTACATAGCCGGAGAAGTCACGCCTGTACAGGGAAAACAGCGGCCCTGCCTCGCAGCTCGTCCGCTCTGGCACGCGCACATATTTCTGCTTATTCGCTCTTTCCTCACCACGCCCACGAAAACGCACATAAAGACGGTGCTGACACCAACTTCGTCTCGAAATAGCCCGTTGTCTCGACTCCTGGCAGTGAAGAACGCATCTAAGCTTTGCGTCTCTGTCGATGCTGCAGGGATTTCACACCTTCAGGGTGTCGCCAGTACTTCGGTTGCACAAACACGCTTACAGTACGTGTCTCTTGAGCAGTATTTGTGCCATGGATGCTTCAGAAAAGTCAACACTTACAGACCCTGTGACACTATCGTAAGTTTCACAACAGGCAGCATCCTGCAAAAATGTACTGCTCAAACTTTCCAGGACACAATTGCGCTAACGAGAAAGTTTGGGCTTTCCTTCATATTTCTCCTATATTTGCAGTCTGATGCTAGCAGTTGCGTAACACTCGGAACATTCCACTTACAGCGGTTTCCTTACTCGCATTCATTGTGTTGTTCACGAATCGCAGTCGAGAGAACGCTCTCAAAAATTTATTTGGTGATGTTAACACTTTTGTCACTGGTATATCAGAAAAAAAAGCACTTGCTGTTTTGTTCAAAGTTAATATGATTTAAATTGGGTTTGTTATTCTAGCTCGGCATGTAGAAAGTAGGCTTTTTTTTTAGCTGGGCATGAAAACGCGTCACCGTAAGCTTCATCGTTCTGCAGATCTATTTCTTTCTTGTGCTTCAAGTTGTCTTTCGGATGAAATGATTTGCCTTTTAAACTTAACACACTTCTTTAATGTTTTGTAATAGGTTTATATGAGAAAACAATGTCCGAATATAACTATATGTTATAAGACAGCCCATTCTATCCAGACAGTTTAAAAGTGACGGATATAATGCATTGTCAGTCGTTTTTATCAAAGTATCTATTCCACTTGAGCCGAAATACTTCTCAGTGGAACTCATAATAGCTGAACTTGGACGAGGCATGCGTTAGTTTTCAAGATCTTCGACCAATCCTTTGGGCGGCAAAGACCTGCAAATAACTTGGACGAGTAATGACTGAAATAGTGTAATTGTTCTAGTGCTAAGCAATATTTTCCATATGTGTGCACTGACAGGAATTTCATTCTTTTGGGATCATGGTAGAGGTCCAAACCGCGAAATATTACGATGGTCCACTTTAGAGCCATTATCATTTAAGATTGTCCTTGTGCTTTAGAAAGACATAAATTTATGCGATATATTTTTTTTTACGCGTGAGGCTCCTCATGGCGTGGCTTCTCCGTCCCCCGTTGTCGTTGTGCGTAACTGCTGGTGGCACATACCCGACAGGGGACAGACGGGTATGTGCCACAGAGGAAGGAGAGAGACGATCGCACGACTACGATCGCGATGGAAAGATGTGAGATGGCAGTACTTGGAGTGTTCATTAGATTGACGGACGGACGTATGCCCGAATGGACAGACAAACAGACAGACAGACAGACAGACAGACAGACAGACAGACAGACAGACAGACAGACAGACAGACAGACAGACAGACAGACAGACAGACAGACAGACAGACAGACAGACAGACAGACAAGAAGACGGATGGATGGATGAACTCGCGGATGGACGGACACGTGGATGTATGGACGGACGCACAGCCGGATGCACGGACGGGCGGATGAATGTACAGACGTACGGATGGACGCATGGACGGATGGAAGCAGGAATGAACGGACGGACAGAAGCGCTGACGGACTGACAGACGCTTCGCCCAACTCACCATCATTCTCTCCGTGAATATGCTGTGATTTTTGCTTACCTACTCACTGAGGATCTACTCTCCGAGCCCTTACGACACAATTGAAGCAACTGCTGAAAGGTTTCTGCTTGCTACGCTAATACGTGCAGAATGCAGCACTCCAGCTTTCGACGGAGCAGCTTTCATGGAAGGATAAACTGGCAGCTGATTCATGAATCTTAAACACCTCTGATTTACTGGCTTTTAAGTTCATTAATACGGGTCAAGCGAGAAGGGTATCATGGTGTGCCAATAATCAGCTGAAGCAGTTCGACTGATTCGCTAAATTGGCGCAAAAGAGTGGCTAGGCTCGCACTGTCGTAGCTCGTTGCCTCCAGCGTTGCGTCCTGCAACCTCGCTTTACTTAACTTCCAAGCACAGTTCCTATGCAAATGACAGTCCGCATTCGAGTAGACGTCGAGTTACTGATAGAATGTGAAGAGCTGTGAGGGGAGCTGCGGCGCTTTGAAACTTCTCTTGTATGTCTCGGTTTATAGTAGGTATTCATTTGATGTCGTACACAAGGGGCGCTTGTGGTCGGCGTGACAATCTTCATTTCCGTGGTCTCGGGATCAGTTGCGTCGTAGGACAACAGAAAATCCCGGCTTTGCGTGTTGTTTTGACATTTTGCTCAAGAATATGACGCAGTAAGGTGTTCAGAAGACTTGCTTCTATTAGCATGCGCTTAAGCGCTTGCGCGCGTGGGCTGAACGAGCCTGAAAACTCGCGCTACGAGGAAAAGGTGTGTCTGGGCGGTGATGTTGACCTCCTTAACTTGAACCAAGCAGAGGTGAAGTGCAACGTGATTCTTTTGCCACGTGTGGACTTCAGACATCAACCTCGTCCACGCAACAAGCTTCATAACTCGAGAGCAGCTGAAGTTTTACAATGCTTTGGAGCGGTTGGGTGCAGGAACCGTATCTCAAAACACTCACTGATAACCGAGTGATCATTGCTGGAAGGGTAAGCTCATTTATTTCTTTGGAAAACCATCACGTGTTAAAGGACGTTGGCGTGAACTCGAGCTGTGATGTTTTTTTTAATCACCTTGTTGCTTGAACAATTTAATGACTACGTCACGGCATATGGGGCAGTGCTGATGTGCCAACATTTAGAAGCGACGGTGCCCAGTCGGGATTGAACTCATCCATCAGGTATGCCGGACGACCTGCGCAAGTCGCTAAGAACGATCTCCTGAACGCCCAACAGCTGTTTACGGTCGCGAACGGCAACTGCAAACGAACGTGGTACTACAATGTGCGAACTTTTGGGACTTAGCTGAAATGAAGTGCTTCCTGCAGACTCTGTAGTGGTCTGCACTGTGATCGATGTTCTTGCGGTTGAACCAGACAAGCCATTGAGTCCTCCTCCGAACAGACAATTCATTTGTTCACGCATACTCGCAAATTAAAGCAACTTTCACTGCGTGTTCGCCATTCCCAGCTTTTCGCAAGCGGGAACTACATTTATAGAGAGAACAGTTGGCCGTAGTGCCAGGAAAAGCGAAGTTTAAAGAAATAAACACATTTTCAAGCCCGACACAGCGGCTGCCAAACACGCGACTGTCATCATAAGAAAATGTTCCGTATATGAAAACCTCCGCTGCTGTGTCTGCAATGGATGACCATCGTAAACGTTTGATGGGCTCAGGTACAAAGTCTGCGAATGTATATTTGGGTGGAAACCTGAAAAGTACGCAATTATAATATTCACATTGTTAGAATATTCACAAATGTTACCATTACGTAACAGCTCACCCTTTGCTCTGTCACGTAGTACATTCTATTAAAAAGATCCATGGATCACGCAAGCCACAATAGGCATTTAGTCCGCTGCCATCGTCATTTTTTATGTTAGAATGAAGGGCACATTTGTGTTGGAATGAAGCGTATTTGGGGCAATTAAGGAACCAGCTACGTGTTATATGCTATATACGGTTGCACAGGGTGCTTTTACTTGGATTTCTACGATACAGTTTACCTGCATTATCTAGAGCAAACAAAACAAGACGACGCATAATACAGAGCGTTCAGGCACAGGAGCTCCGAATCTATTTAGACCTGCATGCCTCAGAGTGCCTCAATAGTGGTGGCTATAGCCTTCACAAAAGACCATCTTGTGCAGAACCATATTGAAATTGAAACTCTGAAGACACACATAAGGCATGTTGCCCAGGCTCCCCGCCAACACCAAGCATCTCTAACTGCGGATAGGCCTCATACTTCCCTATGTAGAACAGTAACTGCACATGGCAACTCTCTGCCAACTGGCTTCACACCCGCAGCGAGACCTTCAGTTTCTCCATGGTGCGTTAAAGAGTGAGTCATCAACCTTACAATACCAGGTATTCCAAAAAAAAGCAAGATTTGTCAATACCAGCCTTTAAGCAGTTCGCCCTACTTCTACTGTACGAGAAGTAGCAAAACTGTACCCCCGTCTACACCGATGGCTCTGTCTTGCGGAGCAGTTTAAGTGTGGTGGTCGTTATTTCAACGCCCGCCACAACCATCAAATTCAGAACAGCTCATGCAACAGAATTAATGGCAGCAGAGCTTGCAACACTTGGCACTGCGTTTCATTCACTACCGAATCACGCAATGGTGGACGATCTTCTGCCACTGTAACGTGGCATTGCAGTCACTTCTTTCAAGTCTACGCTGTGGTCCGCACGAACAGTTGGTTTTTCAGACAGAAGAAATGCTACACCACATAAAAAAGAAAGGGCACCACATTATATTTCAGTGGTTGCCAAATCGCTGTTGAATTATCGGTAATGAACGGGTCGATCAAGTTGTCCGTTCAGCCCACACAGAACACCACGACCTGTCAATACCTTTCTTGAGGACAGGTGCTGCTAGAAAGCTTGAGGTTGAGGATGTTGTAGGTAGCCGGCGAATCAAGCCTTGCATAGTTTGCAGGCAACTGCCCCGCCCGGTTTTCTCTTTGCTAGTTGCAGCTAACGTCCTTTGTTTTTTAACTAAGCACGAGCGGGCTTTTGAAATAAAAATCGTGCATAGCGCGATGTAATCCTGCATAAGACGGCGGCCTTTGTGCTATTCCACTTGCAGTATTGTTCCGGTACTCTATCTCGCTGCACTATACCCCAAACATAATTGTCACTTATCACCAGTCACATGCAAAGTTCGTAGCAATCAAAAATTTCAAGAGAAGTCATGACACCTGTTTCTGGAAGATTGAGGAACCACGCGGAAACACAATATCAGTCCCGCTCTCACATGACGAGCCTAGCTGTTGCAGTTCCTCAAATAAACCTTGCCGTTCCTTCGACGACATTTAAGCAAATGGTGTTCTATGTCCCCGTTTTCCTTGCACTTCGAGCACCAGGGCGTCGCGGAGAGTCTGATCTTGTGGAGTCATGCTGGTGTACGCGCTGATCCCGTTCGGATGCGATGAAGCAAGCAGGCCTCTTCCCTTGATAGCCCTTGTGTCTCACATGGCTGGTGAGGCGTCAGCCATTTTGAGTGAAAATGCTTATTGACAGCCTCTCGTAAGATACCTGATTGTCTTTGGGAGCCTTCTTCGTTGGTGTAAGCTCCAGAGCACCCCGGGCAAGTCTGTTAGCCGCCTCATTACCCGCTATACCCACATGTGATAGAATCCATTGAAACTTGATGCTTATACCAATGTCACGCAGGTCTTTGGGGATTCGCAGTGATATTTGAGTGCATCGATCCAAAAGCAATCCATGTTTTAGCAGCTGCAAAGCGGGCTTACTGTCCAAAAACAGCATAACTTGTTGCTGCCTACAAAGCTTCTGTTTCTTCAGGGCTGCCTGAATTGCCACGCTTTCACGTGCTGTCGATGAAACAACGCATTCGAGTCACGCTGCCCAGGACGCCTTTAGAGACTGGATCGCAAACGCTGCAGCGCTTGCTCCACGCACTATTTCGACTGATCCATCGGTGAAAACTTTCAAATGATCAGCGTACTTTTCTTCAATATATTAAAGTACCAAAGAACGTACTTCTGCTGTGGGTGTGGAACGCTTGCTGTGCAACCATGGAATCGTAACCTGAAAGCTTCGCATGCTTGCTCGCCAATGTTCCATGTCACATTGGAACGCACCTCATTTTACGAACGCAAGATTACGCTCCCTTTATCCTACCTTAAGCTTGCGGCTTCCAACGAGACTCCGGCGAGGTGACGCTGCTGTTTTGTAAACACTATGGTTGGACGTCCCGTTCACCCGTGTCTACGCTTACCGCATAGGGATGGCCGAAACCACCTCCTGAGTACACTGCGGATATGAAGAAACGATTCAACAGACTCTGTCTGACTGCATGGAATAAAACATACGAATGCAACATATTTCTAATGCACTGAACGAGTTAGAGGACCAGCCTCTGTCAGAGGAAAGTATACTAGGCCATCGTCCAGACTCATCATCGCAGAAGAAGGCCGTGCAAGCGCTACTGCGCTTTTTGCGAAGTACTGGCCTATCTGAACGACTCTTAGTAGATTGATTTTGTGTGTGCATGAGTGTGCGCGTGTTTTGTTCTTACTTATTTTTTTAGTGCCTGCGGTCAGTGCTCCGACGCAGATTCCACACCAGTTTAGCATATGAAACCGTGAAACTTCACCCTCTTTTAGTACAAGAATGCCATGACATCAATTTTCAGTTATTACCTGGACATTGTGGTATCAGCGGAAATGATTCCGCAGATCGGGCTGCTCGCACGTCACATCAGGAGGCAAACAACATTCTAATTCCTGTTTCAAGAGTGGACGCTGCGAGGCGGATTCGTCAACTGGCCTGCAGTCTCACACTGACTGACAGTGATGCATGCGATGTTTGCGGCACTGATGAAAATATCGAGCACCTGCTGTGCCACTGTCCTCGATTTGCCTCAGAGAGACAAGTACTCGCCATCACATTGCGGCGACTGCATGATCGGCCACTTTCGGTGCAGGTGCTAATACAGCTACGTCCACATCTCTCTACAAGCCACAAGGCAGTGAAAGCCCTCTTTTGCTTTTTGAGGATGACGGGTTTGTGGGAACGCCTCTGATCTGTGGTGGAGTTCCACACGCTGCAGTGAATTTACATCAGTGAATTTACAGTGAATCCTACATCTTTCTTGTCCCCTTCCCTAATCCCCCCGAGTAGGGTAGCCAACCGGATGTCTTTTTGGTTAACCTCTCCGCCTTGTTCTTTTGTCTGCTTCCTTCCTTCATTATTTTAGGGGCGAAGCTCCTTAAGGCGGCACCCGGTCGTTCCTCGTCATAGTACGTAACACATCTTCCGCTTTGACCTGCAAGGTGATGCCAGTGGGAGATTTCTCCTTTGCGTTGTTGAACAATAAAAAAATTCGTAGCGTTCGCGTTAACTAAAAGCCGAATTCTCCTGTCTCTTATTCCCAATTAGCAGCCATTGGCATGTACATTGAGCACTATCTGACAAGAAAGGGTTGCTAGGTTATACTAGCTGGCCGTAACCTCCTTGGTTTTAAAAAGATTTAGCGAGCGTTGGGCCGCCGTGCCATGAATATAGTGAACTAGTATGTATACCATGAACTCGAGGTGGTTAAAAGTGGGAGGTAGACATGAAGCGCAAGCCGTAAGAAAGTGTGCGTGTGCCACCTCTCGTTAAGTCCTTGGAATGTCCGCTGGATGGCGGTGCTTCTATATGTTGAATATATGATATAAAAATGCGAGATGGTGGTACTTGGAGTGTTGACTAAATGGACGAATGGACACACAGACAGATGCATGAACGGATGCATGGATGGACGCATGGACGGACGCAGGGGTGGATGCATGGATGAATGCAAGGACGGACACACGGATGGACGTGCGGACGCACGAACAGACGCACGCACGGACGGGTGGATGGACGCACGAACAGTCACACAGGCGGACGCATGGACGGACAGAAGCTAGAACGAATGGACGGACGGATGCTTCGCCGCACTCTCCATCATTCACCCCGTGAATATGCTGCCATTTTTTAATCTCTCTTTCTATCCCTAATTTTCCTACCCCAGTGCAGGGTAGCATACCAGATCCGAGCATTTGGTTAACCTCCCAGCCTTCCTTTTTTTCTCTTTTCTCTTTCTCTCACTCTTTCTCGGATTTTTAGTCGCCAGTGATACCAAATGGAACTACGAAACAAAATTTTATCCAAGCACGAGTACAGCGTATCGTTTGTTTTTTTCATGTGTTTGACCTTGCATGACTTCAACTTAAAGAAATATTTCCCAGGCATGCATTTATATCCTCAACTTCTTGCCTAAATGCTTATGAATACATTAAAAGGTGTACAGTCGAAGCTTTCACGTCCGTTCGCTTGACTAGCCAAACAAATATGGCAAATAAAAGCTACATTAGTGAGCACTGCCATTAACGCTCACAAATGTCCTCCCCTAAAGCGCTTTCATTATCCCTGTACTTCGCAAGACACTCCATAATAATGATATAATTGACTATTGTGTCTCGCACTCAGCACAAATCTGGTTGTCGTTGCGAAGCTGAACTTTTTATCAACTTTTCTTTCGCCCTCTTAAGCCCTTTCGAGAACAAACAACATTCGCGTGGCAGCGTTTGGACTGTTTCTTCTGCCATCGCAGAGCCTTTGCACATACTAAGAGGTCGCAAGATAAAATGTTGCCCACGGCGGCTGCATTTTCGATGAGGCGAAAGTGCTTGAGACCCGTGAGCTTAGATTAAGGACTACGTCAAGGAACCATGTAGCCGGGTACTCTTATAGAAGGCAGCGGCATTTTCCGCTCAAAGGCGCATGCACCTGAGCCTCTACCATTAGGCACGCACTTCAGGTGAAGTCATTAGCCGGACGGCCGGTGACCCTGCCGACGGAGAACATTCTGCCTTCGTTGTTTGCAGCTCAACGCGCAAACTACCGATCGTTGGCAGCAGTGTGATAAGATCGCTGAACGTCTAGCTGCCCGATTGAGCATTTTAAGCTCGCCAACAATAATCAGGGAACAATAGTGTTTCAAGTATGATATGCCAGCATCGAAATGTGTTTCTGTGTCACTTCTCAAATCGCGCATGATGTGTGAGGGACGTTACTTATCGGCATGTGCGATCCGGCATGTACAATCAGCGTCAAATGAAAGCCGAACAGCTGCAGGGCTCTGCGATGGTATAGTGCAGGACGCGTCCACTTATCACTACGGATAGGCACGCATATATGCGCAGAACTGTTGAACAGGATGCGCGCGCCTGTCAATGATGATAACTGGATGGCACACACTACACTATCGCAAAGGCTTGCCGCTGTTCGGGTTTCATTTGACGCTGATTGTACTGCAGCATTTCAATCATTACAGTTTTACCAAAGCACTCGTCACGATACACAAATCTTATTTGTACCGACAAATACGCGTTTTAGAAGCCGCCACAATTTTTGAACGGGACTATTTTTTGAGTCGCGGAGCGAATTGGCTGCTGCGCTTTAGTCTTCTGGGCGGGGCCTTACCTGTCTTTGAAAATTGTACCCGACTATAGGTGCTCAAAAGTTCTGGCAGCCCCCGCTACAGTGTCTCTCATAATCATATCGTAGTTTGGGACGTTACACCCGATCAATTATTATACTATTGTAACTGATACGACACATAAAGTCGATAAACATAGCAATAGTAGGAAAGAGCACCCTCTGCTACAAAAAGAACGCTTTCTCACAGTTCGTTCGCATACTGAATTGCAACGTTACAAATTCAAACCTCACGTGGTTCAGACTGTAATTGACTGGATTGTCATAGGTCCCGTAGTTAGAGAGGCAATCGCGAGACTAATTCCAAGGGCTGACGTACTGACCCCCCGAATCACACCACGAAAGCGCGGACAAGTTAGTATTGGTCCCTTTGGTGCGTCAGCGAACGCCGGCTGTGGTCCAAAGAACGAGGCAGAGCCGCAAGTTTATAACCAAACAAATATATATTCTCAAATATGGCAGAACAAACAACACACAAACCTGCCCAGTCGGCAGTAATCTAATACAATACGTCACCAATCACAAGATACTCAAAACAACGGGCTACACAACACAATTGATTGATTTGTGGGGTTTAACGTCCCAAAACCACCATTTGATTATGAGAGACGCCGTAGTGGAGGGCTCCGGAAATTTAGACCACCTGCGGTTCTTTAACGTGCACCCAAATCTGAGTACACGGGCCTACAACATTTCCGCCTCCATCGGAAATGCAGCCGCCGCAGCCGGGAATCGAACCCGCGACCTGCGGGTCCGCAGCCGAGTACCTTAGCCACTAGACCACCGCGGCGGGGCAGGGCTACACAACACAAAGAGATACACTTAAAATAACGGGCACAAACAACAGCGCTCGCTACAATGCAATCTCATGCATTAACTAAACAAACACTTATAGATTAAAATGTTCGTCAAACGTGTTCAGTCTAAAGTTCTTGGAACTAAACTTGAATGCTTCTCTTCACGGAAACACTCACTTAAAGTCTAGCGCTGGTTGTTGTCCCGCTGCGTCCGAGGTTTCTCTTCCAGGAAACTCTCGCGTAGTCAAATATCCGCACTTCAATAACAAAACTTCTTTGCTGGTAACACATCGGCCACAGATCGGCTGCGACTACAGAACACGTCTTCGCCCACAGGCGGTAAACACACACTCATCTCCTGCATTCAGGACAAGCTTTCACCCACAGGTGCAAAACACACTTCACCTCCTGCTTGTAAGACAAGCCTTCACACTCTGGCGGAAAACTCTCATCTTCTCCTGCGACTCTTTCCGCTGCGGGCTTACATGCACTAGTTGTTGGGTTCCTGAAATTTTTAGGCGTTTCGTCGGCGTTCCACACAGCCAAGGCTGTGAAAAGGACAGGACCTCTCTCGTAACGGGACGCAACTCTGCAGCACCACGCCCCTTTCCTTCGAGATGTTTCTAGAGATCGCTCGGCGATAGACGCGAGAAAGTTGGTCGGTGTGGCGGCGGTGTTTTCGAGAGGAAGAACGCGCGGGACATTTTTTGATGCCATTTTTTCTTCTTTTTTTGCGGATTTTGTCGCGTCTGGCCGGCGCCTCGATTTCACGTAGCGGTTAGAATTCGCGCGCACTTTGTTGAGCGCTCGTTCATGTCATGGATATGTGAGGAAATGAATAAAGGTGTGTTGAATAACAACATACTATATCACGACCACAGGCACTGATTAACATGGCACTTTTTGCCGCTTACAGCTCCATACCACGTAACGAATAAAAAATACAAATGCTCTAAGTAACCACCTAAGCAAGCTGCGATCGAAATTGGGATAGTAAGTCGGACAACTCTAGGTGCGACAAGGATGAGGACGTCTGAAACAGCGTTTCAACGGCAACGGGGAGGTACGGAGATTTCTTCTCAGACGACTTCTGCCAATGAAGCGTAAGGCTAAACTCGGCTGTTTTCGTTGCGACGGATGCCACGGAAATTTGGCACTGAACCGCTGTCGTCGTGAAGAGAAAAAATCACTCACGAAAAGTAATTGTTTCCAAGGTATAACACAACAGTAATGCTCCCTAAAGGGAGGCAGACCGTTTCATCGGGTGAGGAGGACCAGGCTTTGTTCTTTTCTTTTAGAGCGTGCCGACGGCACGCAATGTACTGGCTGGTGCTTGGATGAGTAGCGTTGTCGAACAACTTAGCATGTTTTAGGTCAAACTGCAGAGTTTTTTTTTCTCTTTTGTGGTGATGTCAATCAGTGAAAGGTCAACGGGAATACACTGTGTCTATTTGGTTGTTCAATTAAATACAGAAACAAAAAGGAAACTCCCGTTTGAACAGTATGCGGCATGCATCACCAAACACGCAGCGTTTGCGGATGCTTCATGCTCGTTTCATGCCTCGATTGTGTTACGTGAAAAGTTCTGTATCTGCAAGGGCCGCAATAAACCCGAAATGCGCAGTGTTCCACTCGACCATATATGAACATTGGATATGGTTACATTGACGATTGCTTGATTGATATGTGGGGTTTAACATCCCAAAACCACCATATGATTATGAGAGATGCCGTAGTGGAGGGCTCCGGAAATTTCGACCACCTGGGGTTCTTTAACATGCACCCAAATCTGAGCCCATGGGCCTACAACATTTCCGCCTCCATCGGAAATGCAGCCGCCGCAGCCAGGATTCGATCCCGCGACCTGCGGTTACATTGACGAGCAAACATGGGTGGTTAAGAACGGCCCTGTTCGTTAATGCGCAGAACATCTATGCACCACTCGAGTAGCCACATGCATTGTTATTATATTTTAGTATAATTAGTTTTGTCTAAACAATTAGCCTCGCAGTTCGACTAGACACGGTGATCAATGTAGTTGATGTGGCTTTGTTAACGTGGAGGAGAAACCCCTCACTTCGCATCGGGGTAACCAAAGTGAGATAATTAATTTGTTCTATGCGTCAGCGTAGTGGAACCCGAACATTCACTAAATTTTACATGAAAATGACGTGGCGGAATCCTTGTCATGAATATACAACTTACGAAAGAGAGTGGGATGACCATGATATCTGGGGTTTAACGTCCCAAAAGCACCATATGATTATGAGAGACGCCGTAGTGGAGGGCTCTGAAAATTTCGACCACCTGGGGTTCCTTAACGTTCACCGAAATCTGAGCACACGAACCTACAGCATTTTTGCCTCCATCGAAAACGCAGCCGTTGCAGCCGGGATTCGATCCCGTGACCTGCGTTTCAGCAGCCGAGTACTTTAGATACTAGACCACTAAGGTGGGGCTAAGGCGGCGGGATGTATCATGCATGCTGTAAGATATGAAAGCCGAATCGGGAAAAAAATGAGTCTGTAACTTCATGTCAGGAATAACTATTTCAGGAAGACAATTTTTACGTATTTGAGAACCCTACCTGGCAAGTCGTGCGATGATATACAACATAGTTAATTCTTTTCTAAGAGCAAGACAAAATTAAACCACGTAGTTGCGGTTGTCTATTGTTCCTATAACTGTCAACTTCACTGCTTAGCTTTGTGAACGACAACCAAGATTTCGCAAACGCCGTACAACTGGTAGACAAAATTATTTTAAATTAAACTCAATATCTCTCTTAGGCCGATCATAAGCTAGATCCCGCCGGATGCGCTTGGTGTATCATCGGCAGAGGAAACATTAACTATCTTCACTTTATCACCGCCTCAATCTAATTAAATGCCACGACTATAAAAAGAGAAAGAAAAAGAATCATGTTGGCATGTGAGCTTCAGCATCGTTTTTTGTGTACCAGCGCCACCAGTTATAATTTCTTTCACAACACTGGGCAATCAATGAGCGAGTAGTAAGGGTTCATTAAAGGTCGAGCAAACGATAGACAAGAGTTTGTGAGCAACAAATGCCGTTATTGCCAAGAAATCGCAACTGTGCGCTCACGCACAATTGCATTTAGTCGTTGCGACAGCACAAACACCGAGTGAAAAATAAACTTAAATATTGAGTCCTAGAAAATAATCATTTTAACTTGAAGGGGTCGGAAATCTCAAATCAGAAATCAGAAAAAGATTTATTTCGTCATTAAGTGAGTTACAAATTCTTTGTATACAGAAGGAGGTCCCATAATCAGAGGCTGAATCGCGACCTCCTACAGCCATGAATTAAAAAAAATAGCTGAAGTCGCAAAGCAGCAGTGCATAAAATAAGCAAAAAATAGATTTCAAGCTGGAAAGGGGTAAATTCAAGAAAAATAGCATGAGAAAGCATGAAAAAGGGAGACAAAAGCCAAAAGCAGATCACATACAAAATAAAAATAATTCAACACTTGTAATTTGAGACAAAATTTCAAAATCAGGCAACATAAAAATAAAGATCATTCAGCACTCCTAAAATTAGACAAAATCCAAAATAACACAAAATAAAAATAAAGGTAATTCAACACTCCTACGCAACACTCCTACGCATTTTTGATGAATGCAGCATGAAAGGCACTGAAAGATACAAAATGAACGGTAAAAAAAAGGGGGGGGGGGGGAATGGACCATCTAATTTTAGTAATGAACGATGGTGATGCGATGCTTCTATTGTTTGTTGCAAAATGGTATGAATACGACTTGCTTTCCCTGCTTGAACGGGTCAAAATATTCTTCCGTTTTTTCAACAGAAATAGTGCGGAAAACACACGACACCGACCACTTGTTACATGTTTGCACCGTCAAATATTGTCATATTTGACCCCGAACGAATGAAAACAATTGAGGACGTCTCACAGACTCATTTTCTACCTATTCTGCACAATGTTGGACGAAATTCATTACGCCAGAACAAACAAAAATGTCAGCATATCCACGAAGTGAATGATGATGAGTTGGGCGAAGTGTCCCTCCGTCCATCCATCCGTGTGTCCATCCGTCCGTCCATGCGCCTGATCGCATTCCAGAATGCACACGGCACCCGGGTAACACCGACGAGACGCGAGCCAAAGAAGCCGAGCTCAAGCGTCTTCAATGCACCCGCCCCTCTGCTCCGCCCATGCTCCACCAACGATCCACCATGTATGGCGACTATACAGAAGACTGAGAGAGGCACTCGTAGGCAAAGCGCGCGCAGCAGCCAATAAGAGAGTAGCGGCATTTCGGGGAATAGCGACAGAGAACCGTCATCTAGGAAATGAGACGAGAAATCGCCATCCGTTTCTTTTGACTTCTTTCTTTCTCGTCTCTTCTTCTCTCGGTTACGCGTGACTAGTCAAAAGGTTAGAATTTAAGGAGCTTCACTCCTAAAACGACTGCAACTACAACCCTACGAATTCCTTACACATATCACTATAAAACTACTCGCAAATCCCACGTACAGTGAGAATCGATTATATGCGACATAAGGTCGATATGTCGCTTTCAATTGTCACGAGACCGACGTAAATTATGCCTTACATGACACTCATGTCATGATTATCATATTTGAACGTGTCATTTACCTTCGTCTATTCACATCTCGTGATATCAAATTTAGCATATGTAGAGCTAGCGCAATGGCTGCGAGCGCGCTATGAGTGAAGCATATGTAGTCATGTTTTACGTGACACGCATGGCATGATTATCATGTACGTGTCATTTACCTTCGTCATCCGTTCGCGTTACGTAATACCAAATTTGGTATATGTGAAGCTAGCGAAACGGCCACGAGCACATCATCAGCGTGGCATGTAGTAATGTTCTTACATGACGAGCATGTCGTCATTGTCATGTTTGAACGAATGATATATACCTTAGTCATCCATTCACGTCCCGTAAAACTAAACTTGGTATATGTGAAGCTAGCGAAACGACCGCGAGTGCAGTATGAGCATGGCGTGTAGTCATGACTTTCATGACATGCATGTCATGATTTCCACGTTATGGTCTGTCACTTATGTTCGCCATGCAGTCATGTCATGCCATACCAGTTTTGCAATATGCCATGGGATCGAAAGCGCCGCAAGAGCAGCAAGGTCATGAAATGTAAATCATGACATTCATGACATATGTGTCACGATTTTCATGTTATGACTAGTCATTTATGCTCGTCATAGAGTCATGTTATGCCATACCAATTTTGGTATCGATATTATTATCAAAACGGTTAGGAGAGCTAAAAGTCGTCAGTGGATAGATAGATAGATAGATAGATAGATAGATAGATAGATAGATAGATAGATAGATAGATAGATAGATAGATAGATAGATAGATAGATAGATACGCTCGAAGTCGCCGAAGTTTGCTAAGAAATGTTTCGCATTTAAAAAATCGAGTATTAGGGAGGTGTTTCTGCTGCGCAACAAGAATCGACATCTACTTCGCATACTTTCCTCGCGTTATCATCATGGTTTCGGTAGTTCACGGACGCGAATGGTCCGCCCGTTATCAGTGTGACATAGCATTCGCGACAGGAAAGTCGCCAGCGCCGGGTTTTCAAGAAAGTAAATGCGAGCAAGTCAGATGAAGATTACTGTTTCGTAGCAGAACTACTCCCCAAATACTCTATTTCTCTTAGAGTGATATAAAGGGGGATCTTCGCCACTACAGTGGGTTTCCAGACCAGGGATGCCGCCACCCGCTAGGCAAAATGGCAGCCCCCACATTAAAGAGATCTGCCTTTACCTTCCCGCAAACAGTGGCTCTCCCACGGACCTGTGGACAATTGCGCCGCCGAAAGGGACGGGCGCTCCGATCGACATGAGCGTCACAGGGACGGCGAGTGCTCACGCCATCGGTCGGCTGTTGGAGCGCGCAGGGCAACCCGTGCCGCACGAGACTCGCGGCAGACGGGCGGCGGCGGACGATAGCGGCCAAGGGCTCCCTTCTTCCCCGCCTTCTCTGGCGGCCTCAGCTGACGCCGATTTTTTTTTTTCTTTTTCTACTTCACGCCGAGCCAGCCGCGGCGCCTGGTCGGGCGTTAATTCCGCGCGGAAAGCTCCACTCGCTCAGGCTTTTGAGAAAAGCATGCGCTCGTTGCGAGGGACCTCTCGACCTGGCGACCCTTGAAGCCCTGTCAATTTATGGCCAATTCCACTTATGATCCATTCCATTACACGGTGCTGGTCTAGCCACCCTTGACAGTCGCGCAAAGGTTTTCCGGCTTCAATTTCTTTATCCACTTTTACACAGATCATTCCGCATAAACCCACATCTCTACTTGAACTTTCGAGACATCAGACCGATGAGGTGACGGCATGCATGGGAACTCAAAGATTACTCATTTAGTAATAATACTTTTTCTTATTCGTTCTTCCCGCGCGTAATTCGAGAATGGAACACATGGAATCCAGTCATCACACAACAGCCAACATTAGAAAAATTTATGAAACTAACTGAAGGTACTCATCTATTCTAACCTAGTTAGCATGTACAGCGATCACCTGTTTTTCTTCACGCAGTCCTTCCTGCTTCCAATTGTCATACCAAAGCAGTTGTCTGCATATATTTATTGTTTAATACGGTTCCTTGATAATAATACCCCATCTGTGTTTTCTTCTTTGTATGCTTCGTTTCTTCTCGACTCCTGTTTCTTTGTCGGTGTACCATTTTCCTGTTTCTTTGTCGGTGTACCATTTATGTACTTTGTACTTGGTTATGGTTCAATTAACTATGTATGATTGTTCTATGCAGTATTACTGTGTTCAGTGATTATATGTTCTTTATTATTCTGATTTTTCTTGTTTCAAACGTCAAAAGTTGTGACAGCGATGCTCACCCCTGTAATAATCCCCATGGTGGATTGACAGTATTCTGTGAACAAAAAAAAAAACGTGCGCGGGAAAGAGCTAGCTTCAGTGTTCTTGAGCACTTTCAGTGTCTTTGTTTTGTTTTCTTCCCCTTCTACTAGAAGTAGCCAGAATCACCTATAGTCGTCAGTATACCTTCTTTAAATCCGTAAATTAAGGAGTGAGATGGGGGCTTAGCAATAGAGCGCAAGGGATAGCTGCTGATTTCAGGAACCTCGATGAAGAAAGTTAATTTGAGGAAAATCAACTTCATGTCATTTATAATAAAAAAACAGGAGATGGTCAAATTATTTTGTAAAGTACCCTCAAATGCGACTTTTTTTATAATTCAGAAATAGCCTTTGTCATTAGGAAGCCTGTCGATAGATAAACTTACTACAACGCACTAGTTTCTGCTGCTAAACTGCGGATGCTGCTTTCAACGGAGCTTATTAAATGCGAATCATTTCTTAGCAAACTTCAACTTTAAATCTATCTATCTATCTATCTATCTATCTATCTATCTATCTATCTATCTGTCTGTCTATCTATCTATCTTTCTATCTATCTATCTATCTATCTATCTATCTATCTACCTCCTGGCCGTCTAGATGATGGTATCGATACCAAATTTGGTATGGCATAACACGATTGTATGACAAGCATAATTGACAAGTCACAACGTAAAAATCATGACATGTATGCCATTCATGTCATGAATTACACTTCATTGTCTTTCTGCTTTTGCGGTGGGTTCGTTCACATGACATTTTGCAAAACTGGTATGGTATGACATGACTGCCTGGCGACCCTAAGTGAGAGAACCTAATGTAGAAATATGACATGCATGTCATGTAAGTCATCACTACACGCGACGCTCATGGTGTGCTCGCGGTCGTTTCGTTAGCTTCACATATATCAAATTTAGTATTACGTGACGTCGATGATTGATTGATATGTGGGGTTTAACGTCTCAAAACCACCATATGATTATGAGAGGCGCGTAGTGGAGGGCTCCGAAATTCGGACCACCTTGGGTTCTTTAACGTGCACCCAAATCCGAGCACACGGGCCTACAACATTTCCGCTATTATGTGACGTCAATGGATGACGAAGATATATGACTGGCGCAAATATGATAATCATGATATTCGCGTCATGGAAGAACATGACAACATACCATACCCGTGATGATCTCGTGACCATTTTGCTAGCATCGTATATAGCAAATTTGGTATTACGTGATGTGAATGGACGACGAAGGTAAATGACACACCCAAACATGATAATCATGATGTGCGTGTCATGTGAAACATGATTACATGCTACGATCATGACGTGCTCACGGTCATTTCGCTAGCTCCACAAATAACATAACCAGGATATGCGTGTCATGTGAAACATGAATACATGCTATGTTCATAGTGTGCTTGCCGCCGTTTCGCTAGCTCCACATGTACCAAATTTGGTATCGGGAAGAGTGGGAGATGATTTAGACTCCAAGCAAAAGTTTTGAAGAAACCCGAAGTTTCGAAACCGACTTGGTTCCTTCCTCAGGGGTGACTGTGGAGACTACGTAGCAGCGGCGTCTTCAAAGCACTCGCGGGCGGATAATGACCCCCCTCTCTGTCTCCCGTTTTGCCGCGGAGCGCAGTTCATGTGAATAGGCTGGGAGAAGGTGTTCCGAGAGAGCGGTTGATGTTATGGGCTGTCCCCTGTATGTGCCACGACTCGAGTAAATAACCTTCTCCTCCAGTTCGGCTCGCTTTCAAGGATGGCCGTCGCTTCGAAATTTATCCGGTGACCCGGATAAATTAGATCGCATTGCTATATTCAGACCACTTATCAAGGCCACCCAAAAATTGTTTCATGAGTCAGCCGAGTTTTTGGTTTCTATATGCTTTTAAGATGCCGCTGCTACGTAGTCTCCACAGTCACCCCTAAGGAAGGAACCAAGTCGGTTTTGAAACGTCGGGTTTTTTTTCAAAACTTTTGGTTGGAGTCTAAATAATCTCCCAGTTTCATGACCAGACAGACTTCTGTCGAATGTTTGCATTCAAGTCAAATTTGGTATCACGTGACGTAAATAGGCAACAAAGTTAAATGACACGTCCAAACATGGTAATCATGCCATGGAAGTCATGTACGGCATAATTTGCATCCGCCTCGTAACGTTGTACTCATTTTAAAGTGACAAATCAACATTCCTCACTCGCCCCGCCGCGGTGGTCTGTCTAGTGGCTAAGGTACTCGGCTGCTGACCCGCAGGTAACGGGATAGAATGCCGGCTGCGGCGACTGCATTTTCGGTGGAGATGAAAATGCTGTAGGCCCATGTGCTCAGATTTGGGTGCACGTAAAAGAACCCCATGTGGTGGAGCCCTCCCCCACGGCGTCTCTCATAACCATATGGTGGTTTTGGAATGCTAAACCCCACATATCAATCAACTTTCCTCACTCGTGCTTCGCATGTCATCGTATCTCACAGTACGTGGGATCTGCCATTTTTTGTATTTATAACGTATGCGTTGACCTAACAGTGAGCGTGATCTTCTAATGACATTTGATATTCTGATAGTGAACCAGGTGTAATGTGTGTGTGGGGCATCGTGTGTGTACCGGCGAGTTTTGGTTTCTATGGAAACCAAAAACTCGGCTGACTCGTGAAACAATTTTCGGGTGGCCTTGATAAGTGGGCTGAATGTAGCAATGCGATCTAAGCCGGTCAAATAACTTTACATCACGGTCGAAGTTACAGCTTATAAAAGACAACTAAGGCCATGAAAGAGGTTGCTTCTATGAGTAACTTTATTGGCAGGGGGTTTTATTGATGATTAATATGTGGAGTTTTACTCCACGAACCACCATATGATTAAGAGAGACGCCGTAGTGGAGGGCTCGGGAGCTTTAGACCACCTAGGGTTCTTTAACGTGCACATAAAACTGAGCACACAGGTCTACAGCAGTTCCGCCTTCATCTAAAGTGTAGCCGCCGCAGCCTGAATTCGATCCTGCAACCTGCGGGTCAGCAGCCGAGTGCCTTAGCCACCAGACCACAGCGACGGGACAATGGCAGTGAGTTCGCACACTTACAGTGGTGAAGGTGAAAGTTGCTCGGCTTCTAGATGGCGCCAGTAATCATCTAGAAATATTGCAGGGGATAACATTGCATACCTGTCGCCATAGAACTTCATAATAGTAAATCTAGCACTAGGATGTACAGGATCTTCAACACATGACGTTTCAGCCAGCGTGGGAATGGTACGTGGATTGGCTTGAGCTTCGTTCTTTCGTCTCCGGGTGGCTCCGTATGGCCTGCAGCATTTTTGACGCCAGACGAAGGTCAGCAAATGCTTAGCAGTCCTACTTCGCCATGTTGAACCTTTTAGGCTCACCGATTTAAATCAGCTCCCCTGGTTCAACCTGTTTTTAAGCGAAAACACAACAATAAACAGAACGACAAGCACGTTCGTTGCATCAAGCTCGAAGACTCTAGGCAAATCTATGTACTAATCATCGTTGGCATGGTGGCTTAATGATCGCAGCGCCACAGTTCCTTCTAACAAATATAGTAGAAAACTCTATATGCTTGATGCTACACGGTTTGTTACGTCTTTCACCACTAATTGTTAGTGTTCAGCTGAGTCTACAACAAAAACAAGATAATAGGGAAATAACTTCACACATTTCGCGTCATAAAGAATAGGCGGATTTTGTCGAATAACCAAGTGTGCAAAAATCTGTTATTCCTTAAGCTTGATTTGCCCCGGTTGCCCCGTAAATCACGCTTAATTCAGCTTGTTGAAATGGCCGTGAGAGCTTCTAGAATAGCGCAGGGTTCCACTGTTACTGAAAACACCCATGTTATCTGGTGGCCTTTGTTCGCGTTTCTTTTTCCGCACGCAGGTGAAGGCAGCAAGCCAGACATCCGACGAGATTGCGACTGCTGGCGCGCTGTGATAACAGTGTGCGTGGCTCCGCATATAGATGAGAACCGCGACGGGGGCCAATAAGCGCGCTTGCGTCAGCCAAGCACACAGTTCAAGTGTTTGGAAGACGGAGATTGTGCGAGAGACTTGAGTATACGAAGCCGCTGTGACGTTTTCACGTGGAGGCACTCGCTGTTCCATTCACGGTGTTTCTTTGCTTTTGCCAATGCATTGCCTGTCTTAATCATGGAGCCGCAAAAGGATGGTAAAAAGCGAGAAGGGGCCAGCAGGCTGCGTCAACGAAACGTCATAGTTAGTAGAGCACACGTCAGGAGTTCTGACCGTTCATTTGTTTTCGCGGCACTTCAAGAAGTGTAATCCATCATTGCCCTATTGAAAAATCTTTTGGCAAACATTCAATAATTTACGAGTAAGAATACAAGTTAATCATGTGTGTTGTCACATCATGATACGAGATCATTAAATCTGTCTCAAACAGGTCGTATCATGTGATTAGATGCTCGCTCTGAATGAAGCCCGCTATTCCATGCCGAGTGCATGCTTCGAACATTCGGCCTTACGGTATTTAAGCGCTGTCACAAAAACAGACCGAGGGCCATAACGTCGAGCAGGAAGAGCGAGGGAGAACGCTGACCGGCACTAAGATTTATGCGTGGAGGTGACAGTGAACCGCGAGACGAGTTTCTTTTCGCCTTAAAGTGCCGTGGTTGAATTTTAATGACAGGCAGATAATACCACGCACCCTTGTAAAAATTTAGTCTGCTTCCATACAAAAGACGAACGTATTGAGCCTTGTTCTCAATGACTACAAGGGGCGAAGTAGATTAACTTGCTACAAGCATGGCTCATATGCGCAAGGGTTAGATTCTGGTATTCCCGCTTGGCTCGTACGCAGCGGAGGCAGAAACAGCAATGCAACCTATGTTCAAGACGTGCTTTCCGTTTTGCTGCGCTGCTTCTGGAAAAGAAAATGTCTATGCTTAGTTGTTCGTATAACAATAAGGTGTTTAAGGTGCCCAAACACTCATCCGGCCGAAAGGCACTGAGGCTCGCTTATCGTGTGTGTGTGTGTGGGGGGGGGGGGGGGGGTTTAACGTCCCGAAACCACCATGTGATTATTAGAGACGCCGTAGTGGAGGGCTCCGAAAATTTTGACCACCTGGGGTTCTTTAACGTGCACCCAAATCTCAGTACACGGGCCTACAACATTTCCGCCTCCATCGGAAATGAAGCCGCCACAGCCGGGATTTTATTCCGCGACCTGCGGGTCAGCAGCGCCGAGTACCTTAGCCACTAGACCACCGTGGCGGGGCGTGTGTGTGTGTGTGTATGTGTGTGTGTGTTTGTGTGTGTGTGTGTGTGTGTGTTTGTGTGTTTGTGTGTGTGTGTGTGTGCGTGTGTGTGTGTGTGTGTGTTTGTGTGTGTGTGTTTGTGTTTGTGTGTGTGTTTGTGTGTTTGTGTGTGTGTGTGTGTGCGTGTGTGTGTGTGTGTGTGCGTGCGTGCGTGCGTGCGTGTGCGTGTGCATGTGTGTGGGGGGGGGGGGGTGTCAGAGCCCGAGCACCAGATCTATCGTATACGGGGCTTCATAACTCTGCCTGAGAACATCACCTTTGGCACGCTCGACGCCTAGGTCGGCTGTAAACGGAGGCAAAACCTTGCTGCCGGCGCTTATATTATCTATGCACCCTTCAAGTAGGCGATGGGTATCGTGCCGGGCATGTTCACTTCACTTGCCCGACTTGGATCGATATTGTTGGCTTTCTCTACAGCGTGTGTGTTTTTGTTTGTTTGTTTCTTACACAGATTTCGAGAAACCATTCTCGCGCTCGGACGTTGTATCTTGTTCATGTGCACGAGTTGTTTGAACGTATACGTCTCTTTGCGAAACTATTTTAACGATGCATCGCACTGCTTTCTGAGTGTGCACGAAAACCACTCGCACGCACACATCTCCACGCACAAAGACTCTCCATGTTCATCCAAACGGGAACTCTCGTACTCCACAAAGGCTTCGCCTATTTAAGTCACATAATGATCTTCTGTATATGTGAAGCGAGTGAATATACACTGAAGCTACGTCGCAAAGCCCAAATTGAGTCCTGCAATGTGTGCGTGACTTTGAATGCGAAGTATTTCTTCCTCCAGACACGTGTGGCACATGTATACCACGCGAAGCGGTGTGTGGGTATGTGTCGCGGGTGATTGATAATTAATGTCTACCCCGGGAACGGCGAGGAAATGCATGAGTAATTTAAATGAGAGAACGTCAAGAAAAACCGACATCGACATCGTTGGCCCCATACGCATGTGAATAATAAAAATCAGGATCCGTGTAAGAATCAAACTCAAGTATTGTTCGTGGCAGTCCAGTATTCTACCACAAAGTCACGGCAGGTGTTGAAGTTGTTTTGCACAATGTCCCTATAGAGGTGTAATGTGTCAGTGCAACATCAACGGCGGTTTCAGTGATAGCTATCTAAGTTTATGACAAAGCAATAAACATTACATATCTACTTCTATCACACAGGCATCATGTTCGGTTAACGTCCCTTGTGGTTCCATTGTTAACTCCGCTTGTATAGCAGTCCAATAAACATTATGTTTTTATTCATATGATTGAGCAAGCCATATTCAAGCGTTCGTCGCTTGGCTTCAAGAAATGCGTTAACAAACTTTACGTATGATATTCACATCATAAGGCGGACTTCGTCTCGATAATACTTACGCCTGTGTTCTGAGCGTGAGTTCCGACGTTACTTCAGACCATCATTTCCTTTTTAGACGGCAGAGTAGTCCACGTTCCTAGTAAGCCCACTATTCTCACACAACTTTACTAAACGTAGAGAAATATGTCGATCCACCTCCTAACGCTTGGCTGAAAAGCAAACAATGCAACCAAGACAACCAATACCTGGCTGCTTCGCATAAGACCGATTCCCGCAAGGCATGGAATCTTCCGATCTTTTTTAAACACATATTAAATTTATTTTTGGCGACCTCAACCTATAAGCGAGAAATACCTGAGTTACATGATACAATAGATACCTGACTAATTGTGCATTGAGAGTGAGTGAAGTGCACAAAATAAGTGTTGTTACTGTGACCAAAATGTCGAACCTCTTTGGGCTAGGTTCTTTCCAGCACCATAGAGTTTCTCACAAAATTACTTAGAAGGAAATGTGGCGCTGGTGAGCTGCTGGATGCAAGGGAATGCAGAGATAGGTTAGCCCCAAACTTGACTCGGATTTGTATGCTTCGAATACGCGTCTGGCTTCACGTTAAAATGGTTGATTTTTTTTTTACTGAAAGAGCACGTAATAAGCTATTAATTTTTTGTCATTGCACAGAAACGTGTTTTGTTTACCAATGGAACCTTTGCATCGATGTACATTTCCCGAAGCGTAAGAACCAATGGCGCTAAACTTGGCAGGCAGACCACAAAGCGAGAGCTCCCTGTCACACTTATATCGTCTGTACCTTTCTGTCACCGTGTGGTTGTGCCGTCAAGGTGAGTGGATATTTATTTCTGAATATAATACGCTTGGATGATGTCCGATATTGGGTATTCTTTTAGAGAAGCTTTACTTACGCAGTCATATTCACTTTTGAGCCGATGCCTCGCTCCCCACCAGTCAATACAATCCTCGCAGATTCATATACCGTCCTTCCCAGCACTCCAACAGGACCTCTTAAGATATTCGCATAGACGGTGGCGCCACATTTCTTTCTAGGTATTTTTTGTGAGAAACTCTGTGTCCAGCACAATACCAACTATCTAGAGTGAAATGCAACCGCTAATAAGGGCTGCTAACGTTCCCCGTCTTCACCCCTCTCCCTCTCTCCCACCGCGCGTTGCTGATGTCTGTGCTGAGGCTCACGTTCTGACAAAGCACTATAGTGCACTGATTGCTGCAGTCTTAAGTACTTAAAGGCTTGGCTTGAGGGGTGAAGTTTGATCCACTGCCGAAACCCGTACATAGTGGCATCGCTGATGAGGCAAGGTTTTTGCGCCAAGATTGAACGTCTCACTTTGTTGTCTCATTTTGTCTGCGGCGGGGAGGCCATAGCGTTCTCGTTTGCAGCCCTGGTACTTTTACCGTCGCACGTTTGTCGTCGTCAACAACATAGCGAGAGAAAAGATGTGGAGAAAGGCATGTGCATTTTCTAAATGCGAAGCATTTCTTAGCGAACTTCGGCGAGTTATCTATCTATCTATCTATCTATCTATCTATCTATCTATCTATCTATGTATCTATCTATCTATCCATCTATCTATCTATCTATCTATCTATCTATCTATCTATCTATCTATCTATCTGTCTGTCTGTCTGTCTGTCTGTCTGTCTGTCTGTCTGTCTGTCTGTCTGTCTGTCTGTCTGTCTGTCTGTCTGTCTGTCTGTCAAGCCACCTAGGACATTCAGCTATCCTGGCCGTTTGGATAATCGGATCTATACCAAAATTGGTATGACATAACATGACTCTATCACCAGCATAAGTGACTAGTCGTAACATAAAAATCATGACATGTATGTCATGGATGTCATGATTTACATGTCATGGTCTCACTTCTCTTGCGATAGTTTCGTTCACGTGACATATCGCTAAACTGGTTTGGTGTGACATGGCTGTATGGCAAACATAATTGAGAGGCCCTCACGTAAATATTATCACATGCGTGTCATGTAAGAACATGACTGACTACATTAAACGCTCATGATGCACTCGTGGTCGTTTCGCTAGCTTCACTTACACCAAATTTGGTATTACGTGACGTGAATTGATGATGAAGGTAAATGACACGTCCAAACACGACAATGGATGATGTTTGTAAAACATGATAATCATGACATGCGTGCCATGTAAGAACATGACTACATGCCACGCTCATGGTGCGCTTCAATAGCTTCATATATTCCAATCTTGGTATTACGTGACGTGCATTGATGAGGAAGGTATATTACTGGTGCAAACATGATAATTATGACATGCGCGTCATGTAAAGACCATGCTTACGTGCCCGGCTCTTGATGCGCTCGCGGTCGTTTCGCTGGCTTCACACAAATCAATTTTGGTATAACGTGACGTGAATGAATGATAAAAGTGAGTGACTGGTGCAAGCACTATAATTATTACATCCATGTCATGTAAAACATGACTATATGTCATGTTCATGAAGCGCTCGTGGCCATTTCGTTAGCTTCCCTTATACCCAGTTTAGTATTACATGACGCGAACGGATGACGAAAGTAAATGACACGTCCAAACATGATATTCATGACATGCTTGTCATGTAAAACATGACTACATGTTACGCTCATAGTGTGCTCGCGGCCATTTTGCTAGCTTCACATTTACCAAATTTGGTAGTACGTGACGTGAGTGGAAGACTAACAGAAATGCCAAGCTCAAACTTGATAATGATGACGTGGAAGTAATGTACAGCCTAACTTACCTCCGCCTCATAATAGTTCCTGTTTTGAAAGTGAAAGTTTAACCTTCCTCATTTTTGCTTGGCATATCATCTGTCCCCACTGTGCGTGGTATCTAAAATTTTTTAATCGTTTACACGTTACACGCTCTTTTTTGATCTAATAACGTGCAAAAGAAACTCACAGGTCCAACACAATGTTACAATTTGACTGACGCGAACCTTGCTCGATTAAAGGGGATAGACGAGCCTTACCGCGGACGTCACTCGCGATGCCTCGCCGCCATGGGCTTTCAGCTCTCATTGACATGAGGACTAAGAAACTAATATACTAGTCGAAAGATGAGTGTTCGCAAAAGGTATACGTGCAGAAAATACAGCTACTCGCTGACACCGATTCCCGCAATGCGTGGGTTCGGCCGATCTAGAGGTAGAAGATAGCGCTACTTCTACAGCGAAAGCTGTTATGAATGAGGTCACAACTCGGGTCTCCCGCAGCGGCGTATTTGTCCGCCGCCGCCACCGCTAGCGTCCGTAACCACATTTGCACGAAATAAAAATAACTTAGTACTAACGACACAATGGGGCTCGAACCCTGGTCCGCTGGGTGTGAGCCCAGTATCATACCACTGAGCCATGCCGGTGCTTAGGGCATCTTGGCAAACTTGCTTTACGCAGGCTTGATGTCGGGAAGGCAATCGCGTTAATACGACTTATAAAGCGTTTTGAAACAGCGAAAGAACAACCAGTCGTCGTACAATGCGAATAGCGTAACGAGTGGGTCGTCCAATGCTCCAACCCATTACAATAGCTTGTTATTGTTTTACTAATAACTATGGCGCATACCCACTTCAGGCATAATTCCTCATCTTCGTCAGCCCCTGCATGAACAGTTGTCACAAAATTACTTTTAAGTGGTTTGCGGATAACAAGGTTCTCAGAAGAATGACAAAAAAATAGCACATCAAATGCTTTTCTACTACACAAATGTTTTTAATATTAATGCCATAGTGGCCATCAAGCAAGTGTGCTTGCAGCAGTTACCCAATGAGTTCTTAGAATAGTCTCTGAAAGGCCGCTCTTCTAGCTTTCTCTGTGACTATGCTGCGCCTTCCACGCAGGCCTGGCGTTTTTTACTGTAATGGTACACAAATCAAGGGAGTCTTTGAATATCATTGCTGTATATTCTCTCAAGGGTCCTGTGAACTGACATAATATATCTACAGGGGTCATTTCATGACGTTTCTTCTCAATCACACAGCAGAGGCAGTCACTGAAACTGCTTTGTCGTATCACGCGGTGTGTGCTGCTTATTCAGGGATGAACGTATACTTGCGTATATCGTATCCAGCGATCTAGGCAAGGAAATCTCCGCTTTAAGAATGCAAAATTGTCTTGTTTAGGTGCGGGCATGGATTGATGCGTTACGTTTACTGACCTAAATCAACATCATGACTATCGGAGGTGCTGCAGTAGAGTTCACAGGAGAGAAAGAGAGAGAGAGAGAGAGAAATATTATGAAGGTCAACTAGACGCTCGTCTGGTTTGCTACGCAGGACTAAGAGAGAACGCAATATAAACTGTTCTCTAACAGGTATTTTAATCTATTTCTGGTGCATTTTCAAACAAATGTCTTTGTGTAACTACAATTACGCGCTGATCAAAATGATCAATGATAGGACGCCTTATATTTGGGGCTGTAAATAGACGTGATACCCCCACCCCACCCCAATTTTAACAAGCACATACTAACACGTACATTCAAATTTACGCACGTTCAATGCTCTATTTCAAATATCGAGACACAGAGAGGGTGAACTTACCACGATGTTTTTGCTGCTCGTGGTGGTGGTCGTCGTGACACTGTAGCAGGCGGGGTTCGCCTGACCTACATGGCAGGAAATAGTTCCATTTGGACATGTCCTGAATTGTATGGGTCCGTCACCACGTGTTACACAGCCCTGTGCCTCGCAGGAGCGCTATGAGGACCCGTTGCACGCCCCTCCTCCTTGCTTTGGACCCTTCAGGAAAAATGACATCTTCAAATGTGTGGTGCCCATGACAACCCGTTAGCACACCGTGGATATTCACTGCTCTTTCCCTATCAAATTGCGGGTGAAGCGAAATATAATGTTCAGTGTGACCGACGTCACCACAGAAAATGTAAAGCGGGGAAGCTCCTCGCCTCGCCCAGTCTTGAATGACCAAGCCAGGGTTTATGCGGAGTCGCTTGTTTCCGTAAACTCCGGAGCGTTATAACAGCATATTTTTTTAGGCAAGGTTACGCCACTTCAGGCATTAACCTTATAAAACGCCAGTGTGGGATGGACTCCTTCCACACTTTTGGCTCAACTTCTCGTTCTTTGGAGAAATGGTGATATCCTTGACTACGACAATTGGTCTGGAACCCGGTTTTACTAGCATTTAGAACGTGTCAGCGGATTTGCGAGTGGGCACTCCGAATATGTGTGGTGAGTCGAGGCTGTGTGAATTACGATCGCATGAGCAGCCTAAACTTGGCCTCGTTTCGCGTGACCTTTCGGTCTGACACGAGCCTTCACAAAGAGACCTCAGGACCGCTTTGATGAAGTCTGCGCAGCAGTGCATGAAACTGGGAAAGAAAGGACGAGCCAAGGAGCTGTTTTGTACTTGACGTCTAAAGCCTTCGTCAGAAGTACGAGCTCACCCTCGTTGCCATAAGCTAGCGAAATTACGCAAGGCTCCGTCGACCCTCTCTCTATCGCTATTTGCTTTCTTTTTTTTTGTTTCCTGTTTTTTCTTTGCCACGAATAGTGTACCTAGTACAGGCTCGAAATCAGTCATCACATTGGCTTTACCCGTTAGATCTACATGGCAACTGACCAAACAACGCATTCGTTGAGATAGGCATCGAGGTCGCTGCTGATTCGGGCCATCTGATTGCTGCACTCTGTCACCTTGAGCTGACCTTTGATAGCGCGTCTCCCCCCCTTTCGCGCCATCGTTCCTCACAAAATAATAAAAAATAAGAGAGCATCACACCCCCTCACCCCTTCTATCTTACGCCAAACTTCGCCGTAATGTGTCTAGACCTCATGGTCACTGCTACTGCATTCTTGCTTCATCTGTTGCGTTCGCGGACAACCCGGTAAATAGGCCAACACATAACGTGGAAATCACGTTTATTTGGTGACGTAACAGCTCGAATTACGGTGACGATGTGTTCGAGGCATTTATTCTTTGATTTAAATTTATTTAGAAGTCGTAGTAACCTTCGTCGCAAGCGCTAGAAAGTCTTTGTGTACACACAAGAACCACTGAAAGGCATTGTTTAGCATACCATACTGCTCAGGGAAATTGGAAGTAACGTCTTTCATTCATTTCCAACGTTGGCTGTAGTGTTCTCACGAGCTCTGATCACAATGACGGCACAAAAAAACTTCTTGGCAGATTACTTTTATTTTGTGAATATAATCAGCGGTAAAGAAAGATCAAATAAAAGGAACTGATAGGAAAGAGTGCAGGCTGTCTGCTCCTATGATATTCTTCTTTTTTCCTAACCTTTTGGAGATTGTGTCGCACAGTACATTTACAAGTTTGGACTGAACCAACTATACCTTGCAAAGAGGTGCTCTATCAAATATAGTGGTGGACCTCACTTAGCCTCGTTATACGAATGTTCCTGAGATTAATCCTGAAATGTGTTCTGTGTACTTTCGCTCTTCATGGATATACTTTCGTGTTCTATTTCTTGCCATCACTTTCTCCTTCTGTAGAAGGTTGAAATACACATTCACGTGCATTATGTTCATTACTCCGTTACCCAACAAAAAGATGCCATTGGATAAATTATTTGAGTGTTCTGTCAGGTTTTGTAGCGCAATCTGCCAACTGTCAATTTAGGTTTACTCGTGTGTTTCTTCAGTGCCTGCTATTTTGTTGTTCTTCTAGGTAGCTATCTGCCACAATGGCTCAGTGGCCATGGCTGTGCGCAAGGTCACGGGCTTTATTTCCGTTCTTATCCACACCTTATAGATGGCGGAGGAACGTAAAACTGCTCGTGCACCATGCTTCGGATATAAAATCAATGAATATCATTCGGTGGCGAAAGGAGAGAAATTATAGGGAACGTTATTGTAGTCTTCTAACGTCTTTGGATATGAATTAAAAAACCTAAAGTTAGCCCGAAGCCCCCTCTTCCCTCACTGCAGTGCGCTTTAGTTTTGGGTTGATAAATCCTACAATTTAGTTTTACTTGAACTAATTCGTTTTCTTGAATGTTTTAACAATGGAGTCAAAAGTATGCTCGTTTTTCTTACTCAATGTATATGGTGCCTCAACGCCGCTCTTTAGCCATCAATCTAGTATTACTTTATGGAATTTCTGAGCGTGGAACCGTGTTGTAGTGGTATTCATTGGCGTTGCAGTACAAGGCCACCAGGCCCCTTCAGCTGTCGTCGCCTCCTCCAGCGCAAACGCATTATCTTTTCTTTGCTCTAGCTTGAAAAATAAGAAGAGCCGGCCATTTCGTGCCGACAAAGCGTCACCACTGCGAGGGTTATCCCCCGTTGAGTCGTTGCAAAAGAAACTGCTTGAAACCCTCACTATCTAGTCACTGATACACGGAGAAGGCCCCCATCGTAAGCAGGCTGCATCCTCTCTCTTATGCAACTTTCTTGTCCATACAATATATACGGGATGGTATTGCGCCATACGATTCGGCCCGCATATCGTCTGTACAGCGGGTGTGACTTGGCGAAATACAGCGCAGAAGCTGCGTTTCCTGATTGCTGGTCATTTCGTACATACATACATACATACATACATACATACATACATACATACATACATACATACATACATACATACATACATACATACATACATACATGCATGCATACATACATACATACATACATACATACATACATACATACATACATACATACATACATACATACATACATACATACATACATACATACATACATACATACATACATACATACATACATACATACATACATACATACATACATACATACACAGATACATACGTCCTGACCGGAAGTCCTGTCGTCGTGCAAGATTACATTAATTTTTCCCATGCTCTATTTAATAGGCGCCATATGTGACTGTTTTCTGTCGTAGTAACAACCGCCCGTGACAGTAAGGTTGATGGTCTGCGGTACGGGCTCACAGAGAGCAACGGGCCATAGCTAAAATATATTGCTTGGCCTGATTTAGCACTAAACTACGAAGTTCAGAGGGACCATGTTGCCAGTGATGGTGTCCGTGACCCAGTCTTAATATGTCATTCAAAGCAAAAGATTAATGAGAACAAACAGGCAATATTGCAAGGGAAATAATACACTTTCGTTTAGAAGAAATGTTACTTTGTTGCGAAGTCTTTCATAGGAGATCATCAGTGTTATCCGATATGGAGAATCCCATTTACCGCATCGCAGCAAGTGGCACCCTCTGTCTGAGGCGAAATCACAGTCAGGCTCTTCTCAGATGTAAGATATAGTTGTGTGGGAGAAAATTATGAAAGTAGCGTATCGCGGCCCTCTTCTGAAACTAAACCTTAGGCAATAAGCTGTAATATACATCTGTGTTTTGACCCACGAGGCGGCTGCATTTTTAAGGATGCGAGATACCAATACGGCGGTGTACCTAGTGTCGACTACGTGAAAAAAAACACAACTCGGCGCAATTCATCCAGCACTTTCCCCAACAAAGCTTCTTTCATCAGCCGTATTTGCTTTAGTACACACTGTTAATCACTCAACCCAAACGGAGCGTCATCTCTTCCGTGTGCGAGGGTGACAGCCTTTATTGTGGCAAACATCATCAACGCGACTAATGTTACCCTCATTGCACTATTGACATAACGATGAGCGAAGAGTAGGCATCCACCATATGCCTCTACATTGCGATCAGGTTTCGCAGTAGCATTGAAAAAAACCGTACAGAGCGCAGAAGTAAAAAGCGCTGGAACTCTTCCAGTGTGTTATCTGACAACGCCCATTGCGCAACGCCGGAAAGCAGGATAGGACATGCAATGTACGCGCACACTGTCAGCGTAGAAGTGTATTAACAGACAGTGAGTATAGTATTCGGGCGCAGATAACTGCTGAGTGCCGATTCAGCGTGCACGAATCATGACACCCGACACTCTGCCCGCTCGATTGTGCTGGCCGATTGCGTAACAGTCCAGCAAGAACGTCCTGACGAGGAGCATGTCTGGAAGACACATGTGGCAAGGCATTAAGTTGTATCAAAATATTCAGCAGTGGCACATACAACGAATCTTATTTTTTCATCTAGAAGTTTAAGTGTTGTAATTGGCTTATGGCAGCCTATCATATATAGTATGATAAACAGGCTACCCATGGGATGTGTGTACTTGCGAATGCTCCATGTTTGATGCATTCCGTTCATTTTTTTTTTTTGTGGCGCACAGACTTTTACTTCATTCTCTTATTCGTATTCACAATCATACTGGTATGATATGTACCAAGAGACAAGGGTCCCGACGTTCGTTTATATAGCGCAAAGAATGTCCGTTCACAATAGTGCTGCTCTTAAAATATCCTCTTGTTGCCGCCGCTGGCTATGCTGGGTTTCGTTTCCGCTTAGTGTTCAATGCATTGTTCGAAACATATATGTTATCTCACATATGTTCCGTGTATCCGAAATCAGCCTAGTCAGGGAATGTCCCGTATGAGACGCGTGTTTAGTCCTAGCTGCGGCGGTCACATTTAGATGGAGGCGAAATGCTGTCCACTATAGCCTCTCTCATTGCCTGGGAACCTCTGGGACATTAATTTTGGGGGTATGGCTGCCTCCTCTGTCTTGCGATCCCCCCCCTCCCAAAAAAGTCAGGCATGGTCAAAACACAAAAATTCAAAAAATAAGCTCCCCGCCTCCCTGCATCCCCCCATACCTCCAAGAAAAAAAAAAACCTTGTGTCTCTCTTGACTGTTTTGGTTTTAACTACTTCACTTCTTTACGGTATAAGCCTGTGTTATACCGCTTTGCTTTCAAGTGCTGTACTTTGCTTTCAAGCGCTGTGTTTTTTTCGATGGATACCAACTTTGTAATCAACTCTTCTGCACTAATCATTCGAGAAGGCAAACAATACCAGCTGTGCAATAAGTCCAAATACGAAAAAAGTCTGACTCGCTCTCATTACTGCTAAACAACGTTATCTTGGCTCTGTCCAGCTATGCAGGTGTACAAGTTACGTAGAACACTTTGTATACAGGACAAAAAACATTCCCTTAAATTTTGTCACTTCTATGTCACGGCACTGTTTTATTATTGGTTATCTGCCTTCGCCGCGGTGGTGCAGTGGCTAAGGTACTCGGCTGCTGACCCGCAGGTCGCGGAATCGAATCCCGGCTGTGGCGGCTGCATTTGCGATGGAGGCGAAAACGCTGTAGGCCCGTATGCTCACATTTGGGTGCACGTTTAAGAACCACAGGTGGTCGAAATTTCCGGAGCATTCCACTATGGCATCTCTCATAATCATATGGTGGTTTTGGGACGTTAAACCCCACATATGAATCAATCGATGATGATTTTGATGATGATTGAAGTGTACGTGGAACTTTTGTGGTTGCCAAAAAATAGATATGCCGTAAATTGTCAAGGACCACAACTTTTTAACCTAAACAACTGCGCTTGAACCAAAAATTAGAGTAAATCAAAGAGGTTTCGTTAATTAGTCACTTCAATGTTTCTTTAGCCCCGACAAAGTATTTACACCTCGACAAAAAATTCGTGTGAAAACGACAGGAACTTGAGTGTCATAAAATATCTGTTGAAGGTCGGCATTCCAGAAAAGTCAGGTCCAGTTCGTATCGTTATGTAGACGTTCCATAAATGTTATTCTTAATAGTAATTTTTAAATTAACGTTCTAAAACCATGATATGATTATGAGGAACGCTGCAATGGAGGGCCCTGGAAATTCGGACCACATGGGGTTCTTTGACGTGCACCCATAAACCTGGCTACACGGGCCTCAAAGTATTTTCGCCATCATCGAAACTGCAGCTGCAACGGTCGGGATTCGATCCCGCGACCTCCTGGTCACCAGTCGGGCACCTCCAGCACTGGACCACCATGGCGGGTAAAGGAGTAATTCCTGCGGCACAACTATTCTGAAATGATATGACAACAAATCAAAGGCTAAATAAGACAAGATATAAAAAGAAAAATGTGTAAAAAGTTAGTGCATTCATGTGTACGCACATCACGTTTAAGAAACTTAGCAACGACACGAAAGCAGTTTGAGCAGCTTGACGCACGGACACACGCGCACGTGACCGTGCGTGTGTTCCTTATAAAAGCCTGTTCACCAGAAACGTCGAAATGACACTTGTCTAGTTGGTAGGATAAGCTGTGCGAATTAGCTCACTGACATTGCACAGATAGCACGCTCAAAGCGACTCTCATCCGTCTCACCTTAGCTTACACGAAATGCACCGGAAAACCAGCGCCTTACGCACTCGGGGACAAGAGTGATCAGCGCGGTATGAAATTGGATTTCCCAGATGAGTGACTCGACGGCTTTCGGCCCGTGAGCAAGCAACGCGGCCGGGAGTGGTGGTAAAGACGAATCATTTGTGCACACAACTCAGCCAGTTCCGTCAGCAGTGCACCCAAATTTCACGGGTATTCGCGTAGAAAAGATACACTGACCTCGCGTGACCCTACCGCTGTGTACAATTCAATAAGATTACACCTGTCGAACGGCGCGCCGCAAAAAAAAAAAAAGAAACGAAAAGATTCACCAGCCAAATGTCGCCTTAGCGTGTTTCCCAACGCCGCTGAATCATTCACTTCAATAGCAAGAACTGTGTATCTTCCGGCAGGTCAAGAAACGCTACATACGGGCTTCCTCGATGTATTGCGAGCCCCGCCACGGTGGTCTAGTGGCTAAGGTACTCGGCTGCTGACCCGCAGGTCGCGGGATCGAATCCCGGCTGCGGTGGCTGCATTTTCTAGGGAGGCGGAAATGTTGTAGGCCCGTGTACTCAGATTTGGGCGCCCGTTGAAGAACCCCAGGTGGTCTAAATTTCCGGAGCCCTCCACTACGGCGTCTCTCATAATCATATGGTGGTGTTGGGACATTAAACCTCACACATCAATCAAAACAGTGAATCCAGTTACAAATTCAGAAAGCGCCACGTTGCGTGAATCTGACCTTCAATCAGAGCCAAGGTCACACAGGTGTGTATACTTCGTGCACCCCATGCTTGTGATGACGTGAATGAAGCAATAGCAAATTACGTGAACGCACGAGCAGTAGTGCCGTGAAGGTACGCGTTACACGTCGTCACAGCGCCGGCCTAAGAGCTCCGGCGAAACTGTGATCTTTCATGTTGTCGACAGTGTCCCGCACTTCGGGAGCGCACAGCAGAAGCACATCGCCCCCATGGCTGCTAGCCTCACTCCATATAGTATTTCATTGTGTTGCTGTCGCACCTCACGATTTTTTTTTATTTTCCTACTGTGGCCTGAGCTCAATCGGTGTTTGGGGCCGCAGATAGTAACAGTAAGTGGAGTTTCACGCCACAAAACCGCGATATCATTATGAGAGACACTGTACTGGGGGGCTCCGGAACGTTTGATCGTCTGGTGTTCATTAACGTGCACTGTTTTTTTAACGTGCACAGTACAAGGGCCTCTACTATTTCGCATACATCGAAATGCGACCGGTACAGATCGAACCAGCGATATTCGGGTAAGCAGCCGAGCACCGAAGCCACTGTTCCACCTATGCGGACGATTGAGGCTGCAGATTAATGTGTGTGTGTGTGAGTGTGTGTGTGTGTGTGTGTGTGTGTGTGTGTGTGTGTGTGTGTGTGTGTGTGTGTGTGTGTGTGTGTGTGTGAGAGAGAGAGAGGTTCTAGGGGAGGGAGTACCATGCTTTCAGTCTGCTGGTATAATGCTTTTAAAGACTTGGCGTTCTTGCTCATACCCATTCAAAAACTTCATCAAGCAGGCTTTGCAGGTTCAACGTCTCAATAGACAGACGCCTGAGTGTGTATATGTAGGAGTTGAGCTGCTGATTGTAGCGTTCGGTTATTAGCGAGCTCGCCTAAACGACAAATCTTAAGCATGAAATGCCAGTGCCGGTAGTCGATTTTTTTTCTCTAACTAATTTATTCGCCTGCCAAGCGCCTGCACACCGCCCGGTATGCACGAGGTGTCTACAGTCAGGGGCGTGCGCTGCATCCACTTTCTGCTCCACTTCCTGGATGTCTACTTAGCCTCGTAATTCACGATCACCACCTCGTTTCATGCCGCTCGCGCCACGAATTGAAGGGAAGACTCTGCTTGCTCTGGTTAAGGCGGAATGGCGGTCAGGTCTAGATAAGTCAGGAAGGGGACCAGGGTAACAGTTGTGTGGCCGTACAACGCCGACGACGCGTCACGCAGTTATCGTGGTCAACGTATACAATACGGTACTAGACAGCCGTACTGCACGCTGTGTGCGATGAAATGTGGAGTCTATACGAAACGTGCGCTACCTCTTGCGTGCTTGAAAAAGAAAGGGCGCGTAAACTAATACAGGCCAGTTTTGCGGAAGAGAACGATAATAAGTACGGTGTAGCGAGAACTGAATACGAATACAAGGCGTGCACTCCCCTCTCTTGATTTCCCTTTTTTTTTCTGCCTCTGCGACTGCGTTGCGGCGGCGACGTTGCAAATTCGCTCGTCCTTGGCATCCTAAGTGCGCGAGTTGCGAGCGCAGCACGCTTCGAAACTAGAGCGAGCGGGTCAGTGTCCGTTCGGAGCGACGGCGCAGTTTGCGAAACACGGCAGAATGGACACACTTGCTGCAGTCTTAATTGTGAAAGGCTGGCTCAAGGTCATATTTCCATATGCGCTAGCATCATTTACTCTGCTTGAAATCGCGGCTCCTGTGAAGGGGGCGGGGTAGTCATCACTCAGGTCAGATAAACTTTTGAACGAAAACTGTAGGAAGGTTTCCCGGTGGCATGCTGCTTCAGGTAACTGCAATGACGATTGATTGATTGATAAGTGGGGTTTACCGTCCCAAAACCACCATATGATTATGAGAGACGCCGTAGTGGAGGGCTCCGGAAATTTCGACTACCTGGACTTCTTTAACGTGCCCCCAAATCTGAGCACACGGGCTTACATCATTCCCGCCTCCATCGGAAATGCAGCCGCCGCAGCCTGGAGTCGAACCCGCGACCTGTGGGTCAGCAGCCGAGTACCTTAGCCACTAGACCGCCGCGGCGGGGTTATAACAATTAAAGTATACATATAACGTCAGATTGCGAACCTTATTAGTAAGGAGTCATCGGGTGTGAGGGTAACGCGCGCAAACTCAGACACAAGAGAAAAAGGATCACACAGCACAAGCGCTCAATGTTTTGTCTCAACTGTGCTAGCACGCCGTCCTTTTTTTCCACGGGAAAAGGACACACTCAGGACGTGTGACGTTTAGCACACACACGATACGACATAACGCAACTTAAAGTAGTGAAATGTCTCGCCGTGATCGGTGTTTCTCACAAAACGTAAGAGGTCTATACGCAATCCGATACAACCAACAGGAACGCCCCACAGTGATATAATTGAACATACCGATTTTATCTGAGCCGACTATAGTCGTTTTCACAGAAAACTTGAAGAAAATGATGCTATAGCTGGAAAAAATTTGCGCACTTCAGGCCATATCAATCTCTTTAAACCTAAAAGCGATCCATCAGCCGTATGCAAGCCAGCCCTTACAGGCAGTGAAAAGAAGGTTAATGAATATATGGGCTATCAATTTTGATTTTCTCATATGGTGATATCTAATCACTCGCAGACCTTCCTCCATGAATGGATAAAACGCAACTATCAATATTTTTTTAATATAATGCTTAGAAACGCCATTGACATCACGACTACATATTCTGCAGCTAGCTATGCGTAAGGTTGGCAGGTATACTGTTTACCTTTTCTTTTAAAAACCCGTCTTCAATTGAATTAGTCTCAAAATAGACCTTCCTTACAAGCTCGTCACCACAAATATTTCACATTATTCTTTTTTTTCACCTGGAAACAAAACAGTTTTCGGTTGCAGGACTGTTTTTTTTTTCTATAGACGTTGCGATATAACAAACAAAATCTGAAACACGTGCCACTTTTCATATTCTGTTTTCAGCAGCGTCTAATTATCATTTCATTTACGTTCAACAGCTTCTTACTATACCTTTAATCGTCGTGCGTAACCAAAAACGCCACGTGTATCACTTCTTGATTGTGGCTTTTTACCCTTGTGCATAATGAAAAATTATGCCTGTGTGCATCGGGTGCGGGGCGAGTTTGGGCTGGTGGCGCCTCTGTCGATTGCAACTGGGAACTGACGGCATGTATGTGCTGGAACGGGCTCTGGATGTTACTTTAGATTCATTGTGTTGCCGTTGCTTTTGTCGTGCGCTGCCTAAATCAACGGGAAGTGTACGAAGAGTGGAGATCACATTATCTGTTAAAGTTTTAGGGTCGGCGAATCATCGAAAAGAAAAGAAGAAAACGGGACCGGGCTAGAACTACAACATCGGTGAAGTATCGAGTAAAGAAATACGATAAAGGAATGCGGGATCTATGCTCTCTTTTGTCAATGTTAGGGGACAATGTTAACGTGTGGAGACAATAACACAGTATGAGGAATAATTCGGCAGATCCCACGAGCACTCTGGATCGGTTTTGCCGCACACATTGTGAATCGGCTTTATACGGAACAGCCAGCGAGTCTATGCTGCATTTTTTTTCGCTTCGAGTCAAGCGAAACGAAGTGCATGAAGGTGTTTTTGTAAATGGAGTAGTTGTGTGGACATATATACTGTAGTGGGCTTCCCAGCCCTGCCTACTGCATTGATGTTTCAAGAACTATAAAGTATGGTCGGACATAATGTCAGGAGGAGACGTCATTTTTGTTCAAATGAAAGCGAAAGCTGCGGTGCGCTTCACATTTCGCGCGCGATGCTGTGAACATCGTACGTAGCATTCGTCATATTGTTGCTCCTTGGTCGAACAATGCCTGATAACAGCTTGCTGAGTCATCGAAGCACATCTATGTGATGCTTATTTGACGATTACAAAAGCACAGCCAATTAACACCTACTGCAACCGAAATTGTAATTTAACCGACATGGCGTCTGTGTCATAGCATTAGGTGTGCCTAAGTAATGTTCATTACCTTGTCATAAAGTTAGAAAGCCAGTCTTAGAAAGAATTAGAAAGTCTGTGTTCTGTGTGTCTCCTATGGTATTCGTCTAAATCACGCTGAAGCCTATTGAATTATGTACCAACTCGTCCAAGTCAAAGTGCTTTTAGAAAGCCAACACTGAAACTACTACAGGCGTTATAGTTGCACCGATATTTTTTTTACATAGGGTCTTTTCTAAAGAAGTTCGAAAACCTGGCTTGGCTATTTTGTAGAACAATCGATTGCTACTAAGAATGCTTGCGTTTGGTACCTTCTGATATCCTGATTTCAATACTCTGCATGTATCACGACTGATGCCACATTTTATTGAACCACACCCGTTTAAGTTATCAGTGTATGTAACCGCTTATGGGTAGATATGAACTGTGAATCACATGTGGCTCGGACACGCATCTCGCAGCCCGTGTATGTGTCCCACATGGCTGTAGCCAAACGTTTTATGACGTGCACGCCAAGATTTTTGCGCTACTCCTGTAACCACTATGTAGTATTTTTTGTCATACTCTCGTAACCACCTATGCTGCTATTTATTAATACCAATTATCTTAAGCAGATGACCTCGAAAACTCATATACTGACATCCTCGTCTATATAGATAGACAGGAAGATAGAAACGCTCAAAGTGTCTTGGTAGGCTAATGAATGCTTCATATTTCAAATATAAATTGAAATCGTGCGATTACATCGCAGCTTGTCGCATTCAGCTTCATCTGAATAGGCACTCGTCGTCACTTTTATATTCCGCTATTTCACGCACATGGCCTGCTTCACGTGAGCGGTAACCCTTTTGTAGAGCAGCACACGAGATCTTGTACGCCAGCTATACTATCCTTGAAATCCGTGTGCTCAGATTTGGGCGCACGTTAAAGAACCCCAGGTGGTCTAAATTTCCGGAGCCCTCCACTACGGCGTCTCTCATAATCATATAGTGGTTTTGGGACGTTAAACCCCACATATCAATCAATCAATTATCCTTGAAATCCGTATATAGCGCAATTGACTGGCACCACCACGGGCGCATTTGCGCTGTCGGGACTCACTAAGAGAGTGGAACAGCAAATTCTGCAGTTAAAATGCAAAGATGTTTATTTTATTTTACAGTATTTCGCCAGTAGGGCTTGTCTCATTTGCAGTCCAGGAAGGTAGGAGGTATCATGCCCCTTGTGGTCCGTTTCGGAATGTAAAGAAACGTCTAAAAGCACAGCACCACGCAAAGAACCTGAATCTCTGAATGTTCCAACGGCACTCCTCGGTGTGAAGACATGGGAGGGACGCGTGTCATTTTTTCTGTGAGACTTGGCGAACATTAAACGCTGTCACGACCACAACCAACTGCGTGGGAGTCTCCCGGAAGCCCGACATCGGGTCCCGGTATCTGAACACATGCTCAACAGTCGATTGCTTCGTGCATTCTTCGAAAAAACGCTGTCACTGCCCCTTCTCTTTGCCTTGGGTGAGAAACACAACGGCGTACAGCTTCAGAATATGCAAAAAGGAACACCACTGCTACGCTACGAATGCAATGCCGAAAGTAGCAGAGCCTGTCGTCTGCTTCACATGCCAGTGCCGACCCTACCGCCGCTCGCGGCGCTTTTCGCGGGGAACGCAGCTGGCGCCGTACGACGGCCACCCTGTCTTCAGCTAGCAAATAAGCTATTATGTTCCACTGTTAATTTGCCATCTCTCTTTCTCTCTCCTTTTTTTTCTGGACGCGTGATTTTCACCAGTCTGGGTCCTATCCAACAACGCGTGCATTACGACAGCACACGTCAGACCCCGATAAAGTATAGGAGGCAGTTACCCCATCTCACGAGTGACCTGTCTTCTCTCTAATGTAGTCTGTCCAAAGTCCTCGAATGCATTTGCTTGGTACTCTGCTAGCGAGCGCGCGAATAACAGCTCGACACAAAAGCAGGAAGCGACGAACAACTTGTCTCTCGAGGGGAAGCCAGTGCAGCAGACGAAACTATGTCTTAACCAACTGTAACCCATACTCGTAGAAAGTATATTCTAGGCACTCTACTCGTAGATTCAGCCTGCCGATGTATTTTCGAGGGAGCAACGGACGCCTGTTAAAACGCCGCATACTCGCGCCGACAGCGTCCCACAAACGGTGTCAATTGAAGCTAATAAACCAAGTGTAAAGGATGCTGCAGGTCTTCCTGCGAAATCCTCGAAGGCAACGCCCTCCGAAAGGCCCCGCAATCAGGCTTTCAATAGATTCATTTCATACAGTATGCCGACTGGCATTATGAAAGACTTGTGAGTGAGACCTGCAGGAGAGACGGACCCATCTCGTTTATTCACGGCCCTATAGCACCCTGTCGTTGAGCTGCAGTGGTTAATTCTCCCCGAACATGTGTAAAATTAGACTGGCGCTGTATGGTCAAGCCTGTGTTATCAAATTATGATCCTCCACTCGCAAAATATCCGCGCTCCCATCAAGGATAGGCCCTGCAAACCTGAAAAGGAAGCACAAAAAGTGACTTAAAATGGACGACAAGGTCACCCTGAAAATGCTCTACCAGCTCGTCGGAAAGTCCTGGATTTCGACAGAGTCTACTCGTATGTAGCTAATTCCTTATCAGTAAACTAAATGATTCGGTGTGTTCTGAAGAAATTAAAACTCAAAATGGCCGATTTTTGAAAATTTTTCTTGCGCTTTGGCAAAACTGTTCCAAAAAGCGGGAAAACACTTTGTAACTCACGCTGTCACGCTGAGACGTCTTTTCCGCGTTTTCGTTACAAAAAATTTAAAACGGGAATCTTAGCCTTCCTGTTATATAATAATTATTATTATTATTATTATTATTATTATTATTATTATTATTATTTTATCTGTAACAAAAAGCCCCTCTCGACAAGTAAATACAAAATGAGTTTTCAAACAGTGCCTTACAAATCTACTAACGTAATTATTGCGCTCTCCCATGTCCCCTTTGAAGTCTCAATTTGGATAGGAAAGCTTGTCTACAAGAAAAATTAAGTAAAACTAAAGTAGAATAATTTCGATCAACTATAGCTTCAGCTTTATAACGACCATAAAATGTATGGCTCACCTTTCTTTCTTTTTTTTAATTAAGACAGTAAAAGGAACATCAATGTCTTGTGGATGTCAAGTTATTAGAGGGGCATCCTTTTTTTTTTAAAGGGAATGTTAGCTAAATTAAAAAGAAAGAGAAAACAGCTTTCTGCAGGATGGCTTGCTGTAGAGATATTGTATATGCTACCTTTATACAGTAGCTCTAGCCTCTTGAACACTGTCAAACCTCGCTTCGAACGACCGACGCCTTTCAGAGCAACTAGCACGCCTTATCAAAGTTGAGCCTCACACGCCTGCCTTTAATGGGAGATATGTACATTTTTTTGTTACTGCTGCTGTTTCAGCACACTGGGGGAAAGTGCAGGCTAGTTGTACCTTATTTTTGCATCATATCTGGAGTGTGGGGTGCCAGTATATGTTTCAAAAGTATAGTAATTAACAAACCATGTAACAACTATCGGTGGAACGATGATTCGATAAATAACTAGGAACGCACCTTCCGAACGGGAGAAAGCCACGTAGGTGTTCTAGGCGTGTCCACTCAGTAGGAGGAACGGGGAGAGCGTTAGTTTGGATATCTACCCTTGCTCAAAGCCCACGGACGTTCCGCTTATCTTTGTTCAACAATGAGCAAGGTCGTTTTTTTTATTTTTTGCAAAAAGCAGCAAAATATAAGTGCCACTCCGACTGTCTGCGAGGTTGCGGGAGGACGCTATATCGCTATGACGAGCGCTAACGGGCTTTAACTGAGGAAATGTTACATTTGTGCTCCGAGTTAAATAGTTATGACGTTGTTAAATAGTTATGACGTTTTTGCAGATCACTTAGTTTATTATCAGTGTGGCCTATTTGCAAGTTTTCTTCCATCGCCAATTTGCTATCTGCAAAGAAAAATTATTCTCACAGTTGTGTTACACACTTCGTGGCTCGTCCCAATTGAGCGACATGGTTAAACGGAGTGGCGGAGCTCTTAAAGCCCCATGCAAATGTAGAAGTCCGCGGCGTTTCCTTCTCATTGGCAGATACACACAAGCCTGTATTAACGGCCGTGCTCTACAGAGTGACGTCATGAGCCATACGGCCGGTGACCCTGCCTTCGAAGAATAATTACCACAGTGTACAAGCGAGACTATTTTTTTTTTTTCAGTCCCTGAGGCAATCGACTGCGGTCGTCAGGGTGCATGGTGCCTCTCCAGACTTCCTGAGTTGTACTCCCCTGAAGACACTTTTTTTTTGTTATTTCTAGACATTTCGCTTTTTACAACCACAAGGAAATTGTAGATGCTTCCAATGGGAAACCGGTAGGCAGCGGTATTTACAGTCAACAAGAGTTCACTATAGCAGTCTATACTGTCTAAGAGATTGATATGACTTTCCTAGCACGTTTCCTCTCGATGATCCACGGCGTTTCTGGTCTTTCCATTCTCACTTTCTTCCTTCGCTAGCCCGTTTCACCCGAGTAATTCTTGGTACTCTATTCCTCAGTAACTGACCTCATAAATCAGCCTTTTTTTTCTTTCCGAGCACTTAACACCGCCAATACTTAAGAACTCGGCTAATGTTAAATTGTCAAAGCTCTACATCTAATATAGTAAAGTTTCGTTTACCGCAAATAACATAGACACCGTCAAATAGCTCTTCATAGGAACATTCCTTCTAGCGCCAAGGGGCGTAGCCAGAGTTTTTATCGGGGAAGGGGGGTCATCTTTACGTTATGTATGTTCGTACGTGCGTTTGTATGCGTTTGTGTTAATATACGCATGCAAAATTGAGAAGTTCCGGGGGAAGGGGTTTGAACCGTCGCTCCCAACCTTCTTTTGGTTACGCCCCTGCTAGCGCCACTCATACAAGTCCGTCGGTCATTGGCCACCTCGGTTAATAATCTAACCAGGTGATCACTTCATTTTAAGATGTTAAAAAGCTAATCAGAGTATTTACCCGACGCTTTGCCAGCTTTGCCACGCGTACAACTACCTTGTAATATATATATATATATATATATATATATATATATATATATATATATATATATATATATATATATATATATATATATATATATATATATATATATATATATATATATATATATATATATATACTTGCTGGACAGTTGGACCTGTTTTAGCATTTAGGCACCACTGGCGTATTTTTAAACGTTTCTACCCTTTCACAGTATACGTATTACTATCTCTCTCTCTCTCTCTCTTCATATATTTCATTCTCTTTTTTGTATATTTGTGTAAGTATTGGTTTTATTTATAAAACATATAGTCGCCAAAATCTGAGTACCTTCACCCTGACTGACATAAGTTCCAAAAAGGGTGAGGGCAAATACATGTAAACATACCGCATCCGCACAAAACAATTTTCCGGAACTTCGTTCCATTATGGAGCGCTGACACATTGAAAAATTTCTGATGCACAAAATAGTTAAGGATTTGGGTGACCGTACCTCCACTCTCCATTCACCGCACCAACTCGTGAGGTCGTTGTGTGCCCGCCGTGCAATGAACATGTTTCCCAGCATTTCACAGCTCCAGGTAGCAAATGAATGATATGCGAGAATAGATCAAAGTTAAACACATGTTTCTCTGTAGTTTTCCGTTCAGCACATTCAGCTCGAAGCTACCTATAAAAAAATGAAGATAAAAATGAAATCTTTTATCAGTGCTTGGTGGTTCTGCGCGTAAAGCAAAAACCACGATAAGGACGGCGGCTAAAGAGCATCGCTTTATATTGATGGCGGCCACGAATATCCTGAATGCAACAGACCCTCGAGATTCGCCAAGCTCCGGTGTTCGAGGGCAATAAATAAGTAGGTGCTTCTGCGAGCGCTTATTGTAGCACGTATGCGAGTACTTCGTACCATCCTTTTTGAAAGTGCGCGCCTGTAGTTGCCTCCTTGCCTACCTTCCCCTCGGAGCCCGGAGGAGCGAAGCGCAGAGAAAGCGACCACGTCCCAAAGGGGCGAGAAGGGGCGCATCATCTGATCTGCTCACGCCATGGGCGTCACGCCACCCTTTACTGCCAGCCGGTGTTTGTAGCGGCTTCTTGTCCGCGCTGGTGTGGGAACGACAAGCTGTGTCGAACACTAACTTGGTTCTGCATGTGTTTGGAAGCCCAGCTTCACTCGGTCACCCGTAAAGCACGGGATGTGGTGTATATTTTGTGCACCGCACGGCCAACAGCCGCCGGTTGGCGTCGTCTGCTCGCCGCCGTCAACGGCGTGCTCCCTCGTGGCTGTTCCCGCCCGTTGCACGTCAGGAGATGGTGAGAGAAGGCCACGTTGCTTCCGGCGCGCCGCAGCCAATCATAGGACCGAGCAACGAAGCCACGTTGGCCACGTGACCAGCAGCTTCCTCCAGCCGGCACAGGCTGTCGTCTGTGAACGCGTGATTTTATCCGCTCGCTCTCTGGATTCCCGCCAGCAGCGCGCACGTCTCCTCTTATAACTGCGGTGGCAGCACGTTGGCAGCCGTCACATTGGATACTCTGCGTGGCTGGATTAACCACAGGCGAGTGTTCCCTTCTTTGCGTTCGACTGAAGGGGACGTGCCGTTATGAGACCGGCAGCTTTGAACGACGGGGCAAATTTTGATGAATGCGCCGGTGCAACTTCGCCTCTCGGACTGGCCAGACAGTTTTTTTTTTTTTCCTCCCCATACTTGGTGTCTAGGATAGAGCATAGTATTATTCAGACGAATGAAGCCTTCATATTTTTTTCCTTTTTTGCTGATATCACGAATTGTGAGTTCTTTCGATTCTAAAAGCCTCGCATTTCTACTTTCCGTGAGTTAAGGTGATGCAACTCAGGCTGGGAACTTCGCGTCCTTCTAGATGATTATGTACGAAGTTTTAATCTGATTTTTATTTCTGTACTCAGGCCATCTTTCATCATTCATTCATTGCTGGAATCATTTTTGATCGCAATTTCTCATTTTAAATCCCATTTGGACACCAACGTCGTTGCAAATCGTTTTACTTAGCGATCTGCAGCATCTCATGCACAGCTGTTCCTCTTGCTGAAGTCAGCACGTGGGCTTTTCCGCAGAACGGCCAAATCATGCGGAGCAGCCTTCGTAGAAATTGTTAGAGTTATTTTCGCGCGTCATTTCTCTTTTTCGGCGCTTTGCTGTTGCCGTTATTCCGTTCAATATGTATTTGTAAATACAGATGAATCTATGGGCTCGCAGCTGAACACATCACCTTTCAGCACTCAAACTCTGGACTCAGATTTTTTTTTTTTTGTCGTGCAACCCGCGGTTACAGAGGGAATGTAATTCACCGGACATGTGCCTTGACCGCTCTAAGTCGTGCAAGCGGATTATGGGTCTTCAAGTGCCGACTCGCTTCCCCTCGACGTCGCGCTGCTAAACTGAAGACTTGCCGTTTTTTAACGCACGCAGAAGCGAGCCATGTCGACAGTGACGGAGACCGTGACGCAGGAGGTACCGGCCCCCAAGCCGCACAAGATGGAGATTGTATGGCGCAATGTGATCCTCATGGGTAGCCTGCACCTGATCTCCATCTACGGCTTCTACTTGATCTTCTTCGTCGTCCAATGGAAGACCGTGCTCGCCGGTAAGGCCCTCGGCGCGCATCATTCATTCTACCTTGGCGCGTGGTGCAGCGATTTTCTGGCCACGCCGCATCACGAGCCAGCTCAGTGTGCTTTATTTTGGCTTTCTCAGCATCCGCACTTTCTTGAACGGGATAATTTCGCTTGTCACGTGTACGAATGTGGGTGTTAAAGTGACCCGTCGATATACAGCTCTCTGAGAAAATGTTTTGCGAGTATGTGGCGGCCAAAAGCGGAGGCTCTCAGTGAACGCAGCAGCGAGACACAAAAGAAAGTGTGCAGTACCATTGTGTGTCGCCTGCTTCTATTCTGTTGTATGTAGCTTTTCGTGCAGCAATAACCAACCTGCTCACGTATGTACGTTAATTCTGTTTCTAATGCGGAACATGCTCGCGCAAAGCGTTTCGGAAGTCAGAATGGCGAGCTATATAAACGCAATAAAAATATCGAGGCATTTTTTTTTTGCTTTCTCCTAACCATGAAATTTTTCTTGTTCTTGCGAGTAGCTCTTATGATGCGCAGCTTTTCAAAGCGCCAGCTTTCCTTTTGAACGTTCGTTTCGTGATCTTTTTTAACTGCTCTCGAAGGTGATTACTCTTCAGCACCATCTCTGACACGGAAGCTACGATGCGCATTTTCGCTGAGCGAGGGTCGGGCCGTTCAACCTTCTCTCTATTCGAGCTGTTAATCTCTCTTCGGTCGCGACGGGATTAATGGAGAGGGAATTTCTCTAAAGTGATGGGCTTCTTTGCGCACCTGAGTGTTCCTTGGAAGCCCATCGCCGTCAAGAAAAATCAATGCTATCTTGCTCCATCGCGACCGATGGTACGCCGTGTTACAGCCGTTTTAGTTTATGCGTTCAAGTAAGTGCGAAATGCGTGAACCTCAAATCCTGCCCACACAAAATGTGTTGCACTTGGAAACATGTAGGCTCATAATTGCATTTAAAAATGTCAGCTTTAATACAAAATAATAATAATTTGGATCCATCACATTGGCATCAATAATATCACCAACCCCCCCCCCCCAAAAAAAAAAAACAGGCAGTGTAACTTTTCTAACAGCGACTGACATATGGCTTAAAGCGCAATAGATCGAGTTGCTGTGCTTTAGTTGAAGCCATCATCTCACTAATGTGCAATTTAGGTGAAATCGTGTCGTGGGTCTTTGGGAAAATGTTCTTCACAACATATATAGAGTTTCTTAAGGCCCTGAACAATATATCGCATCCGACTGCTGTACACGCCCTTAAGGACCGAAAGTTTTCGTGGAGTCATACCATAGTCGTCCCGGTGGGATTACACATTTGCTTTTTTTGTGTGTGTGTGTTGTCGCGCGAACGCACTTTCAGTACGTTTGCTGACTTGCAAAGTATATGCTCCCTAAACTGGCGCCCAACACAAAGAGGAAAAAATTATATCTACCATTCTTTCGTATTATACCTTTTTAGCTAGGCCACTAATTTCATTTGCACGTAGGCCACATTTTTCATTCACAAATATCTCGAATATCAGAAATAAATACACGTAATTGAATGAAAAACAATGCAACGCGGTGTAAACTGATAGCACAGCTCTGTGAACTGTGCCTAGTGGCATGCCAAGAGTTTATTACTTAATGATGTACACAGATTGGAAGTACCGTGAATTTGTAACACACTGTCTTTGTAATGCTTGTTGTAGATATATACGTGTATATAAAACATCCCCAATTAATTGTTAAAGAAAGGTGAATAAGTAAGCGTAAGCCTTACGAAACCCTGATCATCGATTGGCTCGGAGGCAACAGATGGTTACGTTGAAAGGCAAGTTTGCATGAGCCGAGAAATGTGCTTGGGATTTACTGCGTTTTGTTTTCCGAAAGCCTGTCTCTATGCCATAAGCTGAGTATCCTATCTTCTGAAAATCAAATACCCGGGCTTGTGCGCGCATGAGATAGCAAAAAAATGTATATATTAACAAGCACTTTGGAATAGTGTATCATAATGTTCCTCTTTTGGACATATCTTCAACGCGCGGATGAAAAATATCTATACCGGCATTGTATGCGACGTGAAGCTGAGACACTAGTTTGAATGCGGATGTGGTTGATTGGTTGGTGGTTTATGGGATTCAGTGTCCCACCTGAGTCGCATGTCACCTGACACTAATTGGCTCCGGCTATGAGAGACGCTGTAGGGGAGGGCCCTGGATAATTTTGACCACTTGTGTGCTGAAATTCATGGATATCTAGCACTTCAGCTCCACTGAAATGAGACCGGTATGGAATTCAGATACGTGGACGAATACACCGGTTATGCAGAGGAAAAAAAGAGGAAAATACTTGAAATTTAACAGGTCGAATTTCTTTTTTTTTTACTTCACAAAACTGAAGCTAAACATAAGCGGTATATAAAGTATACTATCCTGTGGTGCATTGAACACGTAGCCAATGTCGGAACGACACTATATCTCAGCTGTCGCGGTGGTTGTAGTTAATTGAGCGACGTTTCCACTTGGTATTTACAATGATGATAACGTCGTCTAACAGGAAGAGAACAGATCGATCATTGAGCGGGGGCATCGCCACCTGCAGAGCAGCACGTACATTTCCTCCTTGGGCCGATGTCTCCGCAAGCCCTCGATTTGATGACCGTTCCGAAGTAGAGCATTGACACCGTCGTGAAGCTTGTCATAAGCTACCGACAGCTGTACTGGGGAAATTAATATTATAATTATAGAGGCGGTTTAACGTTCCGAATAACAAACCACGTGCCGTGTGCAAGAAGATCGCCACTCTTAACTGGCGGATTGACAATTTTCTCCTTTGGCGATTTCATAAAGTCCAGTTATGTGCCTTGCGCCGGGTGCTGCCTTGCTTCGCAGCAATTCAGGAACGTGAGATCGAAATTCTTGCTTATCTTTGTAACAAGAGGGGAAAGAACGATCAATGATAAACTCCAAATATGGAAGCTGCTCGTACTTGAGGCTACAATCCTTCCCGAGTGTAACTTCTGTCCCTTGAACGCTACCTCTTTCTCTCGCTTCTGAGACCTTGCTCTGTTATACCGGAGTGTCGTGGCACTGGGGCTGGGAAGGGCCGCGAAGCGCTTTACCTCCTCCAGAGATATAACTGCATCTTATGCGTCGATTAAGATCTCCGTTGGCTGCGAAACCGCCTTATCTGATCTGGGCCATCGCCGGCACAGAATTATGTCAGAGCTTCAACCTTGAAAAGCTGTCCTTGAGACGACCTCCGAAGGTTCGAGAGTTTATCAATGATACGACGCCTAGCTTCGTGTCGGACTGGCTGAGAATCGCATTCAGGCCGGCTCTCCGAACGTCCGCTTAAGCCTTGCAGCCGCGTTACGTGTATTCAATCAGATATGACGCGAGGACGTGGAGCTGATTCATTGGAGGCGTTTTCGCGCACGGCCAGCAGTGTAGCTGACGAAGCGAGGATCTGTACAGAACAACGTATTGTCCGCGGAATAAGAGAGATACGATTAGAAATGCTTCGTAATAGAAACACTGACTTGTAGCGATGAGATGTACGGCGTCGGTCACGTCCAGGTCTTTCTTCGCCTGAGCAATCAGCCTATACATTTGTAGGTGAATGCAGGCTATCGGGGCAACGTCGTGTAGCGTAAAGTGGAGATGGCGATAATAAAAAGAACGCACCCCTTCCGATTTTTAGAATCTGCATTCCGGGCCACAACTTCTTCGGTTTGGAGTTATGTGCGTGTTAAACTTAGATTTATGAGCACGTTAAAGAACCCCGGGTGGTCTAAATTTCCGGAGCCCTTCACTACGGTGTCTCTCATAATTATATGGTGGTTTCGGAACGTTAAGCCTCAACAATTATGCTGTCAGGCCACAACTTATTACATTACCCTGCTCTCGGTTCCTGATCACTGGTCATATACATATGCACGGTTATATGCTTAGACGGCTCGCCACAGCTAACATGTGTAGTGCAAAGGCTGCACTTAGTTTTTATGTCAAAACAGCTTCCTGCCTCAGCTGACGACTTCGCCCTTCATTGTGGAACAATGGAGAATGACCATTCCTTTTTTCCTCAATGAATTTACCTCTGCACATGTACGCACGCGACCACTGCAGGTTTCACAAAAGGAGAAAATCGGTTATTACCACAGAACAGTGTACTCGGCTGTGGGAGGGCCACTGGTTTCAAGATATAGGAACAAAGCTTCACTATAGCTAGAACGGATTGTATGTTGTTTACTTATGAAGTATGTTGTGTGAGAAGTCTGAAGTTGCAGAAAAAAAAATTCTTACTTGGCACTATGCTTACATTACTCACAAATGACATTTTCACCGAATCTAATCAGTGCGCCATTTCGTCCGATCAGCGTGGCGTCTGGGCGCCCTCTAGTGCACCGCTACGATATGTCGAAGATGGCAAACGTTTCAACGCTGAAGGCGCACTGAAATGGTCAAGGCCTACGCATAAAAGAAGGATTTGTATATGAATAAAATACTGCACCGAGTGCCACAGTTCGAGCGTTTTCTTTTTTGCGCATTTCAAAACAGTATTGCTCCAAATGACACGATGATATGACCACAGCCGTTTTTAGCACACTCACGGCACTTACCGACAGTGCAGAGTTTAGGCCGTTCGAGCATGCCGGCACTTTGTTTCAAGAAAGACATTAATTCAATATAATTAGCAAATAGGAAACTGGGCGGAGCAAATGTCTGAAAATTCCGCAAGTCTACATCCGCCGACAGCCTACGAAATCCTAGATGCTAATTCGCGCCAAGCAAAACAGAAGCCGACTGATGTCGACAATGGTAGATTCGATTTTGTGCCAAAGCGTATGCTGATTTCTCGCTGGCAGCTACCTACGTATAGCCATCTGCGTCATAGCGGGCATTTCGATTTTCGAAGCCCCGGAAGTGGCAGACGGTGTCGCGGACGCATTGCTCTGCATGGTAGCGGACTGATCGAATGCAAGCAAAACATTCCAGTAGATTGCGGTATCAGTTCGTGGAACGAAGGTGTCCTCACAGTGCAACATACGGGTTTGTCCCGCGCAAGCTGGCATGACTAACAATTGAGTGTAACAACTCTTGTGACGTTGGTTGCAGTTAGTGCTGGCGGGTGCATGTGCGTGTCACGTACAACATAATCAAAATAGTTGTCCCAGGTTGGTTTGAAATCCTGTTAACAGTATTTCTCAGTATTTCTTTCTCTCCATCGAATGTTGTTTGCGACTACTGTTGGGAGACATCAAGTTACGTAACTTTGAGTGAATCGCACGTTCAAGCTCAGTACGTTCACAAAAGCAGTGTTTGCACGTTTTCTGAAACATTGACGTGGACGTAGAAAAAAGTGGTGCAGAGGCGAACCATGCAGGTGAAATCTAGTAAAAGTGGCCTGCTTGTTTGGGACGTAAGAGCGTCAATTAAAATGCGACAAGCGAACCTAAAGGGGGAAGTGGACCGTAACGTAGTCGCACGTGTAAAATATAATTGAGGGCCACGTTAAGATATTCCCATGTGAGAGGTCGAAGTTCACTTTGACAGTTCTGCTGCAGCATTTTTTGTAGTATATTGCGCCCCATAAATAAATAATAACCTTCAGTGTGGGTTCGGCAGCTTCGTAATCAAGGATCTAAACGTGGGCGCAAGCCAAGTTGTCTGACCCATTGTCTTCGCTGTTTTCTTTTTTTTCGTTATATATGTCGGCTGATCCTGTCACTGTTCTTCTCAGTGAGGGTGTGTGTGAGGGTGTGTGTTTTTCTTTCAATGTGTGCAGGATGTATTTTTCGTAATATTTGTCAAGTCACGCGCTTTCATGCGTTTCGACGAGTTTTGCATTGCTGGAAGCGTCTCTCTCTATGTATATTTTTTTCTACGTGTGGCTACTGCCACGGTGCATATTATAAATACACGAAGCCTATCATGCTTGCTTCCCTAATAGCCATATTAAAGAACAACGTGAGGACTAACTTCCGTGGTCTCGAATTGTTCCAGCGTACATCCTGTACACATTGTCCGGCATTGGAGTAACTGCTGGTTCCCACCGCCTGTGGTCTCACAAGTCATACAAAGCTAAACTGCCGTACCGCATCATGATGATGATCTTACAGACCATGGCATTCCAGGTGAGTGAACGGCATCTGCTCGAATCTTATTCTAAAGATAGCCTGTGTGGGGCACGTGAATGGCGTATCGTATGAGCACCTGATCGAACGTACAGTCGGCGCGTGCCTAAAATCAAGCTGAATATACGCGACAGTTGATTATGTGCCGAGGTACTGCTTTGTCGCACAGGGTAAAAATTTCGTTGTTGCAATCGTGTACTCTATAGGCCCCTTCGGGATATAAGAACGAACTTGAAATGCGCGTACGTATTATGTATGTTGCAGTTTAATGTGCAAATTTGCATGCAAATAAACTTTTAAAATCACATTCGACGACGAGACTGAGAATGGCTGACGCACGCGTTGTGGCAATTGATGAAAGCCGTCTCCGATGTCAGGCCGCGTTCTCTGGCATCGAATGCAAGCGTTACGAGGCGGACAAGTGTCTTTTGTAAATCGAGTAGTTGCGTGCGTGACGTTATAGCGTACAAGGCACGCTGGCTAAGCCGTCACGTTTAAAGGCTAGCTTATCCGGTCCGACGTAACGTTCGCAGCGTCTGAGCGCAAGCGCCGGTTACATCTATGAGAAACAAAAAAATAAGGCGCGCTGCTGTGGTGCCAGCAACGCTATCAGCGGCGCTTTAGGCCTCGAAACCCCATATTGTGCGCAAAGGCTGTCGGGGTCTGAAAAGGTACTAGGCGTCTCAAAGAGCTGGCATTCAGGAGGAAAGAAATTCTCCAGTGATTCAATCAGAGTTGTAGAAGACGCGCTAAGCATCTGAACGCGCTTGTTTGCCCGAGGAAATTGTTCATATTGTGTTCGATTGCGCCCACTAAGGCGTGCGCCTATGGTGTAGATCACGGATTAACTGTACTGCAGGCTCAGGGCTCTGAATTAGTCGTCGAAAAATATATTACTTACTATTATTTATTGACATATTATGACGTCGAGGTGTAGTAGACTAGAGAACGACTACCGACCGAACGATGGCAATTGAGCAAACGGTATACAGGCGAAGATACCCTCGCTTTAAAAAAAATTCGCTGGCTGGGCTAAAGAAGCCAATTCTGAACTGGATTCCTTTTTCGATCGCAGAACGACATCTATGATTGGGCAAGAGATCACCGGATGCACCATAAGTACTCCGAAACAACTGCTGACCCCCACGATGCAACGCGAGGCTTCTTCTTCTCGCACGTTGGCTGGCTCCTGGTTCGCAAGCACCCAGACGTGCGCGCCAAGGGCAAGAACATCGACATGAGTGATTTGTTGGCTGATCCAGTGGTTTGTTTCCAGAGGAAGTGAGTATATCTAAGCATATATACTATATAAAGCACACTGGCGGATACAGGCCAAGGCTGTACGACTCGCGTTTACCCTATTAGCTCTTACAGGACATGAATGAGTCCAGTCCACGTGAGTTTCAAACGTCAATTTCACGAAGCATCTGAGCTGCAGGCTAACTTACCAGCTTTGAAAGACATTTGCTAAATGGCACTTGGTGGCCTTGCGATGCCGGTGACAATAAAAAAAAACTATTCATGCAAGTCTTACTCATTTGCGATAGCCCACCTTTGCTAGTGCCAAGTGCAGCTATACAATCTGTATGTGCTGCAAAGGTGCACAAATTTTCTTTCTTTCTTGCAGTGACGCTTATATAGACACTCTCGACGGGTTTTTCCTCATCCCTATTGCCGTTGTGTTCTGTATGAAGTCCAAATTGATAACATCTCTTCGAACATTGTGTGTGTTCTATCCGCGGGTGAAATGGCGCGAACGACAGCCACGAACGCAGCTGGAGCAGCGATCAAACGAGCTGGCACATCTCCGTCGCTGGGAGGGCGCATGCGATAACATCACCCCGTGTGCCTGGCCTGCCGTCAAACAGAGAGGAAACGCCTCTCCCGCCTTGAACGAGCATCAAGGGACGGGTGTATGTGCCACTGGAGCAGCAACTGTGAACTTTGCATGAGTTAATGGCTCGTATACCCTTCTACGTGCTGCGCTACCAACGCGACAATGCTGCGAAATCTGTCTCCCTCCCTTTTGCGGCGGCGTTTTATAGAGTTATGCGAAACTGGATCTAAAAGAGTTAACAGCCAGTCTTACTTTGTATAACATTACAATTTGTTGCTATCGCATTCACTGGTTCGCGCTTGCGGTGAAACTGTGATTTTTACCCCCAATGTGTCCCATATGCAAGAATTATGCAGCAGGTACACGGCTTACGGGTCTACCAACGCAGACAGAGATACTGTAAACGTTTAGGACCTATCTAGGGTAAACCAATTACCATAACAAAAATATTCTTTTCTTTAAATTGGTTATGACACAACAAATGATACAAGTGAAGGTTGTGGTAACGAGCTTCTGGGCATTATTACAAAACAATCGCTTTCGAACCTTGCTCTGTAAAAGTTTGCAGTTTCTGGACTTCTGGGTATGCACGATGAACGCTGTTATGGGTTAGAGCGTGCTAGTTTTCTCTTTCATTCTTCCTTTCTGCATTTTTTCTTCTGCTTCTCTCGTACAGGGTAGCGAATCGAGGGCAACCTTGTTATTCTCTTTTCTATTACTCGGCCTTTCTCTCCATCTGGTTGATTGATTATGATTGAGTCCATAGAAGGTTTTATCGTGTCATGCCAGTGATGGGAACACTTATTTACAAATCAGAACGCTTACAGACTTACGCTCGCTATTTGCGTATGCGCAATTCAAATGCCACTCAGAAAACTAGGCAGTTTTCAGCCTTGCAGCTCTGTCGATGCGCTTCTTCGAATGTACATATGACGGTGCGAGGCAAATTTGAGAATAGGGACTCGGTTATGAAGTTCTTTCATATTTAGCAGCTTGAGTCACCGCCTAGAGGTGACCGCTAAACGCTGGTTTAAAAACAATTTAGCCAAAGTATGATAACTTTCCCAGCGTGAGTTTCGCTGTTCGATTAAAGTACAAACTGGTGTAGCTAAAATTCTGCAGTCAGGTAAAGTTTAGGAAGAGAGAAGAAGCTCTGTCCAGAATACAGAAGCACCCTCAACAACTAAAGAAATAATCACGCTCAAGAAATGTGCTTCCAAACGCGCATTTTCAGTTGTAAACGAAAAACCATATACTAACATCTTGGTAACTGGTTTGGTACAGCTCTCATGATGACCATGTCACAGCGTATGCTGAATTGCGATAGGAAAATAACCCCCGTGCCTTCTACCACGCTCCGCATGATCGACGTGTCGTGCGACGTTGGGGTCACCGGTCGAGCGACCCATGTCTAGGGTGTGCACCCAGTAGTGAATGAAGACTTGTGTCAATCCACCATTGAGATAGAAATCACGCTGCCTTCTGAAGTCGTAAACGATTACGGTTACAAGGTAAAAAGTAGTATAAACCTCATTTTACTCGCTCGATCAGGCCCAGCAAGCCGGAAAGGCCAGCGCGGTCCTGTACTAGGGGACCCACGCACTCTAGGAAGTAGCAGTAGTCATCACAAAGATTGCTGGCAAATTAGGCATGGTGCCAATGGAAGGACCACATGATGAGGTGATGGAATAAGATGAGTTAAGTTTCAGGAGAGGAAACGAAGCGATTGGGCGAGAAAAGGGTTATAGTTTGATAAGGCTATGGGAGGTCTTCATTGTGTAGTGGACGTTTCATACAATGAAGACAATGATGAAGTTGAAGCAGGAGATTCTTTGCAGCAAAATATTGGTAGACACGGCATAGCGACGGTGCACAATATGCACTTACGCTTAGTTTTATCATTTCGATCTATTCTATATTCCTCATCTTGTATTTTTTTAACTGAGACGCTTCAGTAATGTCTTATTGGGTTGTCAGCGTTTGTTGCCAACAGTATCATATATCCATAAGTACGATTGCCCTCTCTTTTGCGTGAATTTTGTTTATTAAAACTCAAAACATTTCTAAACATGTGTGAATATTCTACAAAATTACAATTCATTGCCATGTCTCATTCAACGTTATTTTCGTCAGTACTGGCCCCAGTTTCATATTTCATAGGTGGTCTGCGCACAGGCACTCGTTAGCTTTTCAGACTGCCTTGCCAAGCTTCGTAACCCGCCAGGCTCTGCAATTGCTAGTGGCCTTTTTTTTTTACTTAATGGCGCGTGTTTCTGTCTCTTCGTAGGTATTACCTGCCTATGATGGTTCTCATCTGTTTCGTCCTCCCGGCTTTGTTGCCATGGTGGCTATGGGGCGAGACGCTGTGGAATGCCTACGTAGTCTGCTCTTTGACTCGCTACTGCTTCACCCTCAACATGACTTGGCTGGTAAACAGCGCAGCGCACATGTGGGGCAACCGACCGTACGACAGGCACATCAGTCCGCGGCAGAACCTGGTGACCATCGTTGGCGCCCACGGCGAAGGCTTCCACAACTATCATCACACATTCCCGTACGACTACCGCACCAGCGAGCTGGGTTGCAGAATAAACACGACCACGTGGTTCATTGACTTCTTCGCCTGGCTCGGCCAGGTCTACGACCGCAAGGAGGTGCCCACGAGTGTGGTGGAGCGACGCATGGAGCGCACAGGCGACGGCACCCGAGGCCTGACCGCGGGCACGCGCAGCTACTGACCGCCCCCGGCCTCGACCACCCGTGGGCCCTCTCCTCTGTTCCTCGTTTGGGTGGGCGTGCTCCGACAAGTCAACTTCCGCGTCTGTCGTATGGAACTTTGTGATTGGTAGTTCATGCTGCAGTTCGAGGACGTCGGTCAGCTCATGTAGACCTCCTCGTTGGTATAGGAGCTGCAGGTGGAAACATTCCCATTATTATGCCAAGAGAGGGCAACTTGGACGGCAGCCATGTTGTGCCTGAACTGTCTGCCCCGCATCGGTGACCGTCCGATTCAGGCCCCGGTAGATGTATGGAAATCAACGCTGTAGTGTTTACCGTTAAGGCGTAGATAAAGTAGGCCAAATGAAATAAAGCAGCCCACTATAACCGTATTGGGTGGTGTAGCCAATTAGCGATCCAATTTTTGCCTCTTTGTGTTTCACTCAATTTCTCTTGGCGTAGGGCATCTTGGTTGCACCAGATCTGAAGATCGGTTAGGTATTCCTAACTTAAAACGCATTCGTTACACAGTTTTCACAGGCACTCCTCTGGAGGAATCTGTTATGTTTCAGCCATATCAGTAGTGTGTATCACCAGCTGAATTCTTCAAGGTTGATTACACAAGGCATGTTTGTATGACACAACATGTACGGATAACGTGTATGTGCAGCGAAATTAGCTGGATACCTTGTATCCAATAGGTTAAATGCCAGAAACAATTTATATCGATGATGAGCACCTGGTATTGTCTTGACCAATTTCAAGTACAACTAGCCATGTCCTCATGCCGGGCAACTACTGGACACTAAGCATATGTGCACAGCAGCTACCCAAAGTCACGCTGAGTTCTTATATGTGTATTCAGCAGGCAAGAAGCCTTCTCATGTTCTGTGATAGTTGTCTCGTGTATTTAAGTTGATGTTGTGTGAAATGTGACTTACCTTAATATGTATACAACAGCTGCAAGCGCAACTGAATAAAATTCCCAAGTGATAAAATTTGTGTGCCCTCCCACTTCATAACAGAACCTGTAGAAATAATGGCAAACCCTTACTACTTTGATGGCATTCCGTTTAGTTATACTTTGTGCCTGGCTAAGTAAGTCAGTAGTCACTACATACGGTTTCAAGGTTCTGTTGAAAATAAAAACTTCAAAAACACTAGCTTTCAGCAGTGCCTCATCCTGCTTTTCACGTTGATAGGGTCAAGAGGGAGGTTTCTTTCACTTTCAAGTGGTACCGCATGTCGTGGTCGACTACCCTGTCTAAGAGCTGCGTAGAAAATGTCCCCACACTTGCATTTATGCCTGCTTGCAAATTGCTGGAATCACTCCTTTAAATAAAGCACTTGCCTGTAGTCTGACCAATGAAATTCAGTCATCACTGCGTTGTTTGTAAGCCAAGCATCTTACTCAATTTCGTGTACTCCGCAAAAAAAAAAAGAACTATTAGAGGTTCTTTGCAGTGGTTATTCGCTACACTGCTGGTGTGTGCAAAGTTTGTCACTAGTAGAGGTGTCTATAAAGTGTGTCGCGTCTTGCATTCACTCGCAAAATCTTGCGATTGCTCAGTCACAGGCCTATCACCTTGATCGGCCGAAACGCTTGTATAAATGTCCCTCTGCTTAAATATATTGTCCGCTTTCTTTTGTATCTTGCGTGTACTCGGCGTTCCTTCTTGTATTGCCCGCGCAGTCATATCCGCGCGATGTTAACTGCAATGTTAATTCGCGATGCTTGAAAACACTATCTCTCCAATTTTTTGATGAAACATTATTGCAAATTGCCAATAAAAACGGTGAAAACGAGCGAAAGATGAAGCCTCGGGTTATAGAGGAAAATGTTTTAACAATAGACTTAGTAAGCTTTAAACAATACATGGAACACTTATTTTGATGCATGCGTCTTCAACCTTTAGCACATGCCACGGTGACCCAACAAACGATGATTAGGGGTTGTAAGGCATACCTGTGGATAACTTAGCCGCAATTTATATGAGACCTTCTATCCGCGACGGGGCAGGAGTTTTCTCGTGACCACCGAGAAGTACCGCTCATGCATTTTTGACAGCTGAGATCTATAAAGAAAAGAAAAAACTGCATTTTACAAAACATGTTCTTGACAAATAAGCGAGGTACCCCGTGCGTCGAGCTCATGTATGGGGCATTCTTACATTACTTAGCTGTAAAACTCATGGGCCACACATTCTGACTCTGCAGCAAGCAGTTCAGCTGGAAAGTTCTAACCGGAGAGTATTGTAACTCGCGTTCCCACGTTTATCCACCAAATTTACCCGGATGATCTATATATAGCCGCTCCATCTAAAGTCTCGGATTTCGTAAGGCACTGTAGCACCATGTATGGTAAGGCACTGTAGCACCGTTGTGGACTGAAGCGCTCCCCCCCTATAATTTATGGATAATAGGCGTTTTCCTTCTAGTATATTTTTTTATGTTTCTGTCATTTCCCACTACTCTTGATTGTAGCAAACGTTACAATGAAGCTTTGTCGTGTAGGGTGGCAAAGTGGATGTTTCTTGCCTTTTGAATTTTTTCTTTTAAAGGAAACGAAACAGAAAGAAAAAGGTACAGGAAGTATGCTTTTTTGTTTTTTAAGTATTAGCATGGAACAGCGAAGCTGCTTGATCCTCTTTGGGTGTACGTTAAACAACCTCAGGTGGTCGAAAAATATGGAGCCCTCCAATACGGCGTCTCTCATAATCATATGGTGGTTTTGGGACGTTAAACCCTACCCATCAATCATCTGGTTGATTCTCGTCTCGTAGTGCTACAGCCCGGGAATCCCAACGCAGGCGGTCATTGTATTCAGCGTGCTTGGCCGAAGAAACGGCTGCTAAGAGACGGCGATGGGAGGATCCTAAATAACCGCAAAAGGCTTGTCACACTGAAAGCGTTGAAGTCGCCACCATTTAGTCATGGTGTAAGACACTGTGGCGGTTACTATGGCGACAGCTCGGCGGTGTCTGCGCCTGGGTGCGGCGGCGGCTTGGCTATTAGGTCTTTAGTTGAGCATGCGCAATGACCTTACGTACGCAAGGCGCGAGAGGGAGCAAGAGTGCGCATGCGCTGAACCTAAGAGAGATGCGTGCGTTTGCCACACGGCCGTTGCGTATCTTACCGGCTGCTCTCGCGAGGTCTCGAACAGCCGAGACCGAAACAGACAAGATGACTGTGACCGACACGATAACACTATGGCAGTCCTGGTAACTAGTAGGCGTGGCATCGAACGAAGCCCGTGGGAATCACGATGTATTTAGAAGTAACCTGAAGTCAATAGGTGAACAGGTGCAGTGAATTGTCATCGCTGCTAAGCAGGAGCGCAACGTTGGACTACTGGACAACGTCATTTGCGAATATGCAGAAACCCGATGGTGACGTGAAGCACCGCGACGGATTTGTGGGTTGTGTAATGGGCGTCGTGTGTGTGATTTCTTTAAACTGCGGTGCTTGCTGCGTGTGTCTAACCGGAAAATGTCTGAATAATCGCTTGCAAAAGCATTCCAAGTGCTCTAAAGTAAATGTTAGTTATGGTCATGCATTTAGCGTGGATGTGGTTGCACTTCCGTGTTCTACGAATTTCAGGTGATTTTTCTCGCCCACGGTGCCCTCATCATTCTGAAAAAAGCTATCACGACGTGAAGAATGACACCCTGAAACGCCGCCGGCAATGCGGGCATTTTCGTATTTAGCGTTGAGCAACGCCACTTAGGTTCTTTTTTTCGTTTGTCTCGTGACCTTAGACAATGTTTGTAGCAAACAATAAATGTTAAATTGGCAGAAAGGGACCATTTTTGCCGTCTCTGTCCCTCGTGCTGCTAGTTTACTTGTAGCCTCAACTCCCCAATCCCCTACTCGTCCTTGGAAAAGATCGCCGTGTCTCACACCCTGACTTTTTGTGTGTTGCGTCGACGAATATCGGTTATTACAGCTTCTTGCTTCTTCACGAGATGGTGTGAAGCAACACTCAAAGGCAGGTCTGTTGACGTTCAGGTGCAGGACACGTTTCACATGTTGCGCACGGTTAACTAATGCTGTAGGGGGCAGCCTACGTTCTAAACGTAGCATATGCAGCGCGCAGCACGTTGCGGGCTGCGGGCTTCACTAAACTAAAATTTTCTGTTATGAGCACAGGTGCGCGTAGCTGTGGCAAAGGATAACCATTTTTCCTTGCTGTTGTTGTTAACGGGCGTCTAACTGCCAGCTCTAACAGGGAATTAGTCACTTAAGCGCGCGAGTGGCGGTTATAGCGGCGTTCGCATGACTGAAAAATGAAAAAGGAAGAACGCGAGATGCGCTTTGAATTCAGTTTTGCGGCACTCATGTGACAAAAAAAAAAAGTGGTGTTTGCGCCGTACCGGATGGCTTTTGCTTGCCAGTAGACTTAGGCCAACGCATAGCGGACCCTGTGAGTTTTTTTTTTCTTTCCTTTTCTTTTCTGTATGAAACCTCTCATTGCACAATAATTCACAGCAAACAAACAACCAGCAATCATAACAAACCTGCAACCAAGCCAGGTTGGCTTCCTTAATCTATGCTCGAATTGATTTACATCTGTATTACTTTCTTCACATCTACTTCACAATTACTGCAGTACACTGAAAAAACATTACGATTATTCTTTCCTACACCTTCCTTGGCTTCATCTGTTGGTTTTCATTAGGGTTACATTGAAAAAAGAAACGAACCCTCAAAACTTCCTTCCTTCATTCAGTGTAATCACAGCGAAACACAGAACATAATACCCAAAATGAAAAAAATATTCGTCCAGACAGAATGATGCGTGGAAACTTGGGCAAGTAGGTAGGACATAACTGAATATACGAACAGCGCAACCTAGAAGTATATTTACAGCGTAACTACGTAAGCAGAAAACAAGGATTGAAGAGAACGCTAACTTTCAGCCATGATTTAAAGCGGAGGGGCATACATATATAAGCTAAAAAAACGGGCATGCGTAGAAGGGAGCAGTTAATCACCACTGCGATACAATGTCAGCAAAACTCTTGTCACTTCTTGATTGAGCTGGAAACAAATACACATCTTATAAATGATCGAGACACGCAATCTCTTTTTGCAGCAGCCAAACTGATGGGGAATTTACAGATGTACCGTCAAACTTACTTATGTGATAGGCCTCAATTATCTGACGCGGGGCCTGCGAGTGGCACTTGCTTTTCACTTCCCAACGCTCAAAGAGGGGCAGCCGCAGTTACGGCAGTCGATTCCGAGGTGTCCTTCAACCGCATTGTGCACAATATTATTATGTTCTCATATTATTATGCTCACCCTCGTACGACAAGTTGCTGGTCGCACCCCGCACAGTGAGATGAACAGGTGTGTTTCTTATGGTGTGGACGTTGTAACTCGCTGTAAGCCACCTAGCAGTGGTGTGCCCACTAGGAATGTAGTATATTTTTTTTTGAAAGCCTACTCTCTACGTCTCCTACCGTCGGACAAAGAAGATGCATTTGCTGTTTTGCCTTCTGCTTTTGCTTTGCTTAGGAGCAAAACCACTTTGACTATTGAGTCTGTTTTTTAAGCCTATGGTGATACTTTCCATGCACAAGATAAATTGAAAGCAAAAAGGATTTGCTTCTAATTTCCAGCCTTCCAGCCTAGATAAAGTGGCAAAATTAATTGACAAATGAAAGAAGATAAGTCTGGACATATATTTTACCGCTAAGACGCACAAGATTGACTGACCACTACGGGTGATCGTTTCTGAAAATGGGACTTAGCAAAAAGAGGTCGTCACGTTTTTACATAGAGCAGCCACATTAATCACGCCCACTCGCTTTACATAATAATACAGCCACGTCCACCTCCAAGACTCCACAGTGTGCATTACGTAAGGTTCTTCCGTGCTAGAGATACAATATGTCATTCTTCACGAAATCTCAGAGCTCAGAAACAGATTCACCCAAGTTAAACGAGGCATTGAGGAGCTGGACCTCGCCGAGAAGCACATGGAAATAGAAATGGGATTCGTGCGAACAAGGATCTTTGTATGAATGGAAATCAAGTTGCCATGTTGGCCAACGAGGTAATAAGCTCAGAGTTGAGTGCAAGTAGTCCTTAAAAGTGAAAATCTTGACAAAACCCCACTCATTAGATAGTTTACGCTGCAGTAAAAGTAAATAAAGCGTACATTCAAACCCTTCCGACGCCACATACCTTCACTTTAAGATATCGCCAATCGCAGGCAACGCATATCACAGCTACAAGTAGGTTCCCCTGCTTCGTTCCGGTAGAAATTCGCCCATCATAGTCACACCTTCCACGCACAAACTTGAGCCATATCTTATGCTCCCTCCCATATTTTAAGCCAAGAACATTCTAGTGGTAAAGTTTATTCGCCTGCAGCCAGCATTAAAGAAGAATTCTTGCGCAAACCAAATTTTCGCTCATTATGTAGGCAGTAACGGCAGTAAGTTATAATATAAAGGAGGGAAGAAATGTAAAATAGATTATAAGAGGACATTAGATTGGATGGGAATGACAATCTTTCTTTAGCAAAAATGCGCTTTACCTTATTAGATATGTTTCGAAAGAAGCAAGGACGCAGCCCCTCTCCCCTGTTTTCTTTCTTTTTTTTGGGTGGGGGTAAACTATTTTTATTATATGTTTGTGCCAGTCTTAGCGTGTGTTGGTATATATATATATATATATATATATATATATATATATATATATATATATATATATAAGGGAAAGAAGTGTATACCTAGGGGCTCGTTTTTCCGTGTTTTTAGTTTTAACACAATATTATTGAGATCTAACAGACAGTAATGCCAAGGAATGTACAGGGGAAGTTATTAGAACCAGTGGAATTTAAATAAGAAGAAAGAAAAGTGGATGAAAAAATAACCAGCCGTGAGCAGGCTGCTCACGGCTGGTTATTTTTTCATCCACTTTTCTTTCTTCTTATTTTAATTCCGCTGGTTCTAATAACTTCCCCTGTACATTCCTTGGCATTACTGTCTGTTAAATCTCATATATATATATATATATATATATATATATATATATATATATATATATATATATATATATATATGCCTGCAAATTTGGAAAATTTGCGGAGAGGCGAACGCAACGCTATTGTATATACAAACTCCTTCATGGGTGGATGATGAAGGCATATGCAAGGAGCCTAAAATGCAGTCTGATCACAAATAACGGAAGCAGAGCAGTGTAATGATCCAGGGCTTTCCTGTATACGTGCATTGTGAAAACCATGGGTTATGCCGAAAGTGCAGCGAATTATCCAAACTCGCGCTGTTCATTCTTGACATACAAGTACAGCACACAGACACACACACACAAACGGTGACGTGAGGCTCTCACCCTTCCGCTTTTTTTTTTCTAGTAACATCCTGGCGATTTCTCTGACCTGGGCATTACACAAGCTTTTTCACTGGGCTCTAACATTTAAGTTAACGGAGTTTATTATAAGTAATCGATAGACACAGCTGAAAACACAATGCATGAGTAACCGCCCAATGCGCACACTCTGCAGTAATATTCACTGCATCCGCTCTGGAAAAACAGGATGCCAGCGCAGAATTGACGCCGCCTTGGGCAGATCCGGTCGCCGCGTTCACGGTCTTTTCCGATTCGATGACCATTATTAAACAATGTTGTGGCCCTTCGTCGGGTCCGAACCGCAATCGCAGTGAATGCGGGTTTTTGACCCTCGCGGCTGATACGTTCGTGAGCACAGCGACACGAACCTTAGTGCCCCTGTGTGATCAGGTCGAGTGCTTTCCGTTGTGCAGAACGAGCTGGACGACCAGTCTCTATCAGAACAGTAGATTACGTAGGACATTGATCCCAACAGATTTCAACACAAGAGACATTCAAAGGGATGCTATACTTTCATGAAAACATTTCAGTCAAGCGAAATGGGGTGCGCTAGCTCGAGCTGTTCGCCTCTTTTTCTTTTGTGTTAACGTTTGGCTTTTTCGCGCCTTTATTTTTTATTGAACCTGCCTTTTCGGAGAGACCGGTTGAACACAGGAAGCGCAGCAGTGCCTCCACAGCCTTTTTCTGCGACATAAAGTCCTTTCGGTAGGCAATGATTCTTTCTTCCGAAAGAGTTTAGTTGTCCAATTGGTCTAGTGCATTGCAGAGTGAGTCTCTGCGAGCAGTACTGTGGACATTTTCACAGAATATGCAAAGTTGTTTTGTCAATCTTACAATGGCCACATGTTCCAGTGTTGGCCATTCATATGCGGAACACGTGCGCATTGGTAAATGCGACACCCAACCATAACCTGCACAGCATAGAAGCGTCTCGTCGGTGAAACCTGCGCATTACTTCAAGTTGTTCCCTAGAGAATGTATGCGAACCACCGGCCGCCACACGCTATTAGAACAGGTGTTTTTTTCATGATGATGGAGAGACATTAATATCAGCTTGACAAATCGGGCTCTGGACCCGTTGCTTAAACTCCAATCTAGTCAAACTGAATTCAAAAGCTCCGACCCCATTTCACGTACCTGTTTTTCACTCACCTGTTTCCTAATATGTTCAATGAGCGTGCGAAAATATTTCGACAAGGCACTCATCTCTCTTCACGCTTGCGAATAGAATAGAAAACATTCACGAAATAACGTCGGTGCGTTTGGCAGCTGCCATCTCAACTGTGCTGCAAGATCTACGAACTATTTTTCGCTTGTCGAGTGATTTTTGCCCCATTCCCATAATTAACTGAAGATTAATGAAGATAAATCTTCACCCCCATAGTGGAGACACACTGAAAGAGGGGGGGGGAGAAAGAGACATTAACCGGAACCACACTCAGTGTGTTTCCGTACACAAAGGGAAGATAAAAGCAAGGAAAATATTATTGAGGGGGTACCGCAAAATCTAACGTAGCACACTAGGGTCACTGACGTAATGGAAATTCCAGGCGATGTGTAACACATGGTCGCTCAGTCGGGTTGTTTTCGTGCATAGCACCAGCCCTATTTGGCCTGCTGCGGCTGAGATATGTGTGACCACGGAACCAAGATCACTTTTCCTTCGTCAAGAGTGTTTCGTCTGACTGCTTTAAAGCAAGTGGTTTGGAGGGCAAACCTTTCATTTAAAAAAAGAGCGTAGTCGTAGTCATTCAAAAAAGCCCATGCATGGCATAGTTGTTCAATGCCTTCCTCGTCAAAATAGGCGTGAACTTTTTTAAGCAAACTGCACATTACCATGTTATTTTATCTTGTTTCAATGTAGTAGTATGTTTGATTTTTTTGCTTCACATTGTTCATTTTGGATAACCATTGTTATTTGTTTTTCGCTGCATAACTTGTAGATGTGAAGTAGCCGACGTAATATGAACCTCTACCTTTCCACAGCAAGACAACAAAACAGAGCAGAATCGAACATAGGCCAAGAATTTCAACTCTATCACCCACTTGACAAATGTCTCAGCGCGAGAACATAAAAAGAAATGTCCCACTCTGTCCTTTTTTTTCTGTGTTCTCGCTCTGTAAATTCACCACAATAACCCAGACCAACTAGTCCAAGTTTCAACACTTGTAAACAGCCACTGTTAACGAGAATGAATATCAGACCTTCAACTACTGTTTGACTACAGGTCGTACACGTGTTTGAACTATGACAAAGGTTTGTACTGTGAGGCATTCTGAATTTTACTGTGGTAATAGACATTCATTCATTCATTCATTCATTCATTCATTCATTCATTCATTCAATCAAACATGCATTCGCTCTATCAAATGTAAAGTCCAGAGCACAGGTGTCGATTGCGTCAGTATAGCGCATAGATAGCGGCTCGCCAGGGCTCCCAATTACGCCATCTCTTTTCGGCTAGAACGACCTCAATGCAAGACGACGTATACGATAACCGCAAGTTCTCAAAAAGGGAGGAAGGGCCTCTGTGGGGCCGCTGATTGCTTTGAATACTTGGGACATTCGGATCATTGCGGCAGCGATGAAACGATAGAGCACGTTCTCTGTCACTGCTCTCGCTACAGCGTGCAAAAACAGCCGCTAGCTGCTGCCTTAGCCCGCCTTGACGACAGACCCTTGTCAGAACAGTCAGTGCTCGAAAGCCGACATGATCTGTCGTCGCACAGAAAATCAGTGAAGCCCTTATCGAACGTTTTGCGTGGTAGTTGCCTATTGAATAGGCTATAGCACCCCCGCTCTCAATTTTTTTTCTTTGATTGATATGTGGGGTTTAACGTCCCCAAAAAAACTTTTTTTCGCGCGTTTATTTTGCTCTTTGCTTTCTTTCTCATCCTCATCCCCCCTTCCTTTAGCGCAGGGTAGCAAATCACATCCCCTAATTTCTGGTTAACCTCCCTGCCTTTCCATCATTTTATGCTCTTATCTCTGGGACATTCGGCATCGAGAATGGTGCGACCCGTGCGCACACTCAAAGTTTTCAAGCATCATCGTGACTTTGATAGCGGTATTCGAGTCTTCACCGTTGCCTTGAAGAGCCGACCGAACACCGTTATCGGCGTGCTGATTACGACACCACACCGGCTTGTAAGACGCTGAAATGTCACTTGGCGTCCTTTCTCGGTCAAAGTACGATTAGTTTTCGATCTCGCATACCATTTTCCCGATGCACCGCAGCTTAGAGCTGATAGCAAATATTGTAACGCTACCCTCGAGTCGCTATTACTACGACTAGATCATCCATGAAGAAATACATCTTAGTTCTGTCAAGTGTATGTAATAATCAACCTGAAGACAAAATTTATCAGTAATGTATTGGTCATTAGGTAATTTATTCACAAATAAGCACATACTTCTGCAATTGCAATACCTTTCTGTGTTTTCCTACAAATTAACGAAAGTTTATACCCCGCTTTGGGTGATTGAGCAGATCAACTTTACAGAAATGTTCAATGCATGCTACTGTGGCAAAGTTACGGGCTTATAAACTTCGTGTTTCTTTGTCACTGTTTTTTAGGCTCACCACTATTAAAAAATAAAAAGAACACATCCACCCTAAATTCCGCTTCTAAAATGTAGTTTATTTTCGTTTCACGTGCATCAAGTTCCCTTCTTATCAGTGTAGGCTATCTCATAAAAAAATGTATCTTCGTTTGAAACGTTTATCAGCAGATGGCATCTATGTGAGGCCCTAGCTTACTCTAAATAACTCTGATTCTTTACTGCGGCCTTGGTGTTTGGACAGCATGCAAGATAAGCGTGTATGCCTAGTGGTAACAACGTCGGTTCCTCGCTTAGACTATTTAATCTTTGTTCACTGTTTCACACAAATGTAAGTAGAATACTTCACACACAACCAATCATTTCTGTCCGCTCTAGATGCACTTTTAACCTTTACAACATGCACTTTACCGTCGCCAGAAAACGTGTCGACATATTTTTAAACTCTGACTTCAGTTAGCTGGGGCATCATGTATATATATACAGTCTACATGCACTTTATGAATTGATTAAGTATGTATTGTCATAAAGTAATATTTTTTTGGTAGCTGTAATATTTTATCACGCCTCTCCCCCTCCACGTCCCCCAAACACGGAAGAATAAAAACTCTTCACCTGTGCCCGGGAGTGAGCAACGAAGTATTGTTTCGTCGCCTACAGGAAAACTCGATAACAGGCGCTATTGTGCAGAAGAGTCGGGCGAATGCACCCGACGGAGTGCGAAGTCAGCTGCACTTCTTGTATAATGTCATATCATTCGAAGCTTCCTTAAGTACTGGACCTCAGTCCTTGGTAGAAGTCTAGACAGAAAATTTGCATTTGTACACCATGGCCTTTTCGAGCAACTTTCGTCGGTGGTGTTGTTGCTATTGGTACTGTGTATACGCTGAGCTGGAAACTAGTGAAACACTATATTGCGTTGTTTTTCGCGATCACATACTTCGGTATTTTTTCGCACCATCGTCTCGTGTTGTTCCTAGTATTCGCGACAAACTGCTGGTGAAAGATACTCTATATATGGTGCTCTGGGAGTCGCTAAATATTGTTCACTGATTAGTCGATCGTTGATAAGTATTTTTAGGTTTGCCTATGAAAAAATAAAGTATAAACATGTCATTATTGTGGGTCATAATTTCGGCTGTGTAACGCCTACAGTGAAGTAATAACTTCTATAATAACTTTTTTAAGGACAGCAGATTTCCACAAGCCGCTGTAGACTCCGAATGGTGCCGTATACCGCCCAATACTGACACACTGTTAAATAACGTTACGTGTGTTCATGTGTGGATCCCTCTCTCTCCCTTTTCCTTAACTCGTTTTTGAATCTCCGAATCCCTTGCCCATGTGTGAGGTGGCATACCTGCCTTCCCTTTCTCTCTCTATTGTTGTAATGACTGCTAATGCACTCCTGTCGGAAAGCATAGCACCGGGCTGATTGGCGGAACATGGCAGAGGCCTTCGTCCTGCAGCTGGCGAGGCTGGTAATGCAGATGATGAATGTACCCTTGCAGCCAAATACCTGCATATAGTCCAGCATCGCTTATTTTGAGATAACGGTGGATGAGCAGATCATCCTCCTCTCATGTCTCTGGGATGGAAAAGATCGCTTCAAATTGCCACACCATGAGACTGACGATGAACCCGCAATTGTTGTGAAGCTCGATGACAGAAAGTCACAACTATTGATTATTGGGGTCAATGACGGAGAAACGACACCCATTTGACTACGGTTTCGGCAGCAGACAAGCGTATTCTTTTGACTGTATCTGGGAAACGCAGCTAATATGTGGTGTCAGTGTGCCACTGACCACGTATACCGTGATCGAATGTTCCGGAGCCGTCAAGTGTTTCTGTCGTACAAAGTCTCCGGGCGGAAGCTCGAGAAAATCGAGGAGTGATAGTGCTTGCGCGCTGTGAAGTGATCGGTGATACCGGGTATTTCGAAAATCCGATGAAAGGCTCTCCACGCAGTTCGCTGATTACGGCCGCGTCTTGAGTGTTATGCGTGGTGTTTCAAGAAATGCGTCCGCTATCATTGAAAATTTACAGAAAGGTGTGCTACTTGTGGCGTTCATTTTTCTGTGGCACAAGGCATCATACGATGCTTACAAACGTAGATTACGACAGTAGTTATAGAAATTAAAACGATTAATGCTTTGACTATCGAAAAGAAGTGGTCGAGTCAAATGGGTGAATTCAAGTCCCTCCTGCGAATAGTCCATGGTCACTTTGAAATCTCTGAAAGGCGGCCACTGGCAATCACCGAGGCGTGATACAATCTGGCTAATTTATCATGCGAAACCGAAGCCGACATAACAAACAGCGCACACTAAGACTACGCCCTGAATGCTGACCCCTCGTCGTTATTAACCGTTAATCTAGATACTTCGCTTCGTGCCAACGCTTTTTTGCCCAATGGCCGCTTATCGGCTCTCGCATATCTATCTGCCCCTATGTTAGGGAAACAGTGTCGCCACTGAGGGCGTTGGTGAAGTGAATGGTAGACGCGCTGTTTTGTGCGATGATTTCGCTTTCGCCTGCTAAATTAGCCGGATTTCATCGCCCCGCGGTAAATACCAGTGGCCGCCTTTCAGAAATTTTGAAGTGGATGGCTATTCTCAGGAGGGAATTGAATTCGCCCGTTTGACAAAGCCGCTTATTTCCACTGGTTAAAAAGTTAATTGTTTGAAGTTTTATAATTACTGTCGCAATTAATGGTTGTGTGCATCTGAGAATGTCTTCCACCCCAGTAAAGAGAATGCTGCACGTTGCACGGAGATGTCTCCTTTCTGTAAGTTTTATTAACTGTGGACGCATTCCTTAAAGCGCCTTCTATACTACAAAACGCAGGCGAAACGAGCATAAAGAACTTTAGGGCAACAGAACTGCTATATACTCGGTATTGAAACTAAATTGCGATTCAGTTGCTCGTATAATATAGATTATTTCTTGATGCATGAAGGACAAATTCCCAGATTCTTGTGAAAGCGGCTAGGGCACATTTCCTCTTTATAGGCTAATGCCTCGTCCTCGAAATCGATTAGAAGTTTGCATTGCCGCCTTCTGTAACCTTGCGTGAATTATTGAATAAGTAACTTCTGAAGCCCCCATGAATTGGTGTAGATTTAAGTCCTGTTTTTTCCCTTTCGCTTTTTGGCCAGCCTGAAAAGTGCAGATTCAAAAGAGGGGACACACGGGTCACTCACCAAAAAGCTTGCATGGATATTTATTTTTAAAAGAACAGATTCCTTGATGGTGTGTGTGTGTGTGGGAGGGGGGGGGACATAAGCGTACTGGGTTTTCCTCTCCTGTTTTCAATGCTAGTGCGTGCAATGATCCACCAACTTGCGTCTTAGTTTGGTTGCCACTTGTTCAACACACATTCAGGAGTAAACACGAATGAAGCAATGATGACACCAATTCCAGATGCCTGGCTAAAAAGAAAAAAAAGAGCATAAAAGCATAAAAACAGGAAGGAAGAAGGACGTTTCATTTCTACTGGTGTCTTCAAAATCAATAAATGTTTCTAAATCGTTTATAGAATGTTTCTATTGCTTCTAAACATGAAAACAAATTAGCAACTTGCGCATTCAGGTACTCGGGGTGAACAAAACAAACAGGCAACTAATTATTTTCAAGTGTAACATTTCACCAACAGCTTACGCATTGCTAGACGCGTGCAAAAGAGGATCATAGAAGTAAATTCACGGGCTATCATGTTATAAAGAAGCATTACCAAGATCTCCAGCTGCACATCTGTGTGTAGAGCACCAAAAAAGCGAGAAAAAAATAAAAGGCTAAAGGCTTGTGAAAAACCAAGAAGGTAGCAGGCAGATTGCGATGCTACATGAGGGTCTTTGAGAACGCAGTTACATGCTGATGAAAGCTTGCCAATGAAGGCCACTGATGCACAACATGCAAAAATGAGGCAAAAACCTTTAAGCACACGCATTTTGTTAAAGTTTTACAGAACCTACCAGGAGTATATTGGGTGGCGCAAAGCAGTGATACACCAGTTCAGAATGATATAAAAAGAACGCTTTTGCTTGATTTTTAACACAAGTTCGACATTGTTCGCGCTTGACTACTTGTGTATTGATGATGTAAAGTAAGGGAACTACGAGAAATAAAGCAAATTTCTTCCTTTGGCAATAAATGTGTTCTAGGATCGATCGTTTGTAAACAAGAACAATGAATTTTAATAACACAGGACAAGTGTGGAAGGATGTAGACAATAATCAACATAACAGACCACAAAAACCTTTCGCGTAATGTCAGTTATTTTTGGGGGGAGAGCCATAGCCGAGGACCCTTAGCTGCCCTTTCGACTTATGATATAGCTTATGTAAGCGCTAAAGGCACGTACGTAAGACGAGCGAAGGACACAGGACAAGCGCTTGTCCTGTGTTCTTTACTCGCCTTACGAACATGCCTTTAGCGCTTACGTAAGTTACAGATCAGCACCGATTATCCTGAACCCAGTGCCTTTCAACCTAGGCGATCAGCACTCGCTGGTAGGCCAGGTCAGATCTGGAGGCTCACGCCTCCCACTGCTGCAACGCATGTCATTTCTGTGTAAATTCCTGCCTCTAGTGCGGATGAATTACTACCCTATAACACATTACCTGAAACAATAATCAACTTAGTGTCACTATACAACAGCCCATTTAAGAGGAGAAGTTGATCAATTCGTCCATTGTTTCATCTTTCTTCTTGACGCTTGAACGTCGTTAAGTGTGCTCCCACAACACCTGCCGGATCCAGTTCACGAAGGTCCCAACATGGATAGCGCCAGCTGAGGTTTGTCCAGCTTCTTGGGCAAAATGGCAAGAGCAGTATTGACGACACGCTTGCGTTAGCTTCCGTTTACCCATGAGGTGGATGGGGGCCAGAACTGAAAACATTTTTTTTATTTGCGACGCTGCACTCACTTCTCGTAGAGAGCATAAAGTGAGGTTAGTGACACGCAAAATGATGAAGAATATACAAATATACACATTCACGACGTGTTTGGTTCCTAAGTGCTATTATGAATCACTATCGCGCGCTTATTGGTACAAAAGTAAGTAGAGATAGCTATGAAACTGACAAGCGTCAGCATCCACACGCCACACATCGCAGTGTCAGCATGTACGCGATAACGTCGCATGTACACGTGTACAGATATAATTGCAGGCATTGTGTGGTTACTGCAACTCACGGCAAGCACAAGTGCGCACGTATGAGTGAAGTGTCAAGATAAAAGAGGCTAAATTATACAGATTATCTAATAATTTATAACTCTTAATGACTAGGTGCTTGTGCACATGCTATGCTTTCTGTCCCTTTTCTCTCCTTCTTTCAATGAATATTTCCCTCGTGTAGGGTAGAAAACTGGTTATCCTGGACTGGTTGACCTCCCTATCTTTCCTTTTTTACCATTCGCTTCTCCTATAACTTTCTCTTAGCTTCCCGTTTATTTCGCAAATATACTGCCTAATGTGAAAAGTTGGGGAGATAGCTGCAGATTTTTTTTCGTCAGAATACCGCTGTCACTGGATAAGCTTCTATGTGATTGACCTATAGTAAGGTATGGTCAACTCACCATGATCATTCACGTACTGAGGTTACTGGGGTTTCTTGCGGGAAATACGTGGGGTGCATCTATACGAGTAATGCTTCAACTTTACACTGTTCTGTTCCTCGGTTTTATGCGCTACAGCGTACCCGTGCTTTGCGGGATCCGAAGAAGAAACATGCGCGTCCTCCACTCTATTCAAGCCCAAGCACCGATAACATGCTTCGGCCTTCCGAGATGCGCATCTACAGCAGTGACAGTCGTCATCACGCGTGATTATCCAGTCAACACATACATCCGCGTAGGTTGCTTTGAGAATGCAATTAAGACATTTCGATCGGGTTCCATCGCATCGCTTCACCTCATTTCAAAATTCTAGGCCCCACTAAGCGTTCAGCACCATTGTAGCTCAGTATTGCGCAGAGCTTCCGTTGCACTTCACACATGCAGCACGGCCGCCGTAACCATTCTGGTCTCTACACCCACTCAAAGCTCTTCTTACCATTCCTGCAATCCAAAAGAAGAAAGTCACCGCATCTAACCCTGAAACTGCTATGGCACGAGAAGCACAACGGACACCTTCACATTTACATGGATGGCTCTGTTTCTTCAGTAAGCTCAGCAGGAGCGGTGGTTCTTTCCGCGAAGTCTATCACAATTAAATTCAAGGCATCGCATTTGACTTCATCGACAGCTGCAGAAGTCGCCGCCATACGTGCAGCTCTGGAGTTTATAGTTGAAGAACCTTCGGAAACTTGGTCCATCTTCTCGGACTCGAATGCAGCTTTACAATGTCTCATGTCAATCCTTTTGCCATAGACCTAATGAACAGTTCGTAGCTGATATAAGGCTTATTCACCACCCAGCAATCGAAAGACAACACAACACAGCGTATCAATGGATACCACGTCATTGCGGCATATATGGCAACGACCACGCAGATGAGGCCGCTAGGTCTGCACACGACGGTACGCAAGAGACAGCCATCCCGTTCTCAAGAACCGACGCTGCTACAAGACTTCGTTCGCTTGCACGTGAACTCACACTGGTACAATGAGACTAGACGGAATTCAAAAACGCTCGCCTGTATAGTTTGGATTCCGATCTCAAGGTTCGTCTTCCTTCAGGAATATCTCGAGCTGAGAAGACTCTTCTGTGCCGCCTGTGGCTTGGCGTGGCCTTCACGAACGCATACCCATTTGATAATGGAATAGCCAGCTCCTCTACATGAAATTACTGCAGCTGCGAAGAAAAAAATTGTCCATCTTTTGTGTGAGTGTACCCATTTCAAAACGCCAAGACAAGAACTTACTAAAGCTCTAGATAGACTAGATGATCAGCCTTTGCTGGAACAAGGAATTCTGGGACATTGGCCGAGACCATCCTCAGCCCAGAATGCTGTGAAAGCTTTATTACGTTTTTTGCGGACAACTGGCTTTAGACACAGACTTTATTTTCGTATTCTTTTTGATGTTGGTTCTCCTTTTTTGCTATCTTTTGTCTTTTTTCTCCCTCTCTCTTTGTAAAATATCTTTTTTAGAATCTTTTATTCCCCTCACCCTTTTCCCCCAGCACAGGGTAGAAAGCCGGTCCAAGAACTGACTAACCTCCCTGTCCTTCCGCTCATTTCTCTCCTCCTCCTCATTGTAATTACGAAAACACAGAGTGAACTTGTTTTTTATTTCCTACTTCTCGACGAGTGGCCTTAATGATGCGTGCGTCGTTAACGATGTGTTTGCTATGGTGATTTGCTTGTGCCAGCCATTTTTTACAAACCCGCCAGCATGCGAAACAATTTTTTATTTGTTCAAGCCTGAATTCTAATACAAAGTTCGGAAAAAATATCTCGCCACAGACACCCACAAAGAAGCAATTATTGAAAACAAGTACACTTCATTTTTTCCCGCTCTTCACTTCAGTTACCCTGCATAACCAGAACGCATCTGGGATATGCGACGCACGCAATGACGTCACTTAGTAATGAGAGCTACCAATGGCATTCTTTTTCTTTGTAAACAGCTGAGTAAAATTTTCTAACAAACTCTTCAGCTAATCGAGGGGGAAAGAGGTGTTGTGTAATAACGGTCGGCTGGCAGATATCTCGAATCCTTCACATGTTATGTGCTGACGCACTTACATTTACTAGAGGAAACGCTTATCGAAGGAAAACATAGACACTCAGTCGTGTAGCAATATCTCTTAAGTGTGGCTTTTTATCTCCACAAAGAGCGGGGCGCGCTACTTCGGTCAGGCACCGTCCAGCCAGGTGGAATGCCCCGGAATGAGCGACACTCGTTTCTCTCTCGCCAGGCCACATCCGTGCTAGCACACTACACGCACTTCGATCGATTCAATGAAGATTCTAAGCGCATGCGCAGAACAGTAACGAAAGTCGAGCCCGGTAGGTGGCCGTCTAGAAAGTGTTCACTTTGGTTCGCAGGCGGAGACGAGACCAACGCTGCGCAGTGGCCAGCCAAATGTCGCCTGCGGACGCTCGCCCCGTATGGCGCATTTTATGTGGCCGGCTCTCCCGAGTAAAATTGTCAAATATAGTGACCGGCAATGCGAGGCTGGAGAGCACGTACCGATGAGTGGCACGCTCCGACGTATTTGAACCTCTACTCTTTTAACTGTTGCTCGAGGCGTCGCAATCGTCGGCAATACCGCCTTTATCCACCGCCGCGGAATGTATTCAAGCCACAAAAGGCGACGCCATTTCGTGTGTCTCGTATGCGGTGGGAAGTCGCCCGTTCAATCGAAGCCACATCCTGCGACATTGGAATGCACTACGTGCCATGGAACGGATGTCCCGACCAAAAGACGTTCTTTAACAAAAAAAAACATTGTAGTGTTTGTTTACATTGAGGTCGTTTATGCTTGTCACAGCATACACTACCTGTGCGGTAACTACCACGTTAGTAACTGTACTTTCACAACACTCGCTCCTTACGACATACAGGAAGATAGGAATACAAGGTTATTATCTTTACTACCGTGCCAAACTACCTTCTTAGAGCACGGTTACGAACTTGACCGCGCTAAAAGAACACATGATAGACCGGAAAAAGGTTGTACAAGCGCTTTTCCAGTCTTTTTCAGTCCGCCGTGTGGCATTTTGGCGCTGTAAACATGAAGTATGCACAACCGACTAGCTCAGTCAGCCACTTTGTTAGGTTACTAACACTAGTGAGCTATAATTACCGAAAAACAGGCACACACCTATTAGATATGTGGGGTCTTGGTATCTTTATATCCCGTCTAATTTATTCCAAAAGCGATATCTCAAATAAAAAAGCGAAATGGTCACGCGTTGGCCTGGTTACATTAATTAATAATCGCTCATTACTAATCAATACACACCACAAGGGCATCTTTTGATAACAACGCATACCTGCATGAACAAACTGTGAACAGGCACACACACACGTCAAAACAGAATGGATGCGCATCTACGCGACAATAACTGTAACAGCAGCAAGTGAAAGGCATTGCACCGAGGAGCATAATTTATACACGTTTGGGACTAAAATGCTGAGATTTTACTGCGTGCTCATACGTGTCCCATGGCTCAGCACAAAAAAGTACCTCCAATGTAATCAAGAACACTATAGCTTGCCTGAATGTCCTATAATAATGTCGCAATTTCAGCATAACATGAACATTGTGGCAAAACAGTGCAGGTGATGCGACAAAGAACATAGAGGACCCTGCGCTGTGTCCTGTATGTTCTTCGTCCCGTTTTGGCATAATGCACTAAGACTTCTTGTACGCAAGTCTTACCCTGAAACGCTGTTGTAGTGACAACGCTTACTACCTCTCACATATTTTTTTTCTGTGGTAAAACGAGAGACCTGTCAAAAAGTTGGCAAGGGGGTGGTAAAGACTGCAGTTAGTAACTTTTTGATTCATTTTTTTTTTCAGGAGTGCAGCACATACTGCCAACGATGTGATGACAATGACAAAGGCAATGAGCGCGTTCTAGTTTGGAGCAAGTCAGGTAGAAGGAATCAGGCTGTGGCTGAGTATACGCACTTATATAGCAGCCGGCGAAACATCGCGTGTGCATTGCAGCCGCTCTTGCAATGTGAAAACTAAACGGAAGGTAAACACGGCTCGATGCTGTTCCGTCTCAGCCGCTGGCCTACGATAAATATACTCAATCAGTGCCTCTGTAAATGGGCAATACACAACAAGTTCTTTTCTACAGCAAGGACGGGAGAGAAACGTACCCCGTGGAACATGTTGAGCACGAGTAACACGATTACTAAAATATATGTCCAAAAAAGCGGCCAATGAATGCCTTTTTCATGGTTGAATTTGTAATGCGGTTGCTGCAAAATAACTTCAGTGATTCTGGTTCTTTATTTTCTTTCTTTCTTCTCGGGCCGATGTATTCTAATCATGCTACAAAACAAAATACAAGTCGCATCTATTTAATTTTCGTTTCACCAATTATTAGAAAGAAGGCGAACAAAAAAAGTTGTCCTCCATACACAACACCCAAGCATAGGCTTATTTCAACTGCGTCAGTATCATGTCTCAGTTACATGCCTAATATTTATGGGTAATTAATGAAGAAAATAAGAATAACACTTCGAAGTGATTTCATGCGAGTCTAATTCGAGGAGGACGCTTTGTAAGCATGCTTCGGTAAGTTGATCTAATGAACCCAACACGTTTCGCATGGAAAGTAACGTGCTGATTGGGAATGCGCTTTTTGCATATTCCGATTCCATGTTGACGGAAAAGAATTTTTATTATCGAGCAACCTAGTGAGACCAACGTGAGACTTCTCATTTCGATAAGGAGACGCGGCACCGTGACAATCAGAGCAGCTTCGGTAGCTGACGCATCTCGAAGAATGTGATCTAAACACGTCTACGCCTGCGTGGCTCTCATCCAGAGTGCAGCCTATAGCCAACCGAGCAAACTTCGAGTACACCAGTGAGGCGGTGCAATGGCTGTCATGTGCAAATGCATTTTTTAGCTCGTAATATTCACCCCTCTCCGCTGACATAAATCTGCCGTCACGACGCGGCGCTACTCTCAACTGACAAACTTATTACGTCACGCTCTCACTCGTAAAAAGTAGGCCTAAAAAAGAACAAAGAGAAAAACCATCGCGACATGCCATTAAGGTGAGCGACCTCATTTGCCTCATTCGAAGGATTAAGGATTGGTAGGACACAATTATTTTCTGCGTATTCTACTTCGGTTTGCTTTTGTTTTGTTGTTAATATGTTTGTGATGTAATAAATGTCTCCGTTGAAAGTTGCCCCATTGCCTGTACCACTCCGGGTGTCATCTTGTTCGCGCTTCAGAAAAAGTGACCAACACGCACCAACTATAATTGCACGTACGTGGAAATCCGATATTTTACTCACTGCAACCCTTCCCTCGAATCGCGGACACCGTGTCTTTTTTTTTTTTTTTTGACGCGCGACGCGTAGCGACGTCTAGCAGCAGACGAGTACGTGCCTCAGGAGAGTGCGCGACAGGGTTGAAGCGTGCCGGAAGCGAGAAGGATGCCTCTCTCCGGGACAGCATTTCCGCGAGAAATCGGAGGTGCCTTGCGAGGGGGAATGGCCGCCGTGCACTGATTCTGCCAGACGCACAGAACGAATCATACGACCAAAGGAATATTAAAACAAAACAAATTGATGCAGAGACTAGTACGCAAAGTAATAATGGTGTAGATATTATTAACGTTTAGGATGCTTAGGAGGACTGTGTCGAGAGTTGGTTCGTGGTCTTGAAGCAAGCTTTCCCCGCCCGAAACGAGATGGTAAACGAAGAAAGCGGTAAAAGAAGAGCGATCTTCGGCGTTTCTTCGTTTCCTGCACTCTCATTTCGTTTGTTTCGAAACGACCGCCCTAGCGAAACTTGCTCTCAGTCTAGGCAGCTGTATTTCTTTTCTGGCCTTTTATTGGTTAAACGATGTCCACACTATTTGAATGACCGCAGTTTGATTGTTTGTATACTTCGGGAAGTTGAGAATTCGAAGAGGTACAAACTTCGAATGTTCGACTTTCTAGCGGTCCTATTCTTCAGAGATCGAGTGTTCGATTCTCTGTATATTTCGGAGGTCTGGGGCTCAGTTGCAGACACAATTGGTAGGTCCGTGAGTTCGAGTCCACGTACAAATCGGAGGTCAAGGATTCGATATGATACATACCCAGAAGTTCGAGGGTTCGAGCGCCGACACACTTTTCAAGACGTATGTTCGAGTCGTTGCTCCCTATATACCACTCCATCTTTTCCATGTACTTCCAATGCAGCACTAAGTATTCATTACAAAATGCGTTAAGAGACAAGTTTGCTAGGCTAGTCGCCCGTATGCTTGTCTACCCTACGCTGGGAGAATAAAATATTCGGCATGCTTATGCAACGGGTGCAGGGGGTTGTTTATGGTTATTATAATTATTTGATCTTTGTAGACAAACATTCAAAGACACAGAAAACAGGAGGCAACTGCCACCAATTTGGAGGATGGCAGTCACCTCCACGCCGGCCGCCGCGAAGCTCGCCAGTTGACGCTGCAGTCCTAGGCATGCACCGACACCGGCAGGAGCTGTCGCTCGACAGAACGCACGCTTGCGTCAGCTGACCGGTGGCGTGAGCGAGAAGCGGCAACTCGACGCACGTACCGTTACGCTATCGGCGTCCTCCCTGTGGCTCTCGCGAACGAGCCGCGCCTGCGGTAAGACAGAAACACCTGCGCCCTTCGCAGATCGTCGATCGTCGTGCCGAGTGAGCGGGTTGCCTTCTTGCTGCTCACATAGCGCTGACGATGTTTGGGGCTGGTGTTGTTGTTTTGTCCTTCTTCCTGTCGGTCTTCGCCTCGAGCCAACTCCGCGGGGTTCAACTGTGGGCTATGGTACCAAGTGAAGTTTTAGAAAGGAAGGAAGAACAAGAGAGAAGTCAGGGACATGTCCGGTTGGCTAACCACTGCGGGGAAATGAGAAAGGGGAGTATAAAGGTGGGAGAGAGATAGGAAGGAGAAGAAAAAGAGACAAAAAATTGTCAGTCAATGGGCTGACCCGTATGCAGCGGTGACACTACACGAAAGTTAAAGGCGTTTGCTAGGGGCCGTAGTCCTCAAAAAGCACAAGAAGGCTACGATGTCCTTTTGAGCCAATGAAGGACGAGGATGGTGCTCCAGCAGCATCTGCACAGAGAGTGCCTGATCGTCCAACGTCGCCACGCCTCAGAAATTTTTTGTCTCTCAGAGGTGAATCGAGGGCAACGGTGGATGGTGGATGTCTTTTTCGGTGCCGCAGACGTCGTATTCCGCACTGTTGTCCACTCCAATGAAGGTTGTATATTCTCAGCTGGAACTTCGACATCCATCCGGATTAGTTGACGTGAAGCTTCACTTCTTTGCCTGCTTCGGTTTGGGGTTGCCTTCGCAAAAAATTGGCAGATCTCACGTATTGTGCGATGATATGCGAAGCCCAAATGAGGAAGGTTGATACGTCACTTTAAAATGAGCACAACGTTGCGAGGCGGACGTAAACTATGTTGTACACAATTTCCACGCCAAGATTAACATGTTTAGACGTGTCAATTACCTTCGTCCTCAATTCACGTCCCTTGATACCAAATTTAGTGTCACGTGACGTGATATGTGGAGCTAGTGAACTGGCCACGAACACGCTATGACCGTAGCATGTAATCATGTTTTACATGACACTCATATCATGATTATCATGCTTAGATGAGTCATTTGCCTTTCTTGTCTATTCACGTGACGTGATACCAAATTTGGTATATGAGGAGCTAGCGAAATGGCTGCGAGCGCACTATGAGCGTCGCATGTAGCCATGTTTTACATGACACGCATTGCGTGACTATCATGTTTCGATGTGTGATTTACCTTCGTCATCCATTCAGTCACCTAATACAACAGTTGGTATATCTAAAGCTAGTGAAACGGCCGCGAGCGTATCATGAGCGTGGTATGTTGTCATGTTCTTACATGACCCGCATGTCACGATTATCATGTTTGTACCAGTCATATGCCTTCGTCATTCATTCACGTCCCGTAATACCAAATTTGGTATATTTCAAGCTAGAGAAACGACAGCGAGCGCATCATGAGCGTGGCGTGTAGTCGTGGCTAGTCCTAACATGAAAATCATGGCATGCATGACATTATTTCCACGTTAGGATCTGCCACTTATATTCACCATGCAGTCATGTCATACCATACCAGTTTTGCAAAATATAATTTGAACGAAACCACCGCAACAGCAGCAAGACTATGAAATGTAAATCATGACATTCATGACATACATGTCATGACTGTCATGTTATGACTAGTCAATTATGCTCGCCATGCATTCATGTTATGCCATACCAGTTTTGGTATCGATACTATTATCGAAACGACCAGGAGAGCTAAAAGTCGTAGGCAGCTAGATAGATAGATAGATAGATAGATAGATAGATAGATAGATAGATAGATAGATAGATAGATAGATAGATAGATAGATAGATAGATAGATAGATAGATAGATAGATAGATAGATAGATAGATAGATAGATAGATAGATAGATAGATAGATAGATAGATAGATAGATTTAAAATCGACGAAGGTCGCTAAGATATGCTTCACATTTTAAAAAAAGTGAAGTTTTACAACCATCAGACGTATTGTGGTAATATAAGGTAAAATATTATTTAAAGTCATTTAAAACGGAAAGCCACGTAAAGGCAAATAATAATAATAATAATAACACCTTTTATTTCTTCAAATAAAACAGTACATGTGACTAGGCCTGCCAAAGCCAATTGGTGGCTTGAGTGGCAGAGCCTGGCAGACAGCAAAAAAAAAAAAAGCGGACGCGTTACAATATTGTATCTTATGGCCTAAGAGGGATGATAGGACAAAAAACAACGTGCATATAAGATCAGAAACAACAGGGCATATAACAATAGTTACAAGCATTATACAATATTTACAGCAATTGAAAGTGAAAAGGTGTAAAGGAAAAAAGAAGGAATTAGAGCAAATGCTTCTTAAGCAAAGTAACACACTGGATAATTGTGCAGCATCATGCTTGCGAATGAGTGTATATAAAATAGCACAAATGTTGCCAGTGTATTAATAAACAAACCAAATCACGAATATGGTGTCTAGAACTTCGGCGAATATGAGAGAAAAACAAAACGTGAAAGTAATTTACAGAAGCCATTGTAATAATACTGTTACGGGGGTGAGAGAATGAATGAAATAAATATGTTTACAAAATATACAGGGAGAGTCAGAGGCAGCTGCAGCCAATATGGAGGTACAACAGCAACAACACGAGCGCGATTGTATTTATTGTCTTCGTCGTCTACCTGATGCTCTCTCGTTGCCGATGTCGTGTAACATATAACTTCCCGCCGCCGGTAGCGCCGTCTCGGCGCCTAAAGGAGAGTAGCATCATGTTCCGAGATGTATGGTTTCAGACGGCACACGTGGACGACGTCAGTGGCGGGTGCAGACGACGACGACTGACTGTCCAACGGAGCAATCTGATATGTGACCTCAGTAAGCCTCAGTAAAACTTTGTAAGGCCCCTAGTAGCGAGATAGAAGCTTCGAAGAGAGGCCAACGTGGCGGCATGGTGTCCAGAGGAGGACCAATGAACCTGGAGAGTAGGAAATTACTCTGTGATGGCTATCGTAGCAGGCCTTCTGAGAGAGCTGCAAGCCAAGAAGACGTTCCCGTGTGATTTGACGGGCTACTTGAGCCCGAGCAGTGGCATCCCGGGCGTACTCTGTAACCGTTTGCGTAGCTGATGGGAGAAGAGTCTCGAAGGGTAACGCTGGATGGCGGCCGAACAATAAATAGAAGGGAGAGAAGCCAGCGGTGTCATGGCGTGACGAATTGTATGCGAATGTCACATAAGGCAAAGTACTATCCTAATCAAGGTGATCTTTGGAAACGTACATGGAGAGCATTGTTGTCAAGGTTCGATTTAGGCGCTCGGTAAGACCATTTGTTTGCGGGTGGTACGCCGTAGTGAGCTTGTGACGCGTCGAACACGAGCGAAGGATGTCACTTACTACTTTTGGAAGAAATGAGCGACCACGATCGGTCAACAGCTGTCGAGGAGTGCCATGGTGAAGAATTACGACATGAAGCAAGAAGTACACGACGTCAGTGGCACAGCTTGTCGGAAGCGCTCGTGTGAAAGCGTATCTTGTGGCGTAGTCACTGGCTACGGCTATCCACTTGTTTCCAGTGAGAGAAGTAGGAAATGGTCCAATGAGATCAAGACCGATGCTGTAGAAGAGGATGGTGGGTATGTCTATTGGTTGGAGCGGACCAGCTGGTGGCAAAGTGGAATGTTGGGAGCGCTGGCAGGACTCACAAGCAGCAACGTATCGGCGCACAGAACGGTAAAGGCCTGGCCAGAAGAATCTACGCCGCATGCGATCGTACGTGCGCGTGGCCCCGAGATGTCCAGCGGTTAGGGCGTCGTGAAGCTGTTCAAGAACAGTGGAACGGAGTGTCGCAGGAACTACGAGTAGTACCTCTGGTCCCTCGGCGCTGGTGTTGCGTCGGTAAAGAATGCCATCGTGTAGAACGAACAAGTGTAGCGATGGGTCTGCGTGAGGCAAACGTAGACTCTGCATGATAGACCGCAAGTGGACATCGCTGAGCTGTTCCTTGCGTATGTCGGTGAAATCAGACACGGCGAAGACACAAGGGTAAGAATCTTGTGCTAAAAGGTCGGGTGGGTCCACGGGGTGACGGGATAGACAGTCGGCATCCTGGTACATTAGGCCAGATTTGTATGTCACGTCAAAGCTGTATTCTTGGAGTTTTAAGGCCCAACGGCCAAGTCGTCCAGTTGGATCTTTAAGGGACGACAGCCAGTGCAAGGCATGATTATCCGTAATTATCAAAAAGGTGCGGTCAAACAAGTATGCATGGTCAAATTTTTCTCACTGCCCAGACTAGTGTGAGGCACTCACGCTCTGTGATGGAAAACTTGCTCTCCGAAGGAGAAAGGAGGCAACTGGCATAAGCAATGACGCGATTCTGTCCTCGTTGCCGCTGGGCGAGAACAGCACTGATTCCATGTCCGCTGGCATCAGTACGAACTTCAGTATGAGCTGACAGGTCGTAATAGGCCAAGATGGGTGGGAAAGTAAGTACGGTTGTAAGGGTGCTGAAGGCAGTTACTTGGTTAGTACCCCTTTAAAAAGGCATGTCCTTGTTCAGTAGTTTTGAAAGTCGTCAGGCAATGTCAGCGAAATTCTTCACAAAACGTCGAAAGTAAGAACACAGGCTGATAAAACTGCGTACAACTTTTGCGGAACGTGGTACGGGAAAATCTTTGCCAACTCAAATTTTGTCAGGATCAGGTTGCACGCCTCGACCACTGACAAGGTGGCCCAGTACAGTGGTTTCCCGACGGCCAAAGCGACATTTGGAGGAGTTGAGCTGAAGTCCTGCTGTCCGGAAAACCTCAAGAACAGCCGATAGGTGGCTAAGGTGGCTTTCAAATGTAGGTGAAAATACGATGACGTCATCAAGATAGCACAGGCATGTGGACCATTTGTATCCACGCAAGAGAAAGTCCATCATCCTTTCAAATGTAGCTGGGGCATTACACAATCCGAATGGCATAACCTTGAACTGGAAAAGTGCATCCGGTGTAATCAATGCGGTTTTGTCACAGTCTCGATGATCGACAGAAATCTGGCAGTATCAAGATCGTTAGTCGATAGATGAAACGTAGGCATACCCATGTAGGCAGTTAAGAGCATTGTCAATCCGCGATACACGTACTTACGTGTTACTTTCTTTAAGTGACGGTAGTCTACGCAGAAGCGCCAGCTGCCATCCTTCTTGACAAGCACGACCAGCGATGCTCATGGACAGCAGGAAGGTTCGACGACGTATTTTGTGAGCATTTATTCAACTTCGTGCTGGATAACTTGCCGCTCCGCATTAGACACGCGATAAGGACGCCGTCGGATGGGGTTGGCGTATTCAGTGTTAATCCTATGAGTTACGAAGGATGTCTGATCCAAAGGGTGGTCATCAAAATCAAAGAAGTCATGGTAGGATTTCAGCAGGTGCTGGATATCAGCTGTCTGTGCTGGAAGAAGATCAGGGGCGATGATCTTGTCGATTGAGGCCTCCACTGCGCTCTTCGAGGAGGAGAATGGAGCAGAGGATGAAGAAGATTCGCCAACAAACGCCAAAATGACAGCATATATAGAAGAAACTTTTGCCGAAGTCATGCCATCTGGGATAACTTGAGCGCACCAGCTGAAGTTTAGGATCGGAAGAAACGCTGTATTCCCCGTGACTGTCAAAACTGTGTGAGGCACGACAACATTTTTGGCCAGCAGATTCTCAGCAATAGGTGTCAACATGTAGGCACAGTCGTGAACAGGAGGTACAGATCTCAGAGAGTGAGAGAGAGAGAGATAAATAGATAGGAAAGGCAGGGAGGTTAACCAAGCTTGGCTCGGTTGGCTACCCTACACTTGGGGTGGGGGAAAAGGGGAATAATAGAACGAAAAGAGACAGAAAAGAAGAGGAGTAAGAAAGAGAAGCATAAATAGTCAGCTCGAAACTACACAGCACGGCCTCGCACAGTTCTTTCACAAGCGGTCGTGAAGTTTGGTGTTCCTTAAAAAGTACAAGAGGGCTTTCGTGGCTTTGCGCGTATGGGAAGCCGTCGGCCAAGGTCCCAAGATCTTCTCTTCTGTAAGCGGTCGTGAATCCAGCTGACAGAGCTTGGCTTCCATAATACGTCGTTCGGTCTGGTATGCTGGGCAATGGCATAGAATGTGCTCAAGCGTTTCCTCGCAGGCGCAGATGTTGCATGCCGAAGTGCTCGCCATTCCAAGGCGAGCACTTCTGTGCAAGTACAGATCTCAGGTTCACGTATAGGTAACGGCTTGAGGTGCTAGGCGAACGCGATCTACAGAACACAGACGTGGTTTAGCTGGTGTTGGGTCGTCATGATAACACGGTAAATCAAGTTGAAGCATGCCGCTTCTACAATCTATTATAAGGGCAGAGTGGGCAGGTAAAAAGTCCATGCTGAGGATTAGTTCTTGGGAACATTTCTCGAGCACAGCAAATAGCACTGTCGTAGAGTGATCAGCAACACTTATACGCGCGGAGCGCATTCCAAGCACAGAAAACGTGCCACCGTCGGCGACCTGGATGAGTGGTACTGTGGGTGGCGTTAAAACTTTCCTAAGGCGGCAACGAAGTTCTGAATGCATCACTGATATGTGAGCCCGTGTGTCCACAAGTGCAACAATGGGTGTATCGTCTATTTCAACGTCAATAAGGCTGCATCGAGTCGGTAGCATGGTCAGAGGATTTGGCAGGCAAGTGGTCAATACAGCATCACCTCCGGGAGCAGCATCATCTAGTTTTCCCGTGGCAGGTGGTCAGTAGGCGACGTTGGTGGGCGAAATTGGGGCGAGCGACATGACGGGCGACGGGAGAGTGGTGAACGGGACTAGTGAGCATGCGGAGATGGAGAACGATGACGATATGGCAGCATAGCAGTAACGTCTTCACTGGTGGCCTGAGGTGATTCCCGGTAAAGTTGAAAGCGTCCATGATCCCTTTCTGATCGATGGGTGTACCCATAGGAAGCCTGATGCCAATAACACCGAGTGTTGCAATGGCGGGTCACGTGTCCGATACGGCGGCAGTTGAAACAAATCGGACGATCATCAGCAGCCCTCCACTCGGCTGGATTGCGAGGGCGCACCGGAAAGTTTTGGCTTTGGGCATACGGAATAGCGGGTCGACGATGATCGATAGGCTGATAGGGAGCTGTAGTGCACTCGGAGGCCAGTCCAGCATGGGAAAGCTCTTGTCGCACAATGGCATGTATCAGTGGCACCATCTGAGGGCTAGAGTCAGAGGCATGGGAGCTCGTGGACGCAGGAGACAGAACTTCAAGTTCACGTCTGATGATCTTGGTGACATGCTCAGCAGTTAACGGCGTCTGTAGTGCAGGTCCATCTTCGCATGACCAGGTTGCTGCTGCGTTTGGTAGTCGAGTGAAATGGCGGGCGATACGTCGACTTTTTGCGGCCTCAAAACGCTGGCACTCCTTGATGTTGGCATGGACCATGTTACAGTCCTTGCATATGAGAAGATTGAACGCATCATCTGCAATGCCTTTCAATATGTGGGCTACTTTCTCGGTTTCTTCCATGCCATTTTCTGCTTTTCGGCAAAGGGCGAGCGCGTCCTGTATGTAAGCCTCGTATGACTCTGCTGACGTTGGCGCACGAGATGCCAAATCCTTCTTGGCCGTTACCTTTCTACCCACAGACTTACCGAAAAGGGCGCGCATCTTTTCATCTTTTCCTTGCACGCATCCCAGCTTCCAGTTTCATCTTCGTCGTTCTCGAACCACACTTTTGCTGTTTTATTAATTTTTAATTTTCAAATACTGCAGCCCAATGCAGGGCTATTGCAGGAGTGGGGTACATACAGTAGGAAAGAATATGAGTAACATCAAAACAAGCTCTTTATCAGAACAAATCACAACAATTATCGCCACATTCTAAGCACAACCGGGAACATAAAAAAAGGACAACAATGTCATTCCAGTGCCTCCAAAAAATCTGACATATTCATTTCATGAACTGAACCTGGCAGTTCGTTCCAGTAGACAATAATTTTCGGAAAGAAACTGTATTTGAACATATTAGTACGCGCGAAGAATGGTCTTATGTTAAGATTGTGACCACGTCTCGTTGGCAGAGCATTAGCATACACGATGTAATTATCATTAGAAAGCCGGCATGATGAGTGAACATAAGAGTGCAAAAGTTTCAAAGAATCAATATCACGCCTGGCGCACAAAGGAGATAACTTGAAAGATATCATTGCAGATGAGGGCGAAAAATCATGGTCATAGCGATGAAAAATGAAGCGAACAGACTTCCTTTGGACAGATTCAATTTTATTCACGTCACCCACTTTATATGGATTCCACACACACGAAGCGTACTCTAATATAGGGCGGATGAGTGTTTTGTACATTAGTAATTTGGTCGATTTTGGTGGTTTAGATGATGTACGTCTTAAGTACCCTAACTTTTTTAATGCTTTAGACGTAATGTAGTCTATGTGATGCGACCATTGCATGTTGTGTGTGAGCATAACGCCAAGGTATTTGTACGTCTGTGCTCGGGGAACTGCGATGTTGTTGAAGGAGTATGCATCTCGCGATGGTGAATGGCTGTTAGTAAAGGACAAAACTACTGTTCTTTTTTTGGAAATTTATGTGCATCTGCCAGTCCGAGCACCAAGAACTAAACTGCGAGAAAGAATCCTGAAGTATGGCATGATCATTAGGAGAACTAATTACCTTGTAAAGTACGCAGTCGTCGGCGTACAGGCAAACTTGGGACCTAATATTGCTATGAAGGTCATTTATAAAAATCAGAAATAAAAGTGGACCGAGAACGGAGCCTTGGGGGACAACAGATGTGACTTTTACGGCTGAGTACGACTTGGAATTGAATGAGACGAATTGAGAGTGCGAGTTTAGAAAGCTTGCTAACCAGTCAATCAATTGAGGATTATTTAAATTACCTGTAGTTTACCTAGAAGCTTGCTGTGTATGACGGTGTTGAAAGCCTTCCAGAAATCTATAAATAATGCATCAATTTGATTACCGATGTCTAAATTACTAATAATATCTTGCGAAAGTTCCACCAGTTGCGTTATTGTGCTGAAGCCGCGACGAAATCCATGTTGTGTGCAGGACAGAAGATTATTCGTTTCAAGAAACTCAGTTATGTGTTTATGAATGATGTGTTCGAGCAGCTTTCCAGAATTGGAGGTAAGTGATATGGGCCTATAGTTGGAGAGGAGTTGTCTGTTTCCTGATTTATGCAGAGGCAGGACCTTGGTTAACTTCCAGGACTCAGGAACTGTACTTATAGACAAAGATTTGTTAAAAATGATGGTCAAATAACGTGAACACCACAGAGCATATCGCACCAGAAAGCTATTCGGAATATTATCGGGGCCAGTGCACTTCTTCGTATCTAAATTGAGAATCAAGTTTAAGATACCATCTGTGCTAATTACCAGATCGTCGACGGACAGCTCTGGATTTGAAGTTCTAAGCAAAGGGGGAACATTATTGTCGTTCGTGAACACTGACTGAAAATAGGTATTGAACGCATTGGCTATCTTAATGGGGTCTGAAACTGCCTTGCCGTCTAGTATAAAGGAAACTGTATCGGTTCTAGCGGGGTTAATAGAAGACCAGAATTTGCGCGGGTTAGACTTTAATAATGCTGGAAGTTCAATTTGGAAATAAAAGTTCCTAGCACATTCCATTTGTTTACGCAGATCTATCACAGCAGTGTTAAAGCGACTGACAACGTCTGGATTACCTGTCTTTTTCAAACGGCGCAGACGACGAACGCGAAGTGAAGTTTGCAGCAAGCTGCGATTCATCCAAGGAATCTGCAGATTTCTTTTTTTGGTCTTGAGAGGAACGAATTGATCAATGGATGACTTGACGACATGCTCAAATGCGCTAACTAAAGTGTCAACATGACCGTGACTACGAAGTGCCTGAAAAGAATCGAAGTTCGAAGCTAGCGCATCTGTGATAGAGGCGTCATCAGCATGAACGAAATCATGAAACTGCGTAACGCTAAGCTGCTGTTCAATTAGTCGGGATGGAAGCGATATGTGCACAGCTTTGTGGTCAGAAATGCCATCAATGACGTCGCACTGAAATGCTGTTTGAACTAAATGAGAACTGAGGAAAACGAGGTCTAGGAGAGTGTTGTGGCGAGTTGGAGATTGTACAATTTGAGTGAGGCCCAGGGTTAAGGACTTAGGTACGAGTTCCCTACAAATAGAAATATCTTGCCCAGTGCAACTTTTTGTTTTCCAGTCAATACCCGGTGCATTAAAGTCCTTCATAAAGAAAAATTCTGAGGCTCCGAAGTCATGTTTGTGCACAAATGTGCTAAGCCTTTGTAGATATTCTAAGGAAGAACCTGGTGCACGGTAGCATACACCAACAATCATTGACAGTTTATTTAAACATAGTTTACACCAAACTAGTTCAACATCAGGTGTGTCGGGGAGCACAAAAAATTTAATGTCTGAACGAATCAGTAGTGCTACACCACCACCTTTGCCATGTGATTGGTCATTGCGTACTGCTACATAACCGGGTGGGGTAAATTCACAATCAAACACTCCATCATGTAGCCAGGTTTCCGTTATGGCCACTAAATGGGGATAGTACGACGTAACAAGGGCAAGTAAAGGCACGAGCTTTTTAACAATGCTTCTGGCATTTAAATACAAAATACTTAGCTTTTGAGAAATTCACGGCAGTCAATGAAAAGGTGCTTTAGTTTTTGAAGCAAACGATTCTTTAATGGCGCTAGTAGAAACACGCTTTAAGGTATCTGTACTATTGTCCCAGATGTAGCGCACGTCATCAATATAGGCATGATCATACCGTAGTTTTACTCTGGATCCGCTATCTCGATAACTGGCAGTTGCGTCCCACAGTTTCTTTCGTAAGGTGCGCACATTCGGGGATAGATCTTCAGTTATGTACAGACCAGACCCTTTTAGTTTCGAAACACAATTCAGGACGCGCATTTTTTCCCTGCAATCAACTATTTTCATATGACTTGTCGTGTTCTCCCTTCACGCGATCTGCCTATCGCTCAATATCTGGGCATCGTATATGAAGACGCTCAGATAGCACCTGTGTTACAGCATTCAGCAAAGAGTCGGTATTTTCATCACGAGTTTCCGCTAAGCCATGTAAAAAAAATATTGTTTTGGCGTAAGCGGTTTTCTAAATCATCTAACTTTAAACCGAGTTTGGTGACAGATTCTTTAAGTGACGCGATTTCAGAGTTAAGCGTATCGTTTGTCACATCACAATTAGCAATAGCTGTGTAAGATTGTAATGCAGATACACGAGTCTCAAGGGCTTCGAACCGCGAGTTAAATGCTTCTTTGATATCGGCAATATCGCTTGCAATTTTTTTCTGGCCAGCCAGCAGTTGCGCAAGAAGATTAACCATGTCGGTTGGGGAATTAGTTGAACTGCCAGTGCCACTCGCAACGGGGGTATTAACATCAGTTGTCTTAGCAGTATTTGCTGAAGGGACACCTCTAGGACCAGGGTTAAGTTCGACGTCACCACTCAAGAGAAGGCTAGAAAAATGCAAAACACGAAAGCAACAAGCAACAAGACTGTTCGGGCAGAACAGCAGCAATAAGAAGCGGTCGTCGGAACGATAGCTATAGGCATCAGGAATGTAACATACCTGCATGAAAAACAAGCAGCAATTTAGCGACATTCCGGTGTTGCCGCTGTTCTGCCCACTGATGCGAGGAGCCGCCGCGATGGCTTTTATAGCGTCCCGTGTTGACGTTGCCGACCACGTGTTAGCGATGAATGGCTTTGAGTAGATGACGTCGGTCATAGGCGGAGCACGTGGGAGTCCATCGCTAAAGCCATGCAGCGTGCCAGGGTCAACTTCAAGCGGTGTGGCAGGATAGACCAAAGGCACACAATCGACAGCATCGTCGTGTTGCAGAAGAGGCAGCATGGACGATAAGGCAGCGGCAACGCTGAGCAATCCATGGTAGAATCCAAAAAGCTGCGTGAAAAACAAGCAGTGATTTAGCGACATTCCGGTGTTGCCTTTGTTCTGCCCACCATTACATTTCAGTAGAACAGAATGTTGGCCAACATAAGAGTTTGATCTCAGGGGTAATTCTTGCTTGTACGTTCGTACAACGGCAATTATTTTTCAATGTCGACATCAGCAGTGCCACAGAACATGCCAGGATCTTTTAGCTGCGGAAGGACAACAGTTGTTGTAGTCGCCTCGTCTGGAGTGGTTCCCTGGTTTGCCATGGTGGAAAAATCCAAACGCCGGCCATTGCGGAGCTCCGTCATATTGTGTTGTACCCCGCACCACCACCAAATCTCACGGGGGTGAGAAAATGAATGAAATAAATATATTTACAAAATATAAAAGGAAAGACAGAAGCAGCTACAGCCAAGATCAAGGTACAACAGCAAAAACAACACGAGTGCGATCGCATTCATCATATTCGTCGTCTACCTGATACTCTCTCGTTGCCGATGCCGTGTAACAATGCTGCTACATGACACTGACGCCAACAAACGGAACAAGCGTAGCCCATCTCCTATCAGGAAAACAAAGTATGGCTAGCGCTATTGAATAGCTTCTTATTATGTTATTACAATTTTATGATGAACGTTATCCTTCTCCGTGTACAGTATGTCTGGCGGAAGAGAAAAGTAGAGTTATCTGCACTGTCCTGAGCAGTGAAACCTAATTTGGTTAGGCAACTCGTCTACGGTATCCATCGTGTGTGTGTTTTCAAACCAATGTCAATACGGGTGAATGTGATTGTAAGCTCATTTACTCCTCGTGTGCAACATGGCAACCATAGTAAAGCAACCATTCACCTTACAAAGTAGTCAGATATCCAGCCCGTACGTCCTCACCAGCCGGCAAGTTATTTTGGTTTTATCTATATCGCCCCACCATGGTGGTCCAGTGGCTATAAGGTACTCGGCTGCTGACTCGCAGGTCGCAGGTTGCAGGATTGAAATCGGATGCGGCGGCTGCGTTTTCGGGGGAGGCGAAAATGCTGTAAACCCGTGTGCTCAGATTTGGGTGCTCGTTAAAGAACCTCAGGGGGTCAAAATTTTCCTTAGCCTTCCACTACGGCGTCTCTCATAATCATATGGGGGTTTTGGGACGTTAAACCCCCACATATCATTATCAGCTATACTATAATACGTGAAAAACCGGTCTAATGATTGGTTCAAGAGTATTCGGCATGTTCGCATAAAAATCGTGGTGCTTCCTTTGTTGAAAGCAGTTTGAGTACGTGTGTGTTTTTCTTTTGTATGTACTAATGTGTGTACGTGCGTTTGCATATGCGAAAACAGATGGTTCGTTCGCTTTGTTGCCATTTTAACCAAATTAATCAGAATGTGATATCATGCGTATTTATTTACTTATTTATTTGCTTACGTTGCGCTAAAGACCCAACAGGACAATACTTGAAATGGAGAATTGCGTAACAATTGTGTCATAAACTAATGCGCGTGAGCGAGAAACGTAATGAATAAAAAAACTGCTCTTGAATTCCATAAACAGCAATCAAGGTAATGTAAAATGAATGATATCAAAAACATTCGATATTTGTAAGGCAAAGGCAATGAGAACAGAGGTATATGCAATGTACAATTCTGACGAAAGCATAACATTTTTAAATGCCTATTTAAAATATTCATACTTGTTCGTTTGTTTCCTTTTGGACACTGCGGAGCGTTAACAAAAATTTATTTCATCAGAATCGTAACTGAATCGGAGAATGCAGTCAGTCTCAGGTGGTCGGGACGACGGTGTTTTCCTTATCACAGCGTTTTCATAAGGCGCACCGACGTTAGTAGAGCTCACTGCTGCAAGCACCAAGACAGTAACGAAAGGTGTTCCATCTCACGCAAACTTACTACCTTTTTTACTACCTATTCAATAACGTAGGTGATTTAAAAGTGCACCCGACGTAAGCTAGTAATAGCTACTACATTATCCTGCAAGTTTGGCATTGTGCTGCTTAACGGTACTTTCTGTGCACAGTAACCAAACGCGGCTCACCACATTAATCATGAAAGGGACACTGAAGTTAAATAATTCATTGGTTTAGATTGATAGGTTTTGATCTGAAAACTTTAAGGTCGTTGGTATCACCATCATAGCTTCAATAATAAAAGAGAAAATGAAAGTAAAAATGATATTTTTTTTTACTTTCGCGCTGAAGTCTCCACGTGTGCTGAAGTCTCCACGCTGAAGTCTCCAGCTGCGTTTTTCACATTTTGGTGACATTGGCCCAACCAATGTGGCAGAAAGTTGGATGGGCAAGTCTCTCGCCCACTCCAAGGACAATGTACTTCATTTTTTACCAATTAAGAACGACGTATACAGGTTATAGTGGAGGATTAAAAGAGGTGTATGAACTAGCCTCCAAACATGGTAAGCAATTCGCTATGGTTACGCACAATGCCTGTGAATGAAGGTATTTGAATAACGGGCACGTACTACGTACATGCATGCCTCCTCACTGAGGTAATTTTGTATGGTTGCACGATGAAGCAATGAACACTGTCATTGTGGCAGAGTTTTCTTGAATGACTAAAAAACTAACTTTCTTTTGTTTACCTTCAGTTTTGAGAAGAATAACGTAATTGAATTTCTGTGTTCTACAAGCGTACTCTATTGAACCCCTAATTGTTACTTATGATTTTGAACGACTGCTGGCTGCGATGTCCACATTCGCTTTTGTACGAGCCTACGGTGCATTGGTTTGTGCCTTCTTGAGAAGGCTACCTGTCCATCATCACACGCCTCGTGTTTTTTTTTTTTTCATATGCGTTAGCCGGTTTCGCGTTACACAAGCTTACGCAGTTTCTGTAAGCAGAATGAGATTTCGTTAAGCGCGAGTGGGGATCCCTAGCCATGTCGCACTTTTTTTATATATTTCTCCCCCACAGTGCATTCACAGTGCTGCTAGTGGTATGGGAAGAGGTAGAATTCAACTTATGCTATTTTATTAGACAGGCCTATAAAGCCACACTAAAGTATACGATTTTTAGTTGTACTGACTCGGATACAGCTGTTTACAAAACATGGACGAGAGTGTAGGCATGAATTCTGCAGCTACATAGAGTGCACGTATACAAGAGCAACAGAATACACAAAAGGTGAAATCTTTATTGACATATGGTGTAAAGCAGCAAGATAACCTTATGCGCCGCAAGTGTTGCGCACGTCCCCAGTTCAGACTCCCGAAGTGAGAGTGGTGAATATTGACACGGCATTGCCACCGACGATATAGCCTACGCGATTCCGCTAAAAATTTTCAACTGGCTATGTGACAGCAACAAATAAATGTTACAAAATATGAACAAATAAAATATTTGCCACTTTGGCGATTATACACGTACTACATCACGTACTCTGCGTAGACTGCAGAGAAACAAGACGATTTTAAGCTGAGAACGTAAAATACATATATGCCTGGACAAGATTGGTAGCAGTGCTCAATCAAAAAGCCTCAAAACCGATCGGCTCATTGAATTGCCATTTTGGGCCTGTTGGTAAGCGAACATGAAAACCTATTCAGCGCTAGCAAACAAGGACATAAGAGAGATGACACCACAGTGCGCTAACTTCTACAGTTTTATTTCCAGGAAAGAACAGATTATTTATTCATGCACACTGCGACAACCAGCCCACTCACTAGCTAACCAGAAAGGCTAGTGAAGGGAAGGAACCAGAATTGGCCGATCAAACAATGGTGCACTCACGCAGGTGTCACTATTGCGAGAGATGAAGAGAGGTGTAAATTTAAGAGCTTATTTTCATTGTTGGACACATTATATTTATTGAGAACTAAGGGACAATATCCAACAGAGATATATTGGGCCTCAAATCTCTCTCACGTCTTTATCTTTGTGCTTCGCCGTAACAGTGCAAGAGCCATACATTGGTGCATAACCACGCTGAGAACAATGTACAGACAAATTACCGTAGTTATTCTTCTTTGTAACGTTTAACTTGTGTTCGCGTAGATGATCGTTAAAGAATATTCCCGTCTGACCTATTTACTTATTTCCACGGGTCAGCGGGAGCTCCAGCACTACATGTTGTACACAATCCACAAGAAGGTCGCGATGGTTCTTTGAGAAACCGAGAGCTGGCTTTGAATACGGATCGGTTAAAGGACATAAGCTGCTAAGTTTTTCCGGCGCCGCAAACACTACTTTAATGTACACATGACTAACCATTTTTTATTATGAGCCATTTTGTGCAGATAAGGCACTGCTGCCACCCTGCTCCTATACTTTTCGCCTGTTGGACAGCCACGTCCCGAGAACTACTGTCCAAGCGGCATCTCTGTTTTTTTTTGGCAGACTCTCGACAACACACATCTGTACCGACTTCGGATAACCTACTGCCGATAGTCTTTATGACTCATTCTCAAGACTTTCCTGGATCTTGTGGTGGCGGGACTTGGGACTTTTCAAGGGATTTCGAAAACAGATATTGGCAGTACTCCTTTTAACGAGCTTTGAGTGAGCGTATTGGTATGGCAACAGGGGCTTATTAGCTCTGGGCTTATATTCTCAAACACGTGTGCTGTTCCATGAATTCAAGCTTCACATCCGAAAATCACAGCATATAATTGGACGGCTCTTCAACCATCATAATAAGTGACCTATGGTTAGCAGGAACAAAAACCATTTTGAGCTCCTTTTATACTGATACGTGTACTTCCGGCTCGAACACGACGAGGTAATTGTGTACGTATCTGACAACTTTGACAACACCGTGCTCCGACAAGACACGTGCCATATTCCTGTTATGGTGGGCTAGAAAATTATCGCTCATCATGGCACATTCGACTGGTCGTTTTCGAGGGCACCGGACGTTCTGAAAAATATACGTAAAATAGCAACTATGCACTGCCACTAAATTGTTCGGGCAAATACATGATCAGAAAGGAGAGACATGACCTGCATACCTCCTTGTTCTTGTTTTGAAGCCCTAAAGCTGCTTAACTCACCACTTTCAAACATGGTCAGAGCATTCGCAAACGACCACTCGAATGCGCTGTTAGTATCGAAACCAAACAGGCGCCGTTACAGACGCCCTGCTTATACGTATAGCAAAGGCTTCCCATTCGCCGTGACAAATTTCGAGCAGGATAACAGCAAAGCAAATTTAAAAAGCATTGAATTGATAAGCCGGATGAGTTCTGAAAAGACAAGCGCGCTGTAGTCGTCGATATACTCAACTACGCATGCGATTACTTTGCTTCGAGGCAACGAATAATACAGGTAATTTATGTCATGGGAGCAAGCCAACAAGCGTTTGTCTGCGTTATTCTTTAGGAAATCTACCATTTCCACGGAAAGCTTAGCCGAAAAAAGGGTCGTCAATTATAAAAATCTCGAGTCTTTCTTGCAAGAAAACAGCTAACCACTTCCGCCATGACACTATTTCTGATACTATTGCTCTTAAAGGACATTCGGCTTGTGCTTTGTCGCAATGAACATGATTTTGCTGACAGTGTGGCGGAGGGCGTACGTTTATAACTACAACATTTTGCAGTCGGTATACACGAGTACCATCGGCGTAGCCCGAAATTTTTTTCGGGGATGGAGGGGAGGGGTTCAACCACGCTTTATGTATGTTACGCAAGCAAAACTGAAAATGTTTGGGGGATTGAACACCACCCCCCTGGATACTCCCATGACGAGCACGACTCTGTTTATCGTGATTGAAGTTTTGGATGAGCCAGTGTTGTACACGTTGTGTAAAACTATAACAAAAGCTCGTTTTTCGTTCCTTGCCAATCTTAGAACGCGTTCCCGTTACAAGCTCTTTAAACTGAAAAAGAACTCGTTACAGATATGTTTCGAAAATGGGAACGTGTCGTTACGTTAACGTTGCATTTGACTTTTTATAAATATATAGCGTCAGATATTCTTGGAGCTAAATAAAGGGAGGAACTTAAAGCTTAAATTAAGCTACATATCTTCATACAAATTTAACATCACCACAATCAGGTTTTACGAACAAACAAACAATTTAATTAAGCACTCCAAGATGAATTTCTTAGAGACCCTCCATAAGCCCTACAAGAACTTTTGTGCCCACCTAATGCAAATCCTAGAGGTGTGGCACATCCCACTCCGGTTTTCAAAAACGCATTCAGGATACTGCGCTTGAGATATTCAAATAGAAATATCTACCGGTGCATCAGTATAATTAACTTTGCTCCAGAGGCAACCCCATGGAAAGGAACAATACTTTAGCGTTGCATCATTGCTAATATAATATTCTGTGTGATGTAGAAATAATGTTCAGAATGTACATTTGCATTTCAGTAATGTCCCCTGTCCCCTGTCTCTGTCAATCTTTTCTTTCAGCTTTGCTTAAGTTTTCTCTAATTTTCTCTTTCCTTTCTTAATATGTCTTTGATTTCCCTCTCTCTGTTTCTTTATATTCTCCCTACCCTCCCCTCCCTTGCATTTCACACCCCATGGCTATATTATACAATACAAGGTCATGCTACCCTCCTCTAGTGTAAGGGCATGTTGCAGAGAAACGCAGAGCCAACAATTTCTTCAACATCCCACTTCGTTGGGATGGTAGCTTAGCTAATCAAGAAATTTGAGCAAGTGGAAAGTCAGTCAGATTATTATTTGCTGTTATTAGGCTTTTATATTTACCGCTGTTCTAGTTTATATAACTGGCAATGGCAGTCGATGTATTCGCTCTGTGAATCCAAATTCTTCACTGCTATGTGTTCGTCAATGGGTACGAGCACAGTGAAAAATTACTTCTCTATTGCTTTCGCCATCACCACATGTACAGACGCCACGGTGATCTTCATTAACTCGCAAGCAGCTTGCAGGAATTATTCAAAGGGCCGCGTCTCCACCGATGAACTTCCTGAAACGGCAAAGCACTCCCCTTCCATATACCGGCGTAATATGGGTTCCAGGGCATGAGGGTCTTCAGGGAAAGGAAGCGGACCATGCCCCTGCCTGCGAGCATTTCAGCCGAGCTTTCTTCCTTAAAGGATCACAGGATACCGGACCCGTGGCTGAAAAGATGGAGGTTGTAGAAAACACCTATTCATCACTACTTCAACACTACAGACTGAAGCGATGGGCGTACCTTCCATCCCATTCGAAACTAACTAAACAAGAAAGCGGGATCATCCGACGCCTGCAAAGCAACACGCACATACATGGAACCACCTTTACCCAACAATACATGGTTACATGCCCCCGCTTTGCAGCGTACTGGACCCCCTAACACACTTTGATGGAATGCCAGTGGAACGAAAATCCCGACATGCTACCGGTGTGGTACGTGACCCAAGAACCAAGAACGAACGACAACCACCTAATCGAAACGTGGGAGGCCAAGCTTGTCCGCAAGGACCTGGAAGACCAGCGACAACTCGTCGCCAGGGCCAAGAGGGCAGGTGAAGCCAGAGAGTTCCTGGACAAGGGAACCCTCCCACCTTAGCGTTATGCCAGGCATCGCTAGGAACACTGTTTCGAAATAAACGTTTATTTCTCTCTCTTCTCTATATTTAATAAATTACTGTTAACTACCAGCCCATGTTGAATAGCTACCACGAAAGAAAAAAATTGGAAGGTACCACGCACAGTGGGACTCGATTATATGCGAAGCACGAATGAGGAAGGTTGATTTGTCATTTTGCAATCAGCACAACGTTACGAGGCGGACGTAAATTCTACAGTACATGACTTCTATGTCATGATTATTGTGTTTGAACCTGTCATTTATCTTCGTCTTCTATTCACGTCACGGGATACAAAATTAGGTATATGTGGCGCTAGTGAAACCGCCGCGAGTGCATCATGAGCGTAGCATGTAGTCATGTTCTTACATGACACGTATCTCATGATGATCATGTTTGCACCACTCATATAACTTCGTCGTCCGTTCAAGTCATGTAATACCAAATTTGGTATATGTGAAGCTATAGCGAAACGGCCGCAAGCCCATCATGAGCGTGGTATGTTGTCATGTTCTTACATAACGCGCATCTCATTATTATCATGTTCGCACTGTTCTAGAAAAAGGGACAAGCCGCCGTCTCCATGGCGAAGCCCACCCGTGTACTTCTTCATTGCTAACAGTGATCTAATTCCCCGATGATGATAACGTCGCTCCTCGTCTTCTACACAATTTGCAACATCCTCCGTGCCCCCACAGTGGTGCCTGACGACAAAGAAAAGTGAACGCCCACATGAATTCCAAGCACAAAATTTTCGTCAGTATTAGTAAGAGTTCCACATCAGCCCTAGTATAGTGCCAACCCTGTCTTTACCTCCACTTTATCTTCCAGTGGTGTTTCCGGTGGTTCTGCCACGTTCGTGGTCAATATTCGTCTTTCTGCTCTTCCATGCTCTTAAAGTCTCCTTGGTAAACACTACGAACGAAACGTTGCAACCTGGCCTCGCAAATCTTGTATAGAACGTCATAACAAAGTTCTCTCAGGCAGGTAAGTGCACAGCTCGTTGTCTTAAGGGCAGAGCTTGGACGATCCGGGTTCAGGATATTCGAAGCCGTCTTCGTTACAGTAGTTAACACCTGCACTTCATGTTCTTGCTCATTCGAAAGGCTGTGTGTACAGGACTGGTGTCGGAGCCGAAATTTGTTCCACTGGCCTCACGAGTCTCCAAGGTGTCATTGACGAGAATATGTGGCGATGGGTGGAGATATACAGTTGGCTATAGTCGATGGGCTTTGGGTGTTTTCCGGTCTACGTGCACGTCCATGCAATGCGTACCTCGTTGAGCTGTCTTGCGAATATCGGGCCGTCGTCATAAAGGGCGAGTCAGGACGGAGCAGAAGTAATCATGAGGGCTCCCGTCTCGCGATCCTGCAGAAAACACCTGCAATCACGTGGCTGCGCCTTCAAGATGTACATAGTCGACCTTTATTGACTGCCTTGCTTTGCGAACCTCAGGCCATTATCGTAAAGAGCGAGTCAGGATGGAACCGAAGTAGACGTGAGAGCTCCCATCTCGCGAGCGTCCAGACGACGCCTGCAATCCCGTCAGCCCATGGGTGCTCATAGTGATTATATTTCCAGCCGGAGTCGTACTCCCAGGTCACGGCGGTGGTTAGGCCTCGTTCACAAGCTGACGTGACGGCGGCTTCACAAAATTCTCCAGGCTGCAGATGCGGTCGAGAAGTCGTGAAATCCGCTCTGTTTCACTTCTGAAGGCCTTTTCTCCCGGGTTTCGGCACCAAAATGTTATGGAGAAAAGGACAAGCCGCCATCCCCATGGCGAAGCCCACTCGTCGACCTCTTCTTTATTGCCAACAGTGATCTAATTCTCTGATGTTGATAACGTCGCTCCTCGTCTTCTACACAATTTGCAACATGCACCATTCACATACCTTCGTCTTCCGTTCGTGTCACGTAATACCAAATTTGGTATATCCGAAGTTAGCGAAACGGCCGTGAGCGCATCATGAGCATCGCGTCTAGTCATGACTTACATGACATAAATGTCATGATATCCACGTTAGGGTCTATCACTTATGTTCGCCATGCAGTCATGTCATACCATACTAGTTTTTGCGATATGTCAAGTGAACGAAACCACCGCAAGAGATTCAAAACCATAAAATGTAAATCATGACATTCACGACATGCAAGTCATGATTTTCATGTTATGACTAACTACTTATGCTTGTCATACAGTCATAATATGCCAACCAATTTCGGTATCAATACCATTATCGAAACGTCCAGGAGAGCTTAAAGTCGTAGGCGGATAGATAGATAGATAGATAGATAGATAGATAGATAGATAGATAGATAGATAGATAGATAGATAGATAGATAGATAGATAGATAGATAGATAGATAGATAGATAGATAGATAGATAGATAGATAGATAGATAGATAGATAGATAGATAGATAGATAGATAGATAGATAGATAGATAGATAGATAGATATACGCTATAAGTCGCTGAAGTTTGCTAAGAAACGCTTCGCTCGCCTATTATTGATGGACGTTCTCAAATCTGACCTCATCGAATTTTTTTTTCGCCAAGAATTTATTTTTCTATCTCTCTTCGTGTCTTTCTTTGCTCGTTCCCTCGCTCATCTGAGTGATTGCTTCCTACGTCGGACAAACCAAGGCAATGTTTTGGGAGGTAGAAGAGGACGAAGAAGGTGCATTCAGACTCACGATTTTGGTAATTTTCTCTCTACGACCTCGAGCGTAAGAGCTCTGCTGTAAAAAATAAACTGTTTTTTCTCGCACGTGGTTAGTCTCTGCATCTTTCGCTTCCCTCTGCTAAAGTTACCACGTGCCCCCGGCTAGCGCATTTAATGTGAAAACAAGGATGCGTCAAGGTCATTTGATAGGCGAGTGGTACATTTTGGCGCCTCGCGCAGTTGTCCATCCGCCTTGTCCTGAATGGTAGGCTGTGTGCGTGCGCCTGTTGAACGCCGTGGAACGTTTACAAATGCAACACCGTTCTCTCTTCCGTTCCCTCGTAAATGTAACGAGTTACTGTAACAGTTCCACTTATCCTGAATGAAACGGTGGCATTCCTTCGCTCCTCCATAAAAGTAGTTCCTGGAACGTCGTTCCTTGTAACGCCGTTCCATACAACACTGGTAGTAGCACATGTGACGAGAAATGAGAAATTGATACTAACTGGACAAGCTATCTGTTATAAGAGTGCAGTTCTCAAACAAGACTGGTAGTACTGATTAGACAAATTTTTCGCATAAGGAGGAGCAGGAGGAACAAACTTCATTACAAGAAACCAGCAGGTTTAGGTGGCCGGGCCTAAGCCTCCCATGAGGGGACGTCAAGGGCTTGCCTCGACGCCGCCTCATGGGCGTGCTGTGTCGCCCAGGTTTGTTCGTAAAGGGCAGGGCTCCGCTGAGCCTCATGAAGCTTCGACGAAAGGGTCGTGGCTTTAGTGTGTCTGTACTGCGCCGGGCACTCCCACGGCATGTGCGGAACCATAGCCGGGTGAGTGCCGCAGCATCGGCAGTGGGAGGTTGTGTACACGCCCGAGAATATGAGGTGAAAGCAAGCAGGTTTTCAGGCAACGTTTCAAGCGGGATCGCTGACAAGTGGATCAGTCTAGGCAGTCAATTTGTGAATAAGTAATTATGGCTTCAAACGTAGTGGATGTCTTTCCGGACGTCGTTGATACTACTTCTGATCAGAGCATTGTCCGCATACCTGCAGCGTCGGTTTCTTCGTCATCTAAGGTTGTCAGCAGCTCTTAATCTTGCGTGTCCATTTCATATCCTGGTAACCTGATATTGGAGCAGCCTTAATAGCTATTATTGTCCCGGGATCGTGGGAGGCTTCTAGATTATTGGGTCAGTATACCTATCCGTGCTGTACACGTCCACGGAGAATGCACAAGTTGCAACAACCTATTGCTTTTCATGCTCATGCAACATTAATCAAACATATTTGTGAAGCCTGTAGAGAGACAACATTAAATCGAACAAGCAACCGTCTCTACTCAATGGAACCTCTGAACATCCGTCTGGAAGTCCTTTGCAACCAAAAGGAAGTAGACATGGCAGTGCCCTGCATGCCGCATGTGGTCACGTATTGATCTTATAAACAGCAGATGTGAGGAAAACACGCAGAAATAAAGTAAACTGTAGGACAAGACTTTTCTCTCTCTCTCTCTTTCATCCCTCTCGCGACTTCAGTGCACCTACACTCAAATCTTGCTCGGCAGGCTCCCGAGGGAATTTCAATGCAGTGCAAATAACATGTCTGCGAGATAAGCGACAGAGTGCGCGTGCAACCTGTGCGACAGCGAAACTGCACTACCCAGCACTTCACTACCGGTCACCATGGTCGTTCGCCAGTTCAGTGAAGGGCCACTCGATTACGTCTCCCGCAGTCATCTCGGAAAGTTGTAGCCACGATTTCATTTTATGCTACCGCGTTCTCACTCACTTAGATGAGCCGCACCGATGCACACCACATCGCCATTTGCAATTTCTGCGGCGTCGCAGCTAGTTTTGATTCATCGTCTGACTTTGCAAAATATGTACTCTCAAAAAATCTGCTTTAACAATTATTTAAAATGGCAAAAAATACGAAGCATAAAAATGCTATCCTTCGCTGGAAACCTAGCAACTGAATCATCCACAATCCAGCGAAGTGTTTTACGATGTTCTCAGGTCTGAGACACTTGCATGGCGCAATAAAGAGCACAGCCATTCACACGCACGTTTCGCCAGTCCCCTTCACGTACACAAGGGCTTTATCATGCACGTTTGATGTCGAAGACACCGCATCATTTCGTTGATTCCTTAAAAGTTTAGGTGTAAGTCACAATATTTCACTGTTTTGTTTGTACTGTCGTGTTCCTCGAAACCACTTATATAGTATGTATGTCTAATAAGACTGAGCTCCTTACACAGTGCCTTAAAACGTCAGAAGATTCGGTAGTGTACCATGGTGACTTAGTGGCTAATACGTTGCACTGCTAAAAACGAGCTTGTGGAATTTCAATTTCTGGCCGCCACAGTTTCATTTGAATATGGACTAATCCCCCCTCTCTCGGAAAAAAAAAATAACCGTGTGCACCCATGTATACGCTGAGGAACCGCTGCTGCTAAATATTATTCCGGAATCCGCCAATACGGCGTGTCTTATATTCATATCATTGTCCTGGCACGCAAAAGCGCAGAATTTGAATTTATTTAAATTTTTTGGTCATCCATATTGTCTGGCTTTTACACAGAAGTTTTTTTTCTGCAAAAATAAATAAATTATGGAAAGTTCTGTTAGTCCACTATAACGGTGATTACTTATAGTGCTCATAATTCTGTATTTTTAGCTACCTTATTGTCTACTGCATTTTTTACACCTTTATATGTGAATTTCACCTCAAAACTTTTAACGCGCAGGGCTTGAAAATGAAGCTGGGTCCGAGCTATAAATAGCGATTACTATTTGGTTTCAAAGCCTGAATGCAAGAGGGAAAAAAGGATGCTCAGTCTAGAAACACGTGGCCTAGCAAAGGCGTGCTACGTAGCCTAAAGAACTGACACTGAAAGGGGTGAAATGGCATGTATATTCTTCAGTAAAAAATAATAATAAAAAGCAATCATGCACAGAAACGGAAGTAAAAACACAAAAATAAAAAGTAAAAAGAATAAGACGAGCAAAGACTGCATGAAGCAATGACCAAAAACCAGAACAATCACTGCAGTTCAAACAACGATAAAAAACAGTAAGGGTAAGAAATCTGCCAGCCAATCACTCTAAAAAAAGACGATGTGACTGAGTGCATGTTCGTGTGTGCTGCGTTAAGGGCCATATTTTCTTCTCATTTCTCTCTTTTTCTTCTTCTAGCTGTCAATCTCCCCCATCCCATTGGCCCGTGTAGGGGAGCCAACCTGTAATCTTAAACTGGTTACCATCCCTGTATAACCATTCCTCTACCATTTATTCTGTCTCTCTCTTTCTCTCTCTGCACTTTTATTCATAATTTTCGGGTTCAGAAAAAATCTGCTCGCTTCGTTTGCAGGAGGGTCTATGGCTCGGTTTAGGACTATGCACCTTTTAACTAAGCTATAGAAGTGTAATGGGAGAAAACAAAGTACTAAAGAAAGACAGAAGGAAAAGAAAAGAAAGAGAAACGAGAATGCGTGTAATATAAAGCACCATATTCAATCTGCCCTACGTTCCGCAGTTTCTAGAGCCTCTAACAAGCAGAAAAGAAAAACGTCCCCGTCATTTCTGTCACCGATGCTGAAATAATATAATTGCGGTGCGAATCGCTCATGGACCGCCATTCGGCTAACGTTGAGATGTCTATTATAACTGCGCGAAAACATCACCGCTGCAATGATGATACCACAAACGTAAGTGGTCTTGAAGACCTGGACGCTTCCATTTCTTGGTAGTTCCGCTGAGCGTGTAAGCAAGCTCTGTTTCAGGAGAGAGTGAAATCTGGCGCTCAAAAACTGTCATCGAAAGAGGCGAGTTAACTCTGATCCCCGGAACCCTTGAAGTTCTCCAGGAAGTTCAAAGGACGTTCGGGAACCACTCTGTAAAGTGCGCGATCGATGAGCATCATCTGTCGTGTAATACATTCCCCTATACATTCTTTGGCATTATTGTCTGTTAGATCTCGTATGTATATATATATATATATATATATATATATATATATATATATATATATATATATATATATATATATATATATATATATATATATATATATATATATATATATATGTATATATATATTTATATATTTATAAGCACGATCTGGTTGGTACTTGAAACGACGCGCTCTCCGGTTCCAGTATGATGATGGTGAAACCGAGATATTGCCTCCGCGAATTCGCAAATATTGGTGTATTCGTTTGAGCGAGACTTGGAGATCTTAGTTTCGCAATGTAAAGGCACAGTTCTCTTTTATGCTTTCACTGAGGTCTGCACAGTCGCATATATGTGTAGTACAAGTGCATGCACCTAAAATGCAACCACGACCCCGGCCGCGGTAGTCGCATTCGGAGGTCAAATTGCAGAGGCCCGTGTACTGTGCTATGTTAGTGCACGTTAAATAACACCAGATGGTAGAAATTGCCGGAGCCCTCTACTATGGCGTCTCTCATAATCATATCGTGGTTTCGGGACGTTAAACCCCAAATATTATTTAAATTAAACCACAGCAGAATGAAGTTATTATACAAATAACTTCAGTTGTATTGCACGCATATTTAAATAGGCTACGAACATATTCAGTTGTATGCCCTAAAAGATATTTGCCAATTAAATAGTACTTCATATACTAAACATTTATTAGAAGTGATACAAAATATAAACAGTCGGCCTTTCACTGCTGTCCACGTGATATTTCATGGTTCAAAGCCAAAAACTACAGTACAGGGCAGAAGGCACGTTGCGATGATTCCAATAACTATGACAGCACGTGTTATCATAGCACCGCTCCTATATTCTCGTTAAATATTGTGATGTGCATAGGCATCTCGCTATAACACGACTGCAGGAGCCCCCATGCAAGCATGGTAACATGTCAACGTTTCGTCCTGTATATTTTATGCAGCAGTTGCTTGAGCGTAAGATTGTTGGCGGGCCAGTTGATACATACTGAGTGAGAAACAGCGTCCCTTGACGGGACAAAAAGTTACACGAAGCATGCAGACATTCAGCTATGCAGCTGTTTATGTGTGACGGAAACCTGTCTCAGTGTCGCACGGTTCGAGTGAGGCTTGTTATTTTTTTATCACAATCCCAGGTGAATGATTCCACGATACACAAACCATGAGGCGTGTTCTCTTGTAATTTTTATAGAATGCATGAAGGCACCATATTAATTTCATTTGCGTTAATAAACTTTCAATTTGGGTATTTTGCAGACCCGCTTTATTGTGACTTTTGTACTAATTTTACAACGTTTGTAATTAGACATTAAAAAAAAAGGCAGGACAACGTACGACTGTTCTTTTTCACTATCTCTCCTCTTCTCTTTCCTGATTTCATAGTCAAGTATGCATGAGCACTTGTCGCACGGCTCAATCCGACAAAGTTTGCCTCGGACAAAACCAGAACAGGTTCGCGTATTATGTCGTGTCTGTATCTACAGTCACATCATCAATGCTCAGAGAAGAATGGGGAAAACTGCACTGATTGACAATGTCGTGAGCTCGACGCCCAAGGCACTCCACATTTAGTGAAACGTCTCTAAGTGGTGACGGTTACGGTCGTGGTATTAACGACGAATAAGTCGACGATTTCGGTGAAGATTTTGTCGAGAGAGAAACGAGAGAAACGAGAAAAGAGGAAGGCAGGGAGGTTAACCAGATGCTAGAATCCGGTATGCTACCCTACACTGGGGTTGGGGAATAGGGGGCTGAAAGAGAAAGGGAGAGTTAAAAAAATAAATAAGAGAAAAACACCGACACACACGCACACACAAAATCAGTCCACTCAGAGGCGTTCCGACAGGCCAGTAGTTCGTAAAAAGCCCAGTAGCGCTTGCACGGCTTTCTTCTGTGACGGTGAGTCATGACGATGGCGCAGTATCCTTTCTTCTGACAGCGGCTGGTCATCTAACCTGTTCAGTTTATCAGAAAGGTGTTGTCTTTCCAGGTTGTATTTCGGGCAGTCACACAGGATATGTCGAATTGTTTCTTCATCTCCGCAGTGTGCACAGTCGGCGGTGTCGGCCATACCTATGCGGAACGCGTACGCACGGGTAAACGCGACTCCCAACCATAGGCTGCACAGAGCAGTAGCGTCACCTCGTCGAATTTTTGTTTGAAGCTGCATGCTTAACGTTGGGTCAAGGGATCGTAATCTTGCATGCGTAAAGAGAGGCTCATTCCAAAGAGCCATGGAGCGTTGGCGAGCAAGCATTCGGAGCCTCCTAGCAGCGTCCGTTCTTGAGAGAGGTATTGACTGGTCGTTGTCTTCTGTATGGGCTGAACGGGCTGCTTGATCAGCTCGTTCGTTACCGATAATTCCACAGTGGCTTGGCAACCACTGAAATATAACTTGGTGCCCTTTCTCTGTTATATGGTGTAGCATTTCTGCTGTTTCAAATACCAACTGCTCGTGTGGACCAAGGCGTAGATTTGACAGAAGTGACTGCAGTGCCGCCTTGCAGTCGCAAAAAATCGTCCACCGTTGCGTGCTTTGGTCGTTAATAAAACGCAGCGCAGCGCGAAGCGCTGCAAGCTCTGCTGCCGTTGTTGTGGTTGCATGAGCTGTCCTGAATTTGATGGTTGTGGCGTGCGTTGGAATAACGACCGCCGCAGTTGAGCTGTTTGGCAGGACGGAGCCGTCGGTGTAGACGTGGGTGCAGTCTTGGTACTTCTCGTAAAGCAGAAGTAATGCGAGCTGCTTGAGGGCTGGTATTGAGAAATCACCTTTTTTCTGAATGCCTGGTATTGTCAGGTAGATGACTGGCTGTTTGAGGCACCATGGAGGAATTGAAGGTCTCACCGCGGGCGTAAAACCAGTTGGTAGGGAGTCACCATGTGTAGTTATTGTTCGACAAAAGGAAGTATGAGGTCTATCCACTGGTAGAGAGGCTAGGTGGTGATGGGGATTCCGGCCCACATGCCTTATGTGTATCCTCAAAGCTTCAATTTCAATATGGGTCTGCACGAGGTGGTCTTTGGCTATAGCTATAGTCGCCATTGTATAGGCACCCTGAGGCAGACCTAGACATATTCGAAGCGCCTGTGCCTGAACGCTTTGTATCATGCGTCGACTTGTTTTGCTGGCGTTTGATAATGCAGGCAGACTGTATCGTAAAAAGCCAAGGAAAAGCACCCTGTACAGTCGTAACATAGCATTAGGCTGCATTCCCCAAGTCTTTCCAGCGAGAAACTTGAAAAGATGGCATATGCCTGTCAATCGCTTTTTCAAATACGATACATGAGGGCTCCATGATAAGTCTCTGTCGACTATGACACCCAGAAATTTGTGAGATCGACGATATGGTATATTTTGACCGTTAATTGACACTCTGTAATTCGACATGGGTTTGCGCGTAAATGCCAGAAGAGCGCACTTTCCGGAGGAAATTTTCAGGCCTCGATTGCGTAGATACAAAGCAGTTGAAGGAGCAGCTCTCTGTATTCTCGCTCGTAACTGCAGGCGAGTTACCGCAGATGTCCATATGCAGATGTCATCAGCGTATGTTGATAGATAAATATTGTTAGGTAGGTGCGTATGGAGAGCAATTAGTGTTATATTGAATAGCACGGGGCTCAGTACACCACCCTGAGGGACGCCACGACAACTGAAATGTGTAGACGTGTTCCCAGTCTCTGTACTCACAAAATAGGATCGCATTTGGAGATAACTGCGTATCCACTTAAACATTCGGCCACCCACTCCAATCTCTTCTAGTGCGACAAGGACGGATTCATGTGTCACGTTATCATAGGCTCCTTTGACGTCAAGGAACAGAGAGGCGCAAAGACGCTTATGGCCTTTCTCGTGTTCAACGTACGTGACTAGGTCGATGACGTTATCGATCGATGATCGACCACGTCGAAAGCCAGCCATGGACATTTGGGTAGATCTGATGATACTCCAAGTACCACTCGAGTCGGCCGAGAATCATTCTCTCCATCACTTTACCCACGCAACTGGCCAATGCGATCGGGCGATAGGAGGAGAGTACCAATGGTGATTTGCCAGGTTTCAGTAATGGTACTAGACGACTAGTTTTCCAACTTAAGGGGACAGTGCCCTCTAGCCAACAATCATTATATAGCTGAAGTAGAGCTATTCTCGCGCGCTCACCCGAGATGACACAGGGCTCTGTAGGAGATTCCGTCAGGTCCTGGTGCAGAGGTACGTTTGCATGAAGCGAGTGCTGCTTTGAGCTCCTGAATGGTGAACGGGAAGTCCGTAGAGGAATCACGTGGTGGCGGACAACTGCTCGAAAGTGGTGAGCTGCTGATGGCTGTAGTTTGCCCTGATAATCCGGCACAGAACTCTTCAGCAACGTCCACATCTGGTCAATTTTGATAAAGGGCTAAGGCCTTGAATGGTGACTTCTGAATGGGCGATGACCGCAAACCTCTAACCGTCGTCCATATGTGCGATAAAGGCTTACGAGGGTCGAGTGACTCGCAGAAAGTAATCCAGCGTTGGAATGCTAGCTTGTCCAACCGACGTTTGATCTTCTTCTGCATACGTCTAGCAGTCCGTAAATCTTCTATGTCCTTCGTGCGCCGGTACCTTCTTTCAGCTCGTCGTCGCAAGGCTCGAAGCCGCTCCAGCTCTATGTCGATGTCCATGAATCTTGCAGGGCATGGGATCGTACACACAGTCTCTTTTACAGTGCTCTGGATGGCCTCTTGTAAATCGGATATGTGTTTTTGGCATTTGTCTTCCATACGAGACTGAAATTTTTTCCAGTCCACTCTTTTAACCATGTCGCGCACTTTAGGAGGCGACAATCCTCTGATCTTGACGTAAGTTGGAATGTGATCACTCCCGTGCGTTTCTATATCCGTGAACCATTCAGTATGTTTCACTAGGCTTCGCCAAACAAAAGCCAAGTCGAGACAGCTACTGTATGTGGAGCCACGTAAAAAGGTAGGACTGCCGTCGTTCAGTAACCAAAGTTGGTTGTCGGAGGCAAAAGACACCAAGCTTCTCCACTTCATGTCGGTATTCTGACTTCCCCATAATGTATGATGAGCGTTAAAATCTCCGATGATAACACAGGGGTCAGGAGTTAACGCTAGGATGTCTCGTAGTCTTTTTTGATCGAAACGGCTTGATGGTGACAGGTATGCGCCAACCACCGTGATGTTGAGCCTCCTCTTTTTCACTCTTAAGCATACGTATTGGTTTCCATCATGAGGTAGTACAGGTTGAAAGATGTAAGTGAGGTCTCGACGAATGTACACCAGAACCTTGCTGCTTTCAGTAACAGTAGACGACATAAAAGGTTCGTATCCCGAGAGTCGTATTGCACTCGACAAGTTCGGCTCACAGATGACGATTACGGGAAACATATTGACGTACACAAATTGACGAAAGTCACCAATGCGCGATCTCAGTCCCCTGGCGTTCCACTGCTGCTTTACGAACCTCCTCCCTGAAAGACAGTGGTGCGTTAGCCATGGTTTACTCTAGGGCTGCTAGCACTGGACTAAGCGCGTCCAGTACTTGAAGGGCACTTTTGGCTGATGGTGTATTCATGTCGTTTAACAACATGCGAATAGTGTCCACTAATGATCTTAGCATCACCATCACGCGATGATCTGGCTTCCCGGCTGTTGCAGCATTTTGTGCTTGTTCTTGAGGTGGCTTCTGTTGAGGCTCAACAGGTCGTGTAGGCGGCTTCTGTTGAGGCTCAACAGATCGTCTAGGCTGAAGGAGTGGCCATTCCTTTGGCGAGAGAGATCTTCCGGCATCTTCTCTTTCAGCGCAGATGTTTGCCGTGCTAGGAGCCGCGCCTGTCGATTTCACCTGATTTTCTGACTTTGTCGTCAGATTTTGCACTGTCCTTCGTGAGGACCTTCGACGATGGCGGCGCCTTCGCCTTACTTTTTGCGCAGCTTCTCTGTGAGTCGAGTTGTCTCGCACCATTTGCCTCAGAATATAAATCTCTTTCTTAATCTGAGGACAGTCCTTGGACGAAGCACTGTGAGCGCCTTGGCAGTTGGGGCATTTCAACGTAGTTGCATTACAGTCGTCTTCTGAGTGGTGTTCAGCGCATCGGGGGCACACTGCGGAATTTCTGCAAACGCCCTGCACGTGGCCAATCTTCTGGCACTTGAAACACTGCATAGGCTTCGGAATGAATGGGCGAACCTGGTGACGGAAATGGCCAACCTTCACGTAAGAGGGAAGACAGTCACCCTTGAATGTTATTCGCACACAACGAGAGTTGCCTAGGTGACCAGCATGCACAATGACGTTGTTTTCGCTCACTGGTTTTATCAGTACAGGAAGATCTTCATTGGTGATTTCAGTGTCTATGTCATAGATAACTCCTGTTACGGTGTCACCATTCGCTGGTATGATGGATCGGACTTTGATGTTTCCCAGCTCCGACACATGCTGTAGCGTGTTCAGTGCACTCGGGTTCCTCACGTCGATTGCCAAAATATTCTTCCTCGTGTTTATCCTGATGTCCTTAATCTCGTTAGGCACAATGTTTTCAAGGTACAAGGACAGTGCTTGCCTGTTGAGGAAGCGTAGATTGGCAGTAGTAGTCTGCGGCACAAACAGAATGGAGTGAGGCCATCGCTGAGGCGCTGTCCTAACAGTGGCTGTACTTGATGCCGATGATGCGTTCATGATTCTTCGTTTGGCCTTGCGGTAGAGCACAGGTTCGAAGCCGTCTTCCGAGGACTCGTAGTCTGATGCAGAGTATGGCTCGGTGTCCTTGCTCTCACTAGATGTATTACCACGCTTTCTTGAAGCAATGCCCATGGATGAACTGGTACCGGGCGGGATCTCCGGGGATTGCACATCCATGACCGCGATGTAGGGGGCTGGAGACCCCGCTGTTGCGCTGTGGAACGCAGAAAATACAGCACAGACCGAAAGATGTGTTCCACAAGAGAATCATTTCGTCTTCCTCCCAAGATTTTTTTTTGAAATCATCTTCTCTGCCTGGGGTGTTCTTTTTTTTTCTTTGAAGTCTTCCTTATCGCATGGTCTGGTTGTAGCGCCAATAACAATGTTAGGCAATTTACACGACAGGAAACAAACGCCTCATCCCTGTCGTCAAACTTGCGGGCATTTGCTGCTGGGTGATACAACTGGATCTTTCATTGAAGTACCACAAGCCAGCATTGACACCCTTGTTCTGTATTATTTGTCTTTTTTTAAACAGCGTAACAGCGTATACGTGTTTACGCTTAGCAGAACTCTGTGTGGTGTTGGTACCCCTGAAAGCGGGCATGTGCCAAGCAGCTCCTATCATAGCATGACATATACTGCAATGGGGTGAGAAATGCATGTGAGCATGAAGATGAGTGATGTGGTGCTGAGGATGCGTAAAATGAGGAGGGTAAAGAGTAAAGCGTAGTATAGCCTCGTAAAGTATAGCATAGACGGTTCTAGTGTTTGAGAACACATTCCCTGGACGGCTTCCGGTTTTGTACACCTATGTAGATTACTATAGTATTGGCAGAGAAGACAAGCCTTAGTGAATAGCCATGCAGTCTTTTGACAATTTCTCTGTGTGTTTAGCCAAATATTATTGAATATTCTTCTAAGCTATACACAGGATTAGAAAAGTTACTCTTGAATTCTATGCCCCCTTCTTTTATCTGGAAACGTAAAAAGAGTCTTTTTTTACTCTGGGAGAAATTATAAACGCGGTTTTCGCGTCGGTGTTAAAGGGGTCGGGAAACACTCGCTGGGAAACCACCGGCGTCTAAACGTACTAGCTAGGTGACGTCATCATAAGTAATGCTTTGCCTATCGAAAAACGCGGCACTCTTCCGTACTTGCAAGTGCGTGCAATTGTGACACCCATCAGCGTCTTTGTTATATGCAATCGGCGCCAACTTGAACTCTATAGCTGACGTCATATTAAGAAGCGTAGTTGTGGGACGCGGATCGCGTATAGTAAACGCCGGTGAGCGCATCTTGCGCGCGCTCGATATGCCGTAGAGTTCCGCGTTCCTTGATAGGCAAAGCATCTATGCACGTGTACTCGGACTGATGATATAGTTAGCGCGTGTGGCTGCCGGTCGTGCCGCATTGTCATTGCAAAGCGACCGCTTCACGACCCCTTGAAATAATGATAAATTAAGGGACCAGAAGTTTCTTGTGGTAAAACGCTTGCTACTACTTAGCGCATACTACTTATTGGCAGCTTAGCGATTGTTAAATCGCTAAGCTGCCAATAGCAAGGAAATTGGAAAGGAAGGTGAAGGTGAAGAGGAGAGAAAGGAGAGAGAGTAAAGCATAGCATATTGAATAAATATGCGTAGTATTATGTATAGTAAAGTATAATATAATATAGTATCGTGTAGTATTGTGATTGGTCGGAAATAAAAGTGAGGGTGAGAAGGACTGAAAGGATAAGGGTAAGGCCACTAGCTCTGCTGTTTTCTCAGTCTGTCACGTAATAACGAACCCAAGCCCTACACCAAGATCTCCATGTTGAATTCCACTGCTCGTGCCTAACTTCTACCTTGTCTTCTACGACGTTCTGCTTCTTGCTACCGCCCGTTCGCAATCATCAGCAACGTATTCCCCAGAGGCGAAGGCAGTTGATTATCGCTGACTTATTTCTAGAATATACGCCTTCTGAACGGGTCGTTTGATTTCCTAACCAAAGGCCTGTCACAGAGTACAGATGCGCGCACTACCTCTCTTCACTGGGTGCACTGACATATTGCTGTTCAGTTATCGTGCCACTCGATATGCCGTGTAGTCACATACGAGCACGTAGCCTGTCCAGATAAGCGCGATCACCAGCACGCAGCCCAAGCATTTCACAAACAGGCCCATCGCGCACGTACTGATGCAGTAAGAGGTATGACCCCTTCTCTCGGACCCGCCGCTGCGCTGGGAGACACTCATCATAGCGTGTGTGGCAAATAAGGTCTTCTCTTCTAAATTCATTGTAGCCGGAAGAGGTCGTTCATTGCAGAAAGCCTACGTCGCGTCTTCCGAGCAACCGTGTAATCATGTCAGTGGTTACGATTTGTCAAGACTATTGTCAAGGTACACAAAAAGTCTGCTCTTGACGACTGCTCGAACTCTACAGATCGTAGTATCGAGTCCTTCGGCCTTGAGTCTGTTACCGAGTGACGAACCTCAATGCAGTTTTTGTAGATCGTATGATGCTCTGATCAGCCTCCCCACCAAGGGATGCTGTCACCCATGAACTTCCGAAGACAATGAGTAGCTGCATACTATCAGCGTCTAGCTTTGAATCTTTCAGCAGGAAATCGTTGTGGCAGGGATGATCTAGCTCGTGCGATGAAGCGTCATAGCCAGCACGAGCCTTTGTCACACTAGCATCTTGGTGGACGACTTCATGATGATGCGTATAGTAAACATTCATCTGTGGCCTTGGTTTCTCAAATCGTCTTGTCTGTTCTTCACTAAATCCCACTGTGATTGCCACGCCACGGTTCCTCCGCAGTTCGGTATGTTTCTTGAAACTGTTCAATGCACTACTAGTAGTGCATTGAACAGTTTCACACACAGTTGAACAGTTGAACAGTAGCGCAGTAGTGCAGCTGAAGTTTGTGTATGTCCTTGTCTCCCAGACCTATGGCAGCCAGGACGACTGACACACGGACGACCATCGTTGTTGCTGTTGTATAAGATTGTCCTACATTGCTGTAGTCACAGAAAACTGCAAATTGAAAGTCCACATCAGTCGATATAACCTCTGAACCGGCCATCTACTAACTGCCGGAGGAAGACAATGAAGTCATCGCAATGTTTCGAGCACTGCTCGATGCCGTGCGAAGGCTTTGCAGCAACCTGAAATGCCCGCTCGCTCACGGTGCACTAAAAGTACTAGATTCTCTAAATACACTCTTTGCAAATCTTCAGGAAAAACCATAGCTCATCCGATATTCTCATTCCGGAACCAAGTCGTACATGCGTTGGTTCTACTGTGGAGTGCGAGAAGTCTGACGTCCCGCATCTCATCATTTTGTCAACATATGTTCATAAACAGAATGCTCGTAATTGTCATTTGCGAACCAAACGTAAAAAAACTTCCCGAACTATCGGGGTACGAAGCACGTGCTTTTCTAACGTGCGAATAATGCAGCGAGGGGGTTGTATGCATTCGTACGGATTTTACGCATACGATTACGTCACGAAGTACAACGACATGATGACAATCAATGTTTCAATGTTTCTGTTTACGCGTGAGAAAGAATAATATGTCATTCACGCTCGGTGGTGCCTACACATCCCCATCTGAACGAATTGAACAGGGCTGATACGAGACATATTGTCAGCAACTAGTAGCCCTTGGGTTATAACTCATGGCTTCAATGCACATCATCGATATTGGAGTAGCTCGACGATCAACACTCAAGGAAGAAACCTCATTTCATTAGCCTCTAAGCAGAAAATGTATGGCCCCCTAAAGTGGGGCCTTTGAGGTAACAGAAATAAATAAAGCAATAAATAAATAAATGAACCTAAGTCCTACATATCAGCTGGGTCTTACAACAACGGCATCGGTTCGACTCTGGAATCCCGATACATCCGCTCACAAGTTCAATGGCTTTCAGACATCGAAATACATAGGAGTTACCACATTCACACTTATCTGCGAATCGGAGGTCTTGCCAACTCCTTCTCTAGGACAATACGAAGATGGATGGGTCAAATTGTCAGCTACACATGAAAAGTGCATGCCGAGAAGAAGCTGGCCATAACTTGGAAAAAGGTATCAGAGACAATGAGGGAATCTTCGTTCCAACCAACATTGAAAAGGACACGTTCTGACTTTGAGGCCGAACTGGAGAAACTTCGCGCACTTCGACGAAGGGTGGGAATGAGGTATACATAGAGACACTCGAGGGCAGCATGTGATCTGAGGCTGGCACGGCGCATACAAAAAAAAAGACCAATACCAGGAGTGGCACCAAGATTTTTTTTTCTGGGGGGGGGTCCGACGAAGAATATGTTCCTTGGAGAGGGGGGAGGGATTTTTAAAAGAGAAAAAAGAAGATGAAAGTGAGCCCCGTAACTGTCTGCATCATAGTGCGACACCTCAACAGTGCCTCACGAGGGATGGAGGTAAGGAGGGATTAAAAGGGAGAGGGAGAAATAAAAGTGATAGGAATAGAGATAGGGGCAGGGACAGAGAGACCCACATAAAGAAATAAGGAGAAGATAGGAAAGATGGACACGGTCGCAGGAGTCTGAGGACGGGGCACCACTCAGCGAGAGCCCTTGTCGGCGTCAGGAGATGGCGTAGGGCGAGCCAGTCGGCCAGAGCTGTGCTGCCGTCGGAGATGGCGGGGGTACAACCGGCCGGCATGAAATCCAGCGAGCGAGTCCCATGTGTTCCTTCAGGGGGCAGGGAGTCACAAAACTTATGCGTTGTGTTTTGACTATGCTTGCTCTTAGGTGAGGGGGGGGGGGGCAAACTGAAGGGGCAAGCGAGAATTCTGTGGGGGATCCAGTCCACAAGTGCCCCCACCCCCTCTTGCGCCGCCACCCGTGCCAACGCCCTTTGGACAAACTAGAAGGGCAGCACTGGAAATCCTTCTGCTACTCGTAAGATCCATGGAAGCCATTGTTACGCATTTAGATCCTTTCATGTTTTTACCCCTATACATATGTGTACATCTAGGCAACACCCAACATGAGATGGTGAATGGTTTTTGTGCGTGAATATCTGGTTTGTGTGCCATACCCGCTTCCACAGATTTCAGTGTTTTCTCGGATCCCGAAAAGGGACACCAAATTTACGATGGAAGAACTTGACACATCTTTGGCTGCTTTCTTGCCTAGGTGTGATTATCGACAGAGATTTTTCGTGAAGCCTTTACAGCACAACTTATTGCATAAATGAAGGTTAAGCTATATTCTTAACGTAATGAGGTTTATCTGCAAAAAACATAGGGCACGTCAATATATTCCATGATACAGCTGTACAGAACGCTGTTCCTAGGTTTTTTACGGCACAGCTTGCCGACGCTGGCATATACACGCCAGACGAATATCCACACCCTCCAAAGTTTTCAAGGCCATGCGCTACGCACGTGCGTAGGATTACTACTCCACACCTCGACTCTTTGGTCAATTATGATAGCTAGCCCCGCCGTGTTGGTCTAGTGACTAAGGTACTCGGCTGCTGACCCGCAGGTCGTGGGATCGAATCCCGGCTGCGGCGGCTGCATTTTTGATGGAGACAAAAATGCTGTAAGGCCATGTGCTCAGATTTTGGTGCGCGTTAAACAACCACAGGTGGTCGAAATTTCTGAAGTCCTTTACTACGTCGTCTCTCATAATCATATGGTGGTTTTGGGACGTTAAACCCCACATATCATCAATTATGCTAGCTAGCCACCATCTGATTTCGACATCGGCCACCGTTGACAGCACACACCCATCTTTATCGAGTTACCAGTCATCATATCGCTGCGTTGGCACTTCCGAGACAGCAAGCCACGTTGTCAGGGATTGTTACTAACCACAAAGGCTGCATTTCACTGGGATTTATATCAGCAGCAAGACCATTGTCACCTCTGTAGCGCATATATTAACCACAAGTACACCTCGTAATTCTGGGATTATGAAAAAGAGCCGTCATTCAACAGGGACTCTACAACAGAGAAGACATTGGTATTATTAAACAAGGAATAAGGGCAAAGGATATTCACCGATAGCTTGGTCTCAGCTGATATCTACACAGGCACTGTTATCGTGGCCTGTTAAGTGACCATTAAATTCAGAGTGTCCCACACAACGGCATCAACAGCAGCAGAGTTTGCTGCCTTTCATGCTGTTATTCTTTTCAGTGGGGGTTCCCGGCCTAGAAAGTGGGTTGTTTTTTGCGACTCTAAGGAATGCCTTCAGAGTCAGAAGTCCGCGTTACGACGTAGTGACCATGACGAGAGAAGTCCTTCATCAAGATTTCACAAAAAACACGAAGTTGTATTGCAATGGCTGCCGGGACATTGTGGCATTGACAGTAACGACTCTGGTGATGATCCCGTCCAGTCCACCAACAAGAACCGACGCTACAAGGGGCCTCCACTCGTTTGCTGACACAAATTCGCAAGCTTGGTTGAGCGATGCCAGCGCCACAGCCGCCTAAGAAAACTTGACCCATCGAGAAAGTTGCAAGTTTCATCCCACATTTCTCGCAGTAACGCAACCTTACCAGGCCGTGTGTGGTTAGGGGGAGCCTTCCAGAAAGCCTTTCGCATAGAAACGGCTGAACCTCCAGATGTGACTCATGTAACAGTGACGAGACAATTAAATATCTACTGCGTTTTTGTGATTGCTTTCTAAGTGAACTCGACGTTTTATTGTTGTTTTTTTGCGCTGTGCTGAAGAAATTAGACGGCAACAGACCGTTTTCGGAAGACAAGACTCTTGGATCACGGGGCCCAACGCGTCACATGCAGGCCCGCAAAACGTTGCGGGCTTTGATGCTGCATGTCCTTAAAATCAACTGGTTAAACCCTTTGATGTTCAAAGTTGTGTTTCAATGAACAACATCAAGAAAACTCTGGTACGCATAAGGAAATGATAAATTATCCTAAACACGTTCTCAGAAGAAATTATGATTATATATAGTCGAGTAATGAGTAACTCCTGAGCAACATTGGGCACCTGTGGTACTACTTCCCATGTAATGCCTTCCAGCAGTAGCGGCCTGGAATAAGGTGTAGATGCACGTTGCACCATCCAAGATTGAAATTTAAATGTATACATCCTATAATTTTTGTTGACACTTGCCCTGGGGACTGAGCTTGGGTCAGGTAGCCGATATCTTTGAAAAAACATTTCAGTGGTAAAAAATACAAAATATATTGTCGTTTTATATAACTAAAAAGATATTTTTAGATTTATTAATGTGTAAATAAAAGGAGCACCGAACCACGCAGACATTTTGTGAAAATAAAGTTTCTTCCTTTTCTTATGCTGGACTGAACGGCGCGCTTGTTCTGAGAGTGACGCGGACGAGAGAGAACAAGACGAAAGGAGCGCTAACTGCATGGTTCTTGACGATGATAAGATTTTTTTCTCTCCCACACTAAAAACATTGAATTTGACAGCTTCGCACAATGTAAATTATAACAATCGTGCCTTCCCATTTCTGCTTGTACTCCCATATATGCCCAGTCTTGCTCGTGAGATACAACCCATTTTGTATCAAGATTTCTCTGACGTAACTTGCGGCCACACTAATCAGCGTGTTCATAAATGTTTTACAACGCATCCTGTACCGCTGTAGTCGAATCACTTTCCTTCCGTGTGTAGGGCTTTTTTTTTTACCACCTGTCAGACGCTGGAAGGAAACACTACAAAAACGTGATGCATTTATATTTATGCATTTTTTAAAACTCAAGACGCTCAGTAGTTTTTGTTTCTTACCACATATAGTGCCAGAAGGTTAACGCAGCAGGGTGTTTTTACTAAAAAATGTTTTTTTTTGGGGGTTGTTGTCCGAGAGCAACAGCGAGCATGATCGCTACTAGGTGTGCCATGGACAGGTGCGCATATAGTCGTTCCCCCGCCTTTTTTTTTGTTTCATTCCTTTCATCACTTCCCCACTGTGTAGGGGAGCAAACCGAACGAGCGTCTGGTTGACCTCCTAGCCTTTAATCCCTTTTCCTCTTCCTCCGTCCAGCATGATGTTGTACAATATAGATTAGCAGTTTCCCCAGAGCCGCCGTCCACTGCATATATTCCTTCTTGCTTTTCTCTTCATTGTGATTCACCGCTATAAAGCTTGTACTCTCTCGCTCTGCTTAACTACTTCCAAATGCAGCATAGCTGTCTAGAGCCAAACGTCGTCACTGCCTTGAACGCAAATAGCAATAAGTTTCCGCCCCTATTCAGGGCCATTTAGCGTTTCTTTCTATCTCCAAATATTCTACTAAAAATTCCTGTTACCAAAAAGCAATGTGTCTCTAGGATAACTAATTACTCGCTAAATTTAACGAATCTGTAACTGACTTTGCGACACACACCCATACACGCATGTACACACACACAAACACACACAACACACACACACACGCACGCACAAAGCAAACTAGCTTAAAACATTCTGTAAAATGCACGTGATGCATAATAAGGCACATTTTGTATAACTTGGTGAAACATACCGAAGGAGAAAAGGTAACATAAAAACAGAACAAAGGTAATGAAATAAATGAACAAAAAGGGAGATACGCCACAATATAGGAAAGTGTAAAAATTTATATACAACATAAAGACCTTCCAATTAACAATCTACTTTTCCCCTTGTTTCAATATAAGATTTCAGGTGGTTTATTGTTTGATTGCAAAGTTATATATATATATATATATATATATATATATATATATATATATATATATATATATATATATATATATATATATATATATCTATATATATATATATATATATATATATATATATTGAATGAACGTGTGTGTTTTGTCTGATACAAGTTAATTGGTCCGAATAAATACGTTGAGTACATTGAAGTATGCGCCATTTCAACTGCTTAAACTGCGATTGATTGATTTATATGAGGGGTTTAACGTCCCAAAATCACTATCTATATGATTATGAGAGACACCGGAGTGAAGGGCTCCAGAAATTTCAACCACCTGATGTTCTTTAACGTGCACCCATATCTGAGCACACGGGCCTCAACTGCGATAATTTTGTCGTAAATACACAGAATGATAACATAAAAGTGGGAGTGCGGACCAAAATATCTCATTCCTATGCAACACGATGATGTATCGAGCCATCATGAAAGAAGATGTCGCCTCGTACAGGTAGCCTGCAGCTTTCTTTTTTCTAACGTGCGGCTGTTTTCGCGACGTATATCAGATTTAATATCATGCAAACGCGATCACTATGGCGTGATCTCGCACCTAGTTTGGTTGTTTGCGATGCCGAAACGTAGTGAGGGTGGGCTTGGGGGTTTACTCTTAGTTGCCACGCAGATTCGACAGTTCTCGCGAGTACAGCGCGTCGTTCTGCATTCCACCCTTAAACTTTTTTCCTGCCGTTGCATCGCACATTAGATGCGAAGCAGCTCTTTGACTCACGTGTGCAACGCCGTACGTACGTGCGTACGTACGAACACGCCGTAACGTTTTGCCCTCACCTTAAGTGTTGGAGCGGTGCCAAGTAGGTGACGCTGCATCTGCGCGTTGACGTCACGCTCCCCTTGCAAACAATAGTTTACGTCACTCTCTCCCTCACACACAGCATACTCACCGCAGCGCCCGCAGCTGCCGGCTCCTCCGCCCGCTCGCAACACACTTTTTTCTCGCTTCACCCTCTCCCCCGACTTCAAAAACGCTCAACCGCACGTAGAGTGTAAACACTATTTCTGCTCGTTTATCTGCGATGAAACTTAGACGAAACCCTACTCGCCTCCTCTGTGTTTGCGCTTCAAACAAACGTTTACTCGAGTAAACGCTACACCGCTTCAAACCGTTCTTCCAGCACCCGCGTCGATGCCCGTTTCGACCGGGTCAATGCCGGGCGCATCGCTGCTGCTTCACCTCCCATCAGGGTTCCCTTCGGGGAGATGGTCCATAATTTTTGGCTCGCCTTAGTGTTTTGTTGATATAAAAAACCTGTTCGACATGATAAATGCTACAGTAAGGACTAGGATGCTATATCTTTAGCTTTTGGAAGTGACTCACGGGTGATCACTGTTGATTTTTTTTCTGGAATATCGTGTTTCACGAAAGTAATGGACAGTACACTTATTAAAACGGGTGTGCATTTAGAGAAATGAGTTCACCCAGTCAGACAGGCGGCGGTTATAAGACTCTGCTTATTTCAATTCCTTTCAGTAATGATGTACAAAACATGGCGTGCTGACGTTGGCTATGCAACGCGCCATGGCACAGTGGTTGCTGACCCGCAGGTTGCGGTATTGAATCCCTGCCACGGCGGCCGCATTTTTGATGGAGGCGTGAATGCTTCTAGACCGTGAGGTTAAGTTTAGATCCACGTGAAAAAAAAACACCAGTTAGTCGAAATTTCCTCAGTCCTCCATCACGGCGTCTCTCATATCATGGGTTTGGGTTGTTAAACCACATTAATTATTTTATCAATTAGCTGACACTGCACTACGTTATATATAAATACAAGGCAAACCAGCGTGTTTTGTTTCGTCATGCGTTCCCACTTAGAGCGCCATAAAAGAATCGAATGAATACTGCATATGGAAGAAAAATTATTAGGACATACTTGAAAAGAAAAAGAAGCCTCGCCGCGGTAGTCTACTGGCTAAGGTACTCGGCTGCTGACCCGCAGGTCACAGGATCAGATGCCGGCTGTGGCGGCTGCATTTTCGATTCAGGTGAAATTGCTGTATTCCCGTGGGCTCAAATGTGGGACCACGTTAAAGAACCTCAGGTGGTCAATATTTCCGGAGCCCTCCACTACGGCGTCTCTCATAATCATATGGTGGTTTTGGGGCTTTAAACCCCACATATGAAATCCTCAATTAAAAGAAAACAAGAAACTGATCTGCTTTTTATTTCTACTTATTTGAAAATACTACCTGCCATCAAGCAAAAGTGGTAGTACACAGATAAAAACAAGGACTGCTTGGTTTATACAACAGTGCTGTATTATACCAAATTCTTGAATCGAAAAGATTGGAAAATTCTGGAAAGATTCGAAAAACGTGGGAAGATGTGATTAGCATTTCTGTGCAATCAAAATATGCGCAGCCCGGTACGTTTACATGTTATTGAGCCATTGAAGGAAACAGGTGCAAACAAAGAAGCGCTTGTTTGGTGGCTTGCTATTACCTCTGCACAGGAAATAGTTGAACTGCGCCATAAAAAAAACGGCACAATCACCAACAGATACACCGTGTGCGCGGTGACGTGTACTGTATACGTGTACGCAGCGCATCATCCCGAGCATATGGCGGCAGCACATGCCACCCATGCATATGCTGCTCTTGGCTGCCGCTGTTCCCCCTTTTGCGCGCATCTGCGGAATGTGTTAAGAACATCTTTGAGAGGCTTGTCATCCGTTGTGTTCTCCCTCAGTTGAACGAGGAACCTGGAATTATTAGTCACTGAGCACGCCCGTGTCCATCGGCTTTGGTCCGACACCACGTGGCTAACGAGTCGCCCACAAACATCCGGAAATATGCATGGTCGTAAAAACTTGCATGGCCGTAACCTCGCACTTTAAGTAATGACGGCTCAGGTCGGGCTGAATAAATGTATGTGGTGAACTTAGCGCCCCCCAAAGATAATTCATGGGGGTGGCTACCTCCTCCCCCTCTTTGCGCACTTCGTGCATTGCAATGCTGATGCTGATGAAAGCTTGAAGGCCTTACTCTCGATAGTGAATGACAACTAAAAACCTTTTACTTCCAATATCACAATCCCACTATGCCGATCCCAATCCCAATCCCAATCCAACGATCGAATTTCATACATGAGTCAGTTTAGCGAGCTTCAAGGATCTTCTCGTAGCGTAAGGACATGCAGAAGACATTGCAATTAACAATGATGGTGTGCCAGATGGTACATTTTTTGAATTCGTGCACTATAATGCATCCTCGAAATCAGTACATAATTTCAGTGTCACGGCGCCAAGCGAATGGCACGGTAAATGCTACAGTGTAAACGCACTGCGGAAATAGCGTGATCTGTTTCGCAACTGGGACAATGTGTGAGAAGACGCTCCATATTATTAGACTGCCCTACACTCATGGGAGTCCCGCATCATCTACAAGTGTTTTCAGGGCATCCTGTCACGTCTGCTCGGTAACCAATCGACTAGGAGGGGGGGGGGGAAGCCCCCAAGGCCTAATTGTTCGAAACAAAGTCCTTTCATGGCAAATAAAATGAAAGTGGCCCAAGAATATAGGAGGCAGAAGTTATTAGAAGAAAATGAGAACAAAGTGTAATGCAGCACAAGAGGTGAGTTAACCAGCGATGAAAAGCAAATTTAGACACTTAAGTAAAGCTAGTGTGTGTGCACCAAAAAGAATGCTTTCCTGTCAAATATTGTCCACCAAGAAGGCCCCGTACAGCCTAGTAACAGGAAAACGAGTGGCAAAAAAAAAAATGGGGGGAACACGAGAGAACCGGAAGGCCACTTACGCATGGGCGAAAAAAGAAAAAAATAAGTATCGGACGCTTTCTCTGCCGAACTTCTCACACTCTGTCTTAACAACAGGCCTGTGAGAAGAACGGGAGCCATCTTATGTGAAGAATTTTAAACAAAATATTCACAATCGGGAAAACAGTGTTATTAGATAGCAATGAACTAAAACACGGTTGATTCCCTGACACAAAAGAGGCAGCACATTAACATTCATTTTAACTAGCAAATTAAAAAATGGCGTTGCCAATTGTTTTACAGTAGAGTAAAGGTCAATGCAAAAGACGATAAACGAACACTAAGCCTGGTCGGAGACAACGGCTAACGCTACAATTTGCATGCATCGTGGTTTCTCCACAAGAACAGCAATAACTTCGCTGATACTGACTTGTATCCGGTGAGTGGACATTATGGCTAATCCATCAAGCCGCACTTCATCCGTCCGCTTCTTCAAATACGTTTTCACTCTTTTCAGTGTCGATAATCTGCGTTCTGCATCAGCTGTATTGATATCTTGAGGAGCGTATGAAAGTTCTGGAACAGGGTTTTGTCGCACGCAGCTAAAGCGTCTGTCACAAAGCAGAGAAATTTGTCCTCTTGCATGGCTTGCCATTTAATTTTCCAGATTTCACATTCACCTTTTAGTGTAAGGTATGAGCGGTTGTCATATATCTCAGATAAAAAAAAATTGGCAGATGCCACGTACACTAGTAACCGATGATATGCGAAGCATGAATTAGGAAGGTTGATATGCCACTTTAAAATCAGCAGAACGTTACGAGACGGCCGTAAATTATGCCGTACATGACTTACATGTTATGATTATCATGTTTGTGCCTGGCATTTTTGTTCGTCGTCCATTTGCGACACGCAATACAAAATTTGGTATATGTGTGAAGCTAGCGAAACGGCCGCGAGCGCATCATGAGCGTGGTGTGTAGTCATGCTTTTACATGGCACGCATGTCATCATTATCATGTTTGCACCAGTCATCATTCATTCATGTCACGTAATACTAAATTTGGTGTATGTGAAACTAGCGCAATGACCGCGAGCGCATAAGGAGCGTGGCATGTAGTCATTTTCTTACATGACACGCATGTCATGATTTACACGTGAGGGCCTGTCACTTGTGTTCGCCATGCAGTCATGTCATAGCATACGGCGGCGGCGGTCTAAAAGCATGGCTCACACCCACTCTGGGGGTTATTGGTGTTCCTTTTTTTTCTCTTCCTCTTCTTCTTCTCTATCCTCATGAGATGCAAATATACCTCCATCTGTCCTCCTTCGAGAGTACATTTCCTCACTACAAAGGGTGGGTCCGGTGACGAGGGCCAGCTACCAGTCGAGACCATCCGGAGGCGGTGCCAACAAACTGGAGGTAGCGGTGGGATCCTCCTAACCCCCGAGCCCGAACACCGCGCAAAATCGGGAGACCTCAAGAATCGATGTGGCACCGTCTGATTCCACAGACGAATCTGTGAGAATGATGTTGCATTTTCCCCACAGCTTTCGCTGTGCTACGCATACACGAATCAGGCAGAAGCTTCTCTGGCTTCCCGGCCCGGGCACAAGCACGCGACGACGGAGGCGCGGAGGGTCAGTCGGTGAGGCATCAGTTAGTGAAGTCTGTTGTGCAAGGGATAGTATGGTTCGTTCGACGACATGAGACGTGATTGATGGTGTAGTGTGGTCAGTTGAACTGTCGTAGAGTATCGATAGATGACGCAGTAAAAGCAGTGACAACTTTTGAAGAGGGTTGCTGAGGAGACGTGTGATCACCTCCAACTGCGAAGGATAACGAACCACCAGCGCTGCTGTCTAGGGGGAGTGTATCGTCAAGCCGGTCAATATGATTGGAGTTTTGCGCAGATTAGCGTAACAAGGCCCAGACATGAGGTGGAGATCATGGTGAACATCCGGTTTTTTGATTGATTGATATGTGTGTTTTAACGTCCCAAAACCACTATATGATTATGAGAGACGCCGTAGTGGAGGGCTCCGAAAATTTAGACCACCTGGGGTTTTTAACGTGCACCCAAATCTGAGCACACGGGCCTACAACATTTCCGCCTTCATCAACATCCGGTTTTTTATTACAAATGGGAAGTCTAAATCACTGCATGTTCTTTCTGAAGTCAACGATTTGCACATTGCTATTTATGTATATAATAAACACAAAACGTTCGAGCGGAGTGCCCTTGCACGGCGCTCGAACCAAACCTTTGGCTACGATAACTTTCGTCTTCTACCAGTGTCCACATGATCGAGAGCATCCATCGAAGGCCGATACGACAGAACGAAAGCTTGAGAACAAGAAGCGACGCATTAACTCGTGCAATGTCAGACGGCTCGTCTGTCCCAGCGTACGGCAGTGATCCATTGCTTCCGTATAGCTCTTTCACATAAGGCCTTGCGGTGAATGAGTAAAAGCATGTTGTGGGCGAGTTTTTACTGGTGTTGCGTACTCCACCCGAGAGCCATTATTAGACATCCCTAGAAGTTTCAGAGGAACGTTGCTATTTACTAGCGCAAACGGAAACGCGAACAATGCGGTATACCACAGTATAAATACGTAAATAACAACTGTGGTCGTATCCTTACTTTCTTGAGGGTGACGAGCAAGTTTGCCAACTATGGCGCTTGTGTCAGCGCGAAATAGACGAATAACTGGAGAGCCGAATAAGCACTCATTCAACTAGTGGGTGCACCAACTCGTACCCATTGTGTACACTGTTTACCCTTCCACCATGCGGGCGCCTGTCCGAAGACAGGGGCAGCGAACGAAGGGTCGTAGTGTTCAAATCCAAACATAGGCGCTAGTTAGGTCGGGCGGGTCAAGGGGTCGTCGAATCTATCGCATTCTGCAATTAAGTTCCCTTTTTTTCAGCTCTCCGTGTTCTTTGGCTTTCTCCCTCGGTGAACTGTCTTTGGCATGTGGTCGTAGGCTTGCGAGTCCCTCGGATGTCTTCTTTCCTGTACAGGCAATGATTTCGCTAATACCTCTAACATATGTGAGTGGTGTCTCTGCTGTGATGTTGACTCACAGGCCGGACGCTGGATATCTCGGCAAACATTGCCGTGCTTTCAGAATAAAGGTTCTTTGGTAGCTGTTAAAGGAGTTCACTGTTGGGCGAGTTGGTGCTTTAGCATAGAAACCATCGAGGCATTCCAATGTCCAATTTCTTTCTCGTCTGGTTTAATGTTTCGTGGTTGTTGTGACGGTGCCCATGTGTACCGTGTTTATAAATAAAGGTGGGGATCTTGCTTGAATAAAGCCAGTTGGTAGTTTGCGCCTGTCCTTGTCTGTCTTTTTTGTGTGTTGTGTTTTGTCGCGCCCTCACGATGGTTTCTATGGGTAGCTGTTCTTGTTCAATTCATTTAATAGGGTTTGCTTTTCATTTGCTTAAACGCGCACGCCGCTACTTGTACTTATGCCTCTACACTCAGGCGTTATTGACCGACTGGACGAGTTTAGAGTGGGGAGGGGGGTGGGGGGAGAGCTGGCCCTCCTAGGTCCCCCTTGCCTACGTGCTTGGGTGATGATACAACAGGCGTGGTTATTCCCACGCACTTGGTCGGCTCCCGATCCACCCGGGAATCTCTTATGCGTTATGAACGTGGTGATTTTGCTAAAGAAATGAACAGGCGTAGAGCAGTTCTCTTTATCTCAGTGAGACACTATGCCGGCAGAGTTCACCATGCGTCTGGAGTATGGAGAAGCAGCACGGTCATCGACCGGGAACATCAGCAAGTAACGATCTGCATTCCATCGCAATTGCCATGTGGAAATAAAAGAGGCTACATGAGAACACCTGCTCTGGAACCGTATGGAGCAGTACTTCCAATTATTTTGATCCTCGTACTAGTGACAGGAAGCTATACCACGGTCACTGCATTCATCAGACTCGAAGATAAGGCCGGCCAAATATATTTCTTCATCGTAACCACATCGTCATAAATGCCAATAAGGAACAGAGAAGAGGGTGCTTTATAATAGAAAAATTGGCCCCGTATCTGCATGTTACACTGTAAATGTCGTCGAAAGACGATAGTCTTGCGCCTGGAGAGAGTGAACAAAACGTTTATTTGATGTGCTGCGTAAGCAAATTGGTGAATGGTATTCTGGAGGAGCTGCGTTACAGTGCCTCGAGCGTGCAGTGGAGGCGAACGAACACATCAAGTCACGTCACACGTGAGACGTGAGCGCTATGTGGCAGTTAACTTAAAAAACGAAGCACGCGGCGTGCGCGCCCGTCTCGGAGGCGATAAGGTGTAGAACGCAAGGCGACGGGTAGGTGACACCACCATGTCGTCTTAACAAAGCATTGTAAACACTTGCCGTTTCGTGCAAGTGTTGCAACGTGAGCGCAGCAAGATAAGCGCTACAGTCCTTAGAATTACTTATGTATGCTTTTTGTTGTAAAACGACACACATACAGAATATTGAGGTGTTGTTATGGTGCCTCCGATATGCGCAATAATTTCTTTTTAATTGACAATCGCACAAGTATGAACGCTACACCTTGAGCAATATTGGTGGGCGCTGTGGATGGTGTCGGCCGTTTGTGGTATTGTTCGGTGCTGTTTGGGGTGTCGTTAAGGGCGAACAAACGGACAAATGTACACACAGACAGACCAAATTTTTGCGTCGAAGGTCCCCAAGAAAGTCTATCGTCTTTAAAAAAAGGACAACCCCCCTTATCTGTTTTCTTCTTTTCTCTTACGCATCGCATACAAATTGTCACCGACTTGTATGTGACAGATAACATAGCGCCATTCCGCCATTCAAACTGCGCAGAACCCTTATATCGGATACGTGCGCTATGCGTGAGATATGCAAAAATTACTGCGAACTTTACGTCAAGTGTTACCTCTAACGTCTTTGCAAAGGCAAGCCCTGACGTGCTTTTCGCACCACTGAGATATTTCTCCGGTGATTCTTAAGCAGAGCAACTTATATAGCCGTCTTCCCTCGCGTGGTGGCAAGTAAGAGAAGGACCAGATATCCCTAGCAGTCAAAGAATATTTCAATCGACGTACCATGTATATGAGCGTATAGTTATGCTATTACAAAAGCTTTGCGAGCTCCCTGAGAAACCGCAGTTTCTTGCGCTCTCGGTTTTGCCCACGTTACACTTAAGGTCAACCTAGAAATGCTGGTGCAAATATCGCAAAGTTTTTTGTTGTTGTTTTGTTCGTAAGTGCTCATTGACATCGGCCAGTTGTCTTCTTTAAGGGATGTTACCTATACGAGAATTGGCGATCGGCTCTCATAAACAACTGCTGAGCAATCCTTTTTTTAAATGGCAATAACTATTTATTTCTTAACGACGTCATCATCTGCATATATCGTCACACACTTTATCAGGAAGGTCGCGCAAAAGGTGGCTCCTCAATAATTTCTTTTTCTCCAATTCGTGTCATTCCTATACTTCGTTAATGCGACTGACTGACGCTAGAACACACATTGCTGCAGAGCGCACGTGACCCATTTCATGAACCCACGCCCACGTTCAACAGCGATCATGCACACATGCACGAGGGACCTGCCCTCGGGTCAGCAGCTGAACACCCTAACCACTGCTCCTCCGCGTCTCTCATAATCATAAGGTGGTTTTGGGACGTTAAACCCCACATATCAATCAAATCAATCAACCACTGCTCCTCCGAGGCGGACGCCTATACGCTCTATTAAGCGGCCGATATTTTTTATGCTTATTGGTTTTATTCGATATTTTCGAGGGAAAATTAAGTTTCCGAAGTTCTCACTGTGCACGGCTGCAAAATCTGATAAAAAAATCAACTACAGCAACTAGAAGGCGCTTATTGCAACCAACAAAGTCAGACTAATGCACAAGTTTATCTTGTGCATCATTAGGTGCTCGCGTTTTTTCCACCGTATTCTGTCTTGCTTTTTATTTTTATTTGTTTTTACATTTCAGTAAACATGACCCGTGTTCCGTTCGACACGCACCGTTGGTTATCTATTTCTTACCAATCGATGCAGTAACTGAACGACGATCCGGATATTTACGAATAAACTGGAATTGTCGCAGCTGTAACAATGATGCTAGACATGGAAAATAAATTTTCATTGCCTTAGTTTTCACACGAGAGGTCTGGTACCCCTTCTGTAGCTGGACTGAAAAAACAAGGACTTGTTTTTCTTGTAACTCGAAAATTTTTCCAGTGATCATTAAAATATCAATGATGCATATCTAGGCATGTTCAGATCACTCCTAACTACGCTGTTTTTACGATCCCAGTAACGATTCCGTGCTCTCTTTTTTTTTTTGCTAATAAAGAAAGCCCGCGAAATCCCAAAAATGACACGTGACTAGACTGCAGCGTGCATGCGCATCATGAAGCAGTGCCCTCAAGCAGGATCACTGTGAGGTAGCAGGTCAAGACCATATATGCTCCCACCTTTTGCGAGTGAAAGCGTATAGTCACGTGTTATTTTTTTTTTATTTCCCGTGCTTTCTTGATAAGTCGGAAAATATAGCGCATAAATAGTACGTTGTTGGAAACAGGGCAGCCGGATATCATTTGAGCATGCCTGAAAATGCCTCATTGACATTTCACTGATTAGGTAAGTATATACTTGTCGAGTTAGAGACACAACGAGAACTAATTAACTCAGCCGCATTTACGATATATATAATAATGGCTACTACACACTAGGTGTGCTTCGCGTAACGACAATCCTCTCTTTTTTCGAATCGTGGTGCGTGATACTTGGGACAACCTGTATAGGAGGATAACGGCTGGAATGGATTTCGCATGTACGGCTTCGCGTTGCCTATTGACATCGTTCCTGAGAAAAGTGAGCGCATAACGAGCAATTTCTCCCTGTTTTCCTAGCGTTAAATTTAATAACAGAGTTTGGCATTCAATCAGGGAAATAAAAAAGTGACAGTGAATTCTCATTGTAATAATAACATGTGGGGCCTGACTTCCCAAAACGACGATATCATTATGAGGGGCACCGAGTGCTGACAATTTGAGCTGACATTGCACCGTACACGCGGGACTCTTGCACCCCCATCGAAATGAGACCGCCGCGGCCAGGGTCGAACCCAGTACCTTCGGGTCAGCAGTTGGTCACCGCAACTGCTACCACGGCGGACCAATCCTCTTCTTGCAATCGTCGTTCACGCCGTATACAAATAATAAATCGCCTTTTAATATGACTGTACTGTTTAAGTGATGGATATGGGGAGTTTAACGTCCCAAAACCACAATATGACTATGAGAGACGCCGTTGTAGAGGGCCCCGGAAATTTTGACCACCTGGGGTTATTTCACGTGCACCCAAATATGAGCATACGGGCCTATACAGCATTTTCGCCTCCATCAAGAATGCGACCGCCGTGGTCAGGATTCGAACCCGTGACCGGCGGGTCAGAGTACCTTATAGCCCATAGAGTTTCATACAATAATACCTAGAGAGGAATCTGGCGCTGCGATTGTGTACCCTCATGGGAATAATGGGAAGTACAGTCTTCGGATCGGATCACGTTGGCCAGCGAACTGTGTACGGATCTTTTTGTACAATTTCAGTTTCGTTCTTCGCGTAGAGTGGGTAGTGGGGTGGGTGCAAAGGACTGAATCTGAGCTTTTGTTGTTCAAAGAAGCTGAAAACTGCTAGGCCTCTCAATTCACTGCAACGCTGGAGCTGTATAAGTCAGGTTTGGCAGTTTAAGCGAAGCGTCGTCCACTCGCCACTGCGTATAGATGTAGCGTCCCATGCCAGTGCAGGATATTACATCGAGTACGCGTTCGTTGTTAGTGCGTCTAACCAATACTCGTTGAAATCAACTGCAAAACAATGGTGACTTGAAGTTGACGCACCGCCACGCTCTTCTGATTCGACTTCACAACAAAACGAAAGGTGCTTTGGGGGCAGACCACTTGAACAGACGCACCTGGCATCGCAGCAGACAAACGTTAAGTGTTTCTCACTTGATCCTATGCTGTTATCTCTATAAATAGATATTGCGTACTTGCGAGTGCAAAACAAGAATGTTTATTTTGAAATGTTGTAAAGAATAATTCATTACATCTTGATGCCAAATCTGGAACGCAACGGCAGAGCAATGCATACCCTGGTGGTTAAATTTGTCTAGGTTTCACTTCTACCGCCTAGTCACAAAAATCTTTTGCAATAAAGTTTGCGTACAAAAAAATGAAGCAAGATTTAATTAGGCATACCTTCATATCACTTTGTTTTACACTCAGCAAACAAGCGTTGCGAATCTCACGAACGTGATCCATCCGAAGCAGATCCGAAGCATGTACTTCCCATAATTCCCATGGGGGTACAAGCGTCGCTGAAGGAGTCTTCGTAGACACTAGCGCCAGATTCCCCTCTAGGTATTATTGTATCAAACTTGTGTTATAGTGTTATAGCCACTAGACTACCGCGGCTTGTACTGCCGACACGAGCTTGTGTGGGCCGTTCCTTTTTTTGTTCATGACATTGAAATGCATTTCATAATTAACAATTTTTTTCAATGCTTCTTGAATTTATGCATTTAACTATTTCGTATTTGCTTTCAATAAAGTTATTTTATTGTGACTCAGTACTAGCATTCACTTCATCTTAGGGTTGAAGCTCCTTAAGGCGTGGGTCTGTCCATCCCTGGTATGCATGTAGTAGTACATAGCCACCGGTGGCACGTATGTGCCACAAGGGATGCGAGATTGAAAGACGGCGGTACTTGGAGTGTTCACTAGATGGACGCAGGGACGGACGGACAGACAGACTAGCAGACGGACGGACGGATGGATACACGTGCGGACGAACGGATGGATGGTCGCACGAAAAGACGGACAGATGAATAGACGGACTCACGGACGGACGCATGGACATATGTATGGACGCACGGATGGTCGCACGGACGGACGGAAGCAAGAACGAATGGATGGAATGGACGGACGGAAGCGTGGACGAGCTGACGGACGCTTCGCCCCACTCATCATCATTCACTCCGTAAATATGCTGTGATTTTTTTCTTTTAAATTTTTAAGGTTTTTTATTATTTTTATGATTGGTATAGCTGTATGGTTTTTTGGAATTTGTGTTTGTTTTTGTAGCTCGTTCGCATACATTATTTTACATGTATGCGACAATATGCATTCATTATTTGTATCCATTATTTTATGCATACATTTGATGTATATATTATTTTGCATGTTTCCACTTCTGTTTTTCTAATTGTTTTAAATGCAAAGAATTGCTTAGCAAACTTCTGACGGAAAGAAGTGAGAATAAATTTAGAGGGCTCGTTTTTCTCTGTTAGACACAATAATAATGAGTGCTAACAGACAATAATCCCAAAGAAAGTATCGGAGATGCATGCTATTAGGAGTAATTTTGATGCATATGCGAAGAAAGGAAAGGGGCCGAAACGATAACTTGTCACTAGCAGGTACCGAACCTGCCATCTTCAAATGACGCATCCGACTCTCTGCTTACTGCGATGGGCCAACCCATGTCCACTTTTGGCGGTATATATGTAACGTTGGAGTGCCAGTCAGCATCCGCTAGTATACAACTATGACCGTGAGTGCGAAACAATCTCCCCCTACCTGTACGCGCCACGTAAAAGTTGATCTTGTTACGAGCTGGCAGCCGTTCAATAATCACAATTCTGACCGATTGTGGCAGACCCGGTGCCTTCAGGTAGTATACGGGGAATTATTAATCAGCTTGCCAGCTCGTGATAAGATTTCGTACTACGTGATGCAGAAAAAGACGAGTTCCACACTCGCTGTCATAGCTGTGAGCGATGATGGCTAAAACTCTTAAGTTTAAATAAACGCAAATGCCACATAAGGTGAGCGGCGATGACTGCCGCTTTAACTAAGTCGGTAGAACATCGCACGCGTTATTCGAAGGATCAGCAAGTTATCTTTTCACCCACTTTTCTTTCTTGACACTTACATTAAAATTACTACTAAGATTCCCTATACTTTCCTTAGCATTATTGTCTGTTAGTTGCCCATAATACTGTGCCTAACGAAAAGAAAACGAGCATGAAATATTGAGACGCAGGAAGACTTCACTAAGCAGGACCAGCAGGAGCGTTTATTCCGCGATGATTGCCTCGGCTCAGAACAGCAGTGAACGAACCCAATCGCGAGGATGATGGTTATGTATAAGTGAGAACGATGACGTACGATAAAAGTGCTTACTTTGATTTCTCCCCCCTTCAAAGCGGCCAGCTTAGCCACAGCTCAAATATCAGCTGAACGAGTAACGAAAGGCTTCATGCGAGGCACGTGAACGATTTCCGTGCTGTGACGATGGCGGTCAGTGACGGACTGAAGCGTGGTCACGAGATAGTTCACTGGCGAGTTTGTCGTAGAACGGTGTATGGGCCAACGTACCGGTGAAGAAATTTTTCGCAGAGCCCTGACGCTCTAGTTGGGGTCCATAGTAAGACCTTATCTCCGGAATGAAAGGCCACGTCGCGTCTTGTGCTATCGCAGTGACGTTTTTGTTCTTCTAGAGTGGCTTTCGTGTTGCGCCGAGTGATTTCACGGCATTGCGCGACTCGAGTTGCGAACTCTTCCCTTCGTGTAGGGAAGTACTGGATTCAGCTTGTACAAAGGATGCCGTGTCAAAGACTGAGGATGCATATCGTCCATACGCAAGGAAGAAATGTCTGTAGCCGGTAGGTTTTATGCGTCGTTCTACAGGCCTGTAGGACTTCCTCGAGGACGTGTGAAATGAAGGTTTTGCCCCGGTCGCTCAAAAGAACGCGTGGAGCTTCATGGCGCAAGATGGTGGACTGCAAGAAGTCGGTGACTTCTGTAGCTGTACGCTACCGAAGAGACGCAGTCTTGGTGTATGTTGTCAAATGACCACTGCAGTGACGATCCAACGGTGACCATTAGACGTCAATGGCAAGGGACCATGACAGTCGATTCCGACAAATTCAAAATGTGTTGTCAGACAGGGAAAAGGCTGCAAGAAACCGGCGGGCGGAGACGTCGATCGCTTACGGGGCTGACATGACGTGCACGAGTCGACGTATTTGGCTACCGACGTTGGCAAGTCAGGTCAGAAAAAGTGGCTTCTGGTGCAGTCGTAGGTCTTCCGAAAACCTAGATGACCAGGAGAAATGGCATCGTGAAATGCCTTATGGCCTTATGCTATCCAACATGTATGCTTCATTTCCATTTTTGAGCAACAATGCAATTTTGGCAAGTTTCTATTCTAGAGGTATTCATGCGTTCCCTAACGAATAATTCACTAGTTCTAGCAAAGGATTAGGGGATTCCTGGAGTAAACATTTTAACATAGAGTTCGTAATTCCATCTGGTCCGGGAGCTGTCCTCGGTAAGCATAATACTGTCTGACTCAATTCAGCTAAAGAATCTTCTGGAAATTCATGCACGTTTATCAGCATGGACCGAATAGCCGAAAGATTAGCAGTGAAGCGGCGTTCTAAACTTTGCGCTATGTCTTCTAGAGCGGTGTTCATTTCTTGCGGCGTCAAGACACATGACTGCAACGTTAAAGGTGCTGGCAGTACTTTTCTTGTTCGAAGATAAGCGAACAAAGCACGCTTATTTTTTTTATTTAGAAAGATAATCAAAATGTATGCTGTCGTATTGATTGATTGATTTGTGGGGTTTAACGTCCCAAAACCACTATTTGATTATGAGAGACGCCGTAGTGGAGGGCTCTGGAAATTTTGACCACCTGGTGTTCTTTAACGTGCACCCAAATCTGAGTACACGGGCCTACAACATTTCCGCCTTCATCGGAAATGCAGCCGCCACAGCCGGGATATGCTGTCGTATTCTTCTTTCGCGCGGTTCACAGTACGTTTAAATACACCAGCAAGGAACTGATAGTCCTTCCAGTTTGTTGGGCTTTGATTATGAAGAAGTTTTTTTTTTTCAAAGCGGCTTTTCGTCTTCTATAATCGTGCGTACACTCATCGTTCCACCAACGAGAGGAGGATCGTTTATTGGATCGAATAGAAAATTTGGAATTTTTTCTAGATCCCTCCAGCATTTAACCAATCGCCGATGCAATCTCCTTAGTACTGGCATTTCCAAGCTTGGAAATGGCAGAACGGAGGCAGGTTTGAAATTTGCTATGGTTGATGTATGTGCGTTTTGGCTGATCTAAAGTTATTGTTGGACAAGTAATGTCACAAACTACAGGAAGATGGTCGCTGTTAGTTGCCGAATCCAGAACAGCCCATGACAAAACCTTCATTGCATTGGAATAAAACGTTAAATCCAATACTGAGCTAGTTTGACCTCGGACAAATGCTACATAGCCTTTATTCAGACAAGAGAGGTTGTGATCAATAGTCCATTCCCACAGTCACCTACCACAAGAATCTGTCCTTATACCCCAAGACAAATGATGTGAAATAAAGTCTCCTGTGAGTACAATTTCCTTTTTACATGCTACCAACACGCTGTCAAGATAACGCGTACTTTGCACACCGAAGGGGAAGTAACAATTTACAATTGAAATAGGGTGGTATCCGGGGAGACACAAGTCTAATGCTAATATTTCACAATCCGAGTCTAACATTCTGAAAGAAATTTTCGCCCTATGGCATAATTTACTCAATACAAGGATCATTAAACCAGCACCACATAATGGGCGATCTAATCAAAAAGAACGAAAACGTGCAAGATGTAAATTTTTATCTGGTGTAAGCCAAGTTTCTTGGAGAATAATAATATCAAAATTAAAATTATTGCAAAAGTAATGTAAGTTGGCTGAGAATATAGAACAGCAGTTCCACTGTAGTACCCTTAACTGACCTATGGTGTTGGGCGCACCACAGAGGCCTATATAGGTCGCGCCCTTGTTAGCACCTTCAAGCGATAATTGCCTCGGCTCAGAATTGCCTCGGCTCAATCGCGATGATGATGGCTATGTACAAGTGAGAACAATGAAGTACGATAAAGGTATTTACAATATTTGTTTATTTCCTTCATTCATAGTTTGTACAATAAAAATAAAAATATGCATGCCATGCACAGTATTATTTATATGACACAGTCTTGAAGCACTCGTGGCCATTTTATTCACTGTTTATACTATATGCCAAAACTTTTGCGGTATGATGTGAGCATGGTACGAACATTGATTACAAGTCTCATATTATATACCAGAATATACGTTTCGCAATGATGGTATATACACAACTGTACATGCATTTACGCATGACAAATATGATATAGCGACATATCCTGGTACGAATACCTTTATTTCAAAAAAGAAACAAAGATATCTGTACGCGGCTACTTGCTGCCTGCTTCACATCGCATCGATTCCCACAATGCATGAGATCTGCCGGATTTTTGCACCGTATAAATATTAACAATGTTTTTTTATTGTTTGTATACGTTTAAGCCGTCTAGAAATTGTGTCACTTTTGTTTTAAATGCTCCCCTTACACGATGTTCTGAGTGGCCTGTAAGCTATTTTAAATAAATAAATAATCATATACATAAATGTGTTTATTCTGAATCACAAATATTCAAATATATTAGGTCATAGTTCCAACGACTGTCCCAGCCTGCAGATGATTTTAAGGGGTGGGGGGGGGGGAGACTTTGATTGGTATAAAACAAATATTTAAAATACAATGAAAACATATAGTTAATCGAAATCTTGACCATCCTCCCGCTGTCTGATTCACTGTCTGAGAAGCAACAAATTGTTAACATTCGGATTCGATACGAGAAAACTCCCACTTCAGCTAATATAGCTGGGTGTATACAATCAATTAGAAAGGAATGACAAGCTGAAATAAACGCAATATATGAAGGAGCTTCAAAAGGAGACAGAATGAAAGGACACTCTAATAAAGCCTGACTGCGTGTACGGCATTTTTGTGTACCTACGAACTCTTTTGTAAAAAAAACTCTCTAAATCGAAATTCAATCCAGATAGCATCTCGATCCCCTTTAATCCGTCAAGTGATAGAACTAGTTGCTCAGATATTTAGTGCTGCTTTTGTCATCTGTGTAGCTATTCAGTATGCAACGTGTCTATACGCCTCTTGTACGCCCTGACCTGTACGCTACACTTTTTTTCGCCCATGGTAAAAATAAGCAAACGTTGGAGTGACTTTTGGGAACTTGGCGTACGGAGTAGGTAGGCAGAGGAAATCTGAGTGTTCGGAGCATCCTGTACATATTGCGTGCAGAAGAGTCCGCCTATGTGGGAGCCGTTGGGGAGGTAAAGGCATCCTTTGCGTATACATTACTCTTCGATATTGTCTCGGTGCCTGTTCTGTTAGTCCGCCACACTTTTCGAGGGTTGAGCCGACCTTCAATGTTTTCCCGGCCTATCGTCTATGCCTGCACTGCATAAAACTAAGTCCCGTCGTCGGAAACCATTGGCAGTGCACTAAATGCTCATGATTAACACTGCTGGTTATTTGAATACGATTGAAAACAATAGAAAGATCAGCCCCCCTAATAAGCGTCTTTCACAAATATCTGGTCTCGAAAATAACACTCAGTAAATGCACACGTGTCGTCGCTGTTTTCGAACAATGCGAGGTCTCGTGGCTATGCAGTCGAAAACGCAGCTGCATTCAAACTCGCAAAACGGTGATCTTACGAAAGGGATTGCTTTACTATATTTATACGTATATATATACATGGTGTCCCATTTCTCTTGCAGCACGATTTAAGAAAAAAAAGCCGCCAGCGTTACTCGAAAAAAAAAACCTACTGCATATTGTTCCTAGTACAGTGGACTATTCGATTGTAATTTTTGTTAATTACATTTAATTACGTGAAGCAATTAAACATCTAAATACAGAACTACTGTTCTATCGTTGAAGCGTTGATGATGCAGTTGTAGTCAACTACGCGGGGGCCATCAAACTGCGCTATTTTCAGCGACGTATATTTTTTTTTTCTGAATGATAAACGACACCCGCGAAATATGAAAATTGCCAAATGACAGTGCTCCCAGCCGCATCGTAAAGCAGCGGCTCCGAAGAAGCTGATTGAAAGTGGTTCCTTTTCCGATCGCACATGCGAAGGGACAGCGCATCCACTTGATTTTGATATGGAAGCAGGAGCAATCTACGCGGCTTATCAGTAATTAAACCCTGTCTGTTATATGTCGCTTTTCTTACCAGTCTCTTACGACTTACTGATTCACTTGATAAAAATGGTTCTAGACAGAGAGGTCGACCAAGCGCTTGTACCACGCAAGAAACCCGAAAGGCAACGAAAGAGACGTAGAACATTTCAAAATTTCCGTTCGGCTTAATGAAATGAATGGCGAAAGGAAAAAGAATCGTGACCGCGTTCGTGTTTTATATGCCACGTGCACCGCACCCGATGAAGAAAGTCGCGTTTGGTGTTAAACAGGCAGTTACAGCCGTTTTCTTTGCGTACATAGCGCATGAACACTTCAGACTCGCACGCTTTCGGCAAGGTATACGTTGTCCAAGCTTCTTCATTGGAACGAAGGGCGAAAACAGAAACGCAGAAGGCATGGGGGATAACGATAAAAGCGTCTCGTTGGCTATACAACGAGACTGATATGTAGGGTTTAACGTACCAAAACCCCCATATGATTATGAGAGACGCCGTAGCGGAGGGCTGCTGAAATTTCGACCACCTGGGGTTATTTAACGTGCACCCAAATCTGAGCACACGGGCCTACAGCGTTTTCGCCTCCATCGAAAATGCAGCCGCCGCAACCGGTATTTGATCCCACGACCTGTGGGTCAGCAGCCGAGTACCTTAGCCACTAGACCATCGCGGCGGGATGCAACGAGATTGAGATTTGAAAAGGAGTATAGAAAGGTGACAGGGTGGAGGGAAGGAAAGGGGAAAATTATCAGTGAACGCGATGATGCGTCAGGAACTGTACCACAATAGTTAAGGACAGTCACATAATCCCACCACTCCATCATCCTCAGAAAGTACAGAAGTGCCTTCACTGCCAGGGCTGCTTGGTTTGGCTATACTTTGTGCCAATTCGGCTGCGTTTTATATATGTTTGTGGCGGCAAAAAAAAAAGTATTGACTATACTTTGCTACTTTTTGTTCCTCGATTTGATGCAAGGTATCAATATCTGCAGCAGCCGCTTGTGTTCGAGTTTGTGGCCTCAAGAAAATAGCTGCCAAAGTGTACTTTCAGCTCCCGAAATTTAATGTGGCGCTTGCAGCAGACAAACGCAAAGGGTTTTGAATTGGAGTGCTCACTCTCAGGGCAAGCTCTTAGATGGGCCTCAGTTTACCAACCACCTAAAGTTGGACGTCACATTAAGCCTTCAGTATAAGTGAACTGCATCTTGCCGGTACTTATCTACGGAACAGAAACCTGGAGGCTTGCAAAGAGGGTACAGGTTAAATCGAGGACGACACAGCAAGCGATGGAAAGGAAAATGATAGGTGTAGCCTTAAGAGACAAGAAGAGAGCAGAATGGATCAGGGAACAAACCAAGATTAAGGATATCATAGTTGAAATCAAGAAGAAGAAATGGACATGGCCCGGGCATGTAGCGTGTATAGGATAACCGCTAGTCATGAAGGATAGCTGAATGGATTCCCAGAGAAGGCAAGCGGGTTAGGGGGAGACAGAAAGTTAGCTAGGCAGATGAGATTGGGAAGTTGGTGGGTATAAAGTAGCAGCAGCAAGCACAGGACCGAGTTGACTGGCGGATCATGGGAGAGGCCTTTGTCCAGCAGTGGACGTAATCAGGCATGATGATGATGATGATGATGATACGTGAACCGGATAACTGTAAGAGCTCCGCATCTACGGCCCTTTGCCCCAGTCGAGGCACTACACTAGCTCGCCATCGAAGAGGGATACCACAAAACATAAAGCCAGACAACCAACAAGAACACGCCAGTACCGAATCATGCAGCTTCTTGAAAACACAAGAAAGACATGGGTATTATACTTATTTCTGGTGGAGGCGCAAATGTTGTAGGCTCGTGTGCTCAGATTTGGGTGCACGTTAAAGAACCCCAGGTGGTCGAAATTTCCGGTGCCCTCCACTACGGCGTCTCTCATAATCATATGGAGGTTTGGGGACGTTAAACCCCACATATTAATCATCAACACGGGTCTTATGCACAGATGCTACCCCAGCCCTGCTTTCCGATAAATAGCTTCTGATGGATAACCACTGTTTTGGGGCCTCCGTTATAGCACCAAGACTCAAATCATGACAGATAACCACTGTCATGAATGCCGCAACTATCTATCCCCTAATTAATTGATACACACACATAACCAAGCACATTGTCATGCTCTCGTGACAGGAGATTTACCATACATGCAGTAAGACACATTGGCCAACCTTTTGGAAGCTTATATATCTTTATGCGTGAGTGGATTTTGGGGTCACGTGGCCCCACGGATATTAGAGATAATTAAGCAGCGCACGCCACTTCCCACGCATATCGAGACCTCATCTGTGATTGACCACAGTGAATTATCTGCTCTGGTGTATTCCAACTAGCCCGCAAGAAGGTGACGAAATGCATACAAAACGCAGAGCGTGTTCTTATCCGCCCCTCTCCGTGACGAGACGCGAGGCAGTCGTGAAGCCTGCGCACTTGTTTTTCTTTTTCACCGTGGCTAGGTTTCAGCGTCTAAAACATTTGCATGCTTTATCGTTCGGCACAGGCCATACATGAATGCACAAGATCAACGATTTTTTTTGCTCAGATTGCATGCACAAAGCGTATAGTTGCGTGTTGTTGTTGTTGTTGTTGTTGTTGACACGTCTTTATTCACATTTTATGCCCTTTGAGGGCTGCGGTGAATGTAAGGGGATAGACGTGAAAAAATAAAAAAGAAAAAAATAAAAATGGCGGCGCAAGAAAATGCAGTCCTAATGAGCGTCTTGCGAGTTGGCGTTCTGGCTGTCACGCCCAAGACGGAGTCCACGGCTGGAGCCTTGGGATCGTCCCGGTAATCGAGCAGCGCCCGTCATAGCTCGTTGGCGGCGCCGGTGATGCGCCCGGGTCGTGCCTAGGCCTGGAATGAAGTCGTGCATAGTTGAACGTACGCGAGCATTAGCAATAACACTGGAATGTACGATGGCTCATGTATCAAAGGCTGACGAGTTTCTCTGAAGGATCGTATTATCGATGACTGTGCTTGCTAGCCACTGACGTTTTACTGAGAGTGTTTGGGCAAAGGTTGAACCGATGAAGAGTTCAGTTTTTATCTGTATGACTGCGGCGTTGTTCACCGTCAGAGTGACTTGCACGAACCAGCCACAGTGTGTCTCCAACTGCATAGCACGCATGCAATGACTTCCCAGGTGATGTGGACGCAGCTATGCGCACGAACAAAACGTAAACCTACAGCCCTGGAAGAGTGGCAAGTGGATTCCTGCCTTAACACCATCCGAAGGCACTGCTCGAACACGCCCAGTTTATAGCCCTAACCAAAGACTATAGGTATTCGATTTTTCGGTGGACGTTAAATAAGGTTGTTCTATCATTCTCTCGCATTTGCCCGTTGCCATGATGTTTCGTTGTTATTTCTCTCCAAATAACGGTTGAGGTGTCCGAACACGATACACCGATACCACCTTTCTATCGTTCTCTCCCCCTCTCTCTCTTCAAACAGTTTATGAATGGAAATATTTTTTCTCACTGTAGTCGTGACCGCTGTCTTCGCAGCAGGAACAGTGAAAAATAAATAGAAAGAAACATAGACTGGTAATTTGAACAGCTGCCGTTCACGCCGCTTGCATTGCGCCGCCAGGATGTGTCATTTCGTGAAAAATGTTGGAAAAAGGAGGAGAAAATTTGAGGACTGCAGGACCTTCAGAAATGTGGTCGAGTGCCGTTTTGTACTTTGTATTTTTATTTATTTATTTATTTATTTATTTATTTATTTTAATACTCTAAAAGTCCTATTGGGCATTACATAGGGTGGGGTGTAAATGAATACATGCATTTTATACGGACGAGATACCACATAGGAAACAAGAAAAAGGAAACAGCGAGTCGATCGAATCACATCGTCGAGTCAAGTACACTCACCAAAATAAGTCGTATACATATTCATAGGCGCAGTTTTTTTTTAATAATTATGAAAACGCTTATGAAAATAGCCTCGAAGAACACTGAATAATATCGCGAACAGAAAAGTGAAACGAGGGCAATCAGACGCAGGTTAGCAATGTCACTCGCTATGCAAATAGCCCTGCAGCGTCGACTGAAATGTGGAAGTACCTGTTATTTCGGCGATTTTAATGTGTATGAGAGTTCTAGTCAATGGTGGGTAATGGTAATGGCGAAATCACTGGTCCTGGCAAAAATTGGGACCACCTTGTACGCATGATCGATGCGCGTTGAGGTATGAGGGGTTGGAAAGATTTGAGACTGCGCGAAGGATGAGTTAACGTGAAGGTACAGATGAAAACACGGTATAGTCTAATATGTCGCCTGTGCATGGAAAGTGTGGTTCTTGAAACACTTCTGTAACGGGGCTTTGATGATGAGATAAACTGAACAGCCTTATTCTGTACCATTTCGAACATGTTAATAAGACCGATTGGGGGAGGATGCCATAAGATTTAAATGTTAAAGATGGTCAAATCGATGAATTGAAAGCGCGCAGTCCCTATTAATAACGACTAATAAATTCCCTATTAGTTGTTTGAGGTGGCTGTGTTTCTTAGGAGCCTCATCAGTAATGCGTTGTATGTACACGGTCCAAGCTTAAATCTTAGGCGGGTATTCACACTGACTCGTGACTTTTTTCACGTGACTTTTTTCACGTGACTTTTTTTTATTACCAAATCGTTTATTTTATAATAGCTAGAGCATGTATAAGTGATATTAGTAAGCATTAAGTGCTTGGTTATGTAGACGTTAATTTCCGCCTGCCAATTGCTGCATCATTTCCTTAACCTGGTGAGATCCGTTGAAGTTCTGCAACGTCATCTGTGCAACTTATTTTTCAATAAACAACACAATCGTCCGCAAAAAGACGAAAATATGGCCCAGCACGCTGCCTTGTGGCACACCAGATGTTACTCGGGTTGGACGAGACATCTAGTGGTTAATTTTAACGGACTGAGGCCTGTTGCGTGGAAATTCTTGAATCCATGCCACGGCGTCGTTTTCTGGTCGAGGCTGAAGTGACGTATTTTCAGCATTAGCCAATTATGCATGCGAAACGCGGTCAGAAGCCTTCGAAAAGTCTGTGAAAATCGCATCGATGCAAATGAACATATGAAGAGCTTTGTGCAGGTCTGCCACGAGTTGGAAAAGTTGACTCTGACATGATAACTTTTTATAAAAATGCATGTTCGTAGTGTGGAGGAGTAAATTGTTACGGTTGAGATGAACCATGACCTGGGAGTGCATGGTGCGCTCCAGTAACTTGTATGAAATAGACGTGAATGAAATCGGAGTTGTTTGGGGTGATTGCTGTTACCAGACTAAAGAATGGGTACCACATTATAGCAGACTTCCAATCACCTGGTATACAACCAGAGTCAAGAGATTGCCGGAAAATGAATGCAAGCATGTGAGCTGAATGTCGGCAGGTTAATTTAAGAAGTTTCGTGCAAATAGTGTCATCGGGCTGGGTCTTGTTTTGACGGGAAGTCAATTGATAGTACTAGCTACCCCGTGCTCCGCTATTAGGATTGCTGGAAAGGGGTGTTGAATGGGCAGTTGTGAAAGCAAAAAAGAATCTTTCAGTGGAAGTTCGCGAGTACATCCATGAAGTGCTCATTGAATTTTTCGGCTGAGTGTTCTATTCATAAGGCGCTGCCCTATTCCCATATTAGCACTCTTGTTGAGCGGGTGCTTTCGGGGTTCACGATATTCCAAAAACTTTTATGGTCCGTTTTTTTTTTATGAAATTAGGCAGCACCTCGTTAAATAATTCGTCTTTCGCTTGAAGGGTTACACTTTGACCTTTATCTGAAACATTTTCGTGTGCTTCCCACCCTTTAGGAAAGGTCGAGGAACTTGCTTTTCTATAACCCCCCCCCCCCTTTTTTTTGTTAGGGGAGTGAATCATGGGAGCCATGCTACCATTACCATGAGTCATGTGATCTAGAACTTATTGTCAGTGTTTAGGAACACAGTGAGTTTCAATTTCCTTAGGGGGACAGGGTAAACAAAATTTTTGAGCAATATTTTTTTTTTCTTTTTGAGTTATTTGAAATCTACGGCCTTTTCTGAACCAGAATCAGTCGTATGTTTACCTCAGTGGGTTTTTTTCTCTCTCTATCTAAAATGACACATTTCAAAACTCGTGCCTTCTTACGTAGCAAAGGAATCTTTGCACTTCAAGTATCAATGCCACATGGAGAGATTACAGTTTGCAATTGCAGCTTGCAAATGTGCCAAATGCACTGCACATTAAGAAAAGAGTGGGCCCAGAACTGCGAGAAGAAAAAAAAAGCAGAGGCATCAAGCTTTCTGTCGTGAAATCTACATCTGGCCGAGGACGTCTTAGTAGTACCATCAATGGTAAGCACCAAAACCATTGTCGCTTGGTCATTAAAAGAATTTGAGCCAGCTTGGAGGAGATGTGAAAGAGCTATCAGGGCCGCATATTTTCACATGGTATCAAAGGACACCAATTTATGTCACGGCTTTTGCCCAAAGGACGCCGAAGGTTGATGTAATTTCAACAAAGCCCAGTTGAATGATGAACTGTTCGTTCATAGAAAAGCTCCTTACAGCATCTGTTATTGAGGCTGTTAAGCCAAATTATCCGGAACTAGCTCATCTAGAATAACGTCTATATGGAAAAACTCAAAACCCTAACGAGTAGTTCAATCGTCGTGAAGGAAAACGGCAAGTTGGGCCAGTTGGTTAGGATCCATCGTGAACTTACTTACAGCGCAACACCAGAAAAAAATACAGGACAGGGAAGGAGCAATAGAGAACAGCGCCGTCTTTTCTTTCTCTTTTGCTCCTTCCCTGTCCTGTATTTTTTCTGGTGTTGCGCTGTAAGTAAGTTCACGTCGTGAAGGAGCGCACACACACACACAAAAAACGTTTTTATCGGACACCAAACACTGCAAATGTGCACTCCTGATGACGTGCTCGCTTTTATTGATGGCAATATAGCCCGCGTGAATGTGCTGAACTCCTTTGTAATTTCGCCAGCACGCTGCACAGTGCAGGGTCTACACACCCTTGAGCTGGGTCGACAGTACTTGCTGACAGGGCTGCACAGCAGGCGACAAAAGAGGCTCGCTAGGCAAGGCATTTCTACACAAAAAGAAAAAAAAATGATATCTGTTATGAGTATCTGACTCCTATTGAACGAGACTGTAAATTTTCTAGCTGTTATCTCGTTGTACCTTTGAAGTAATGCACATTTTAAACTTTAAATGCGATTATCTCAAAAGGTGCTCTTTGTTGTACTTGAATTTCTTTATCTGGGCAACCACAGTATTTAGAATCATAAATTGCGGCCAGTATTTAGATAATGTAATAGACAATATGCTGAAGCAGAATTATTCTTGTGTGAGGAAGTGCTCTTCTTCAACAAGACATCTAATAGCTATTACCGAGTGATAATTAGGTACATTAAGTAAAAAATACAAAGGATAGCATTACAATTTTCCTAAATCTGCTTCAGAAAAAAGAGGAATGGCTTATGATCACCCTGATGGTAAAATAATTACTGTAACTGTTACGGTTATGGAGACACAGGCGCATAAGCTTTGCCTAAAATACTTACCCTGCTCTCTTAAGTTTATCCCGAAACAAACGCCAGTTTTCATTAGCTGTACGGTCGTCAAAGCAATCGTAGATTCGCAGCCCTTCATTGGCAGATTCGGAGTAACCGTAATCGGAGTTGGGTTCCTCTTAATACCGGAGCCTCATAGGAACCCTGTGAAATATGTGCGCCGGGAAACACAGCGCGCGCGTCAACCGTTTCGGCTTTTTCTTTTCAAAAGACGCGCGCCGCTGCTGCTGTTCCACGCGAAGCGCGGAGAAAGCGAGCACCTTCGAGGAGAGGGGGCGCATCATCTGATCACCTCACGCCACTGGCATCACGCCACTCTTTTGCCACTAACTGGTATTCTCTGCAGACACGCGCTTGGCTGCATGGGGGTACGAATAGGTTGTTTCCAACACAAACGCGTTATTTAGCGGCATCGGGAGCCTGATATTGCTAAGGCATCCACACCTGATCACAGTTGTATTTTAGCGAGCGTTGAACACGAGTGGACCAGCGGCGTCGTCTGCTCCACCCGTCTTCCGCTCGCCCAGTACGCCATGGCGGGCACGTCGGTTCCGGCGTAGTTCGTCCAATCGGAAGGCTGAAAGTCATTCTCACGTGACACCGGGCTTCTTCTCCCTTGTATTGCCGGCCGGTCTATGGACGCGTGATCCTTTCTTTCTCGATCATAGACTTCGACGTTTACTCGTCTTTAAAGAAAAGTGCTGCAGTAGCGCCTCGAAAACTACCGCATTGGATACCGTCTGCCCTTATAAATAACCCCAGGCAAGTACTTCATTCTTCGAGTATCGTTCGAATGTGCTCGCAGGACGTGTGCGCCCATCGGGCTGGGACACGGCAGTAAGCCCAACGAATGTCAGTGGATGCATCGCCGGCCTCACTTGGCCTAATGCCGAAGATCACTTTTTTTCTTTCTGTGCTGTCAGCGGATGCCTCGTGCAATTAATGTGAACCTGTATATCTATTCATAACTTAGATGTATTATGTGGTGTCCACAATTGCATCGGCCTGCGACATCTGTGTTTGCACTCGGTGCTTTTTGCTACCTTATAATACTGCAGTAAATCGTAATTCCTCATAAACTTCTTACGTCCGCATGATTGCATCACCTGTGTTATGTAGCTAGACTCAATTAAAAAGCATTGAACTGCCAGAGCGTTGAACGGTCGTTAAGCATGTCGGCTTTTTCCATCTCCTGCGTCGGCCGTTTAACCCGGTCGTGTGCACTGCTCGTAGCTGTGCAAAAATGTAGGTGTTGGCTATACCGCTTAGCGCCTTGACCGTGCTAGGCAGCACAAACCGACCGTTGGAGATCTTCCCAGTAGGTCCTTCGGATGATCGCCTTGTAGTTTGATGAGCAGATGAACTGCGCCTATGTGTTCTCACTGTTCCCTGGATACCCGCGCGAGCAGCTCGTTACTGTTTTGCTATGACGTGTGTCGTTGTGTGCGTGTTTCACAGAAGTAAAATTTGTATATTTTCCCCACTAATGTTCGCAGAAGCGAGCCATGTCGACGGTGACGGAAACCGTGACGCAGGAGCGTCCTGCCTCCAAGCCGTACAAGATGGAGATTGTATGGCGCAATGTGATTCTCATGGGGAGCCTGCATCTGTTCTCCATCTATGGTTTCTACTTGGTTTTCTTCGCCGTGCAGTGGAAGACCGTGCTCGCCGGTAAGGCTGGTTTCTGACGGCTGACGGGTGTTTCATTCATTCGCCTCGGCAAGCTCGCGCGCGCTCTAGCGCACCGCTGGCTGCGCGGCATCACGGACCAGCCCACTTGTCTCTCTCTCTCCCCTTCCTCCTTTCGTGCTTAGGTCGCCTGTTCGCGGCCGTGGTGCATAAAACGGCGTATATGGTGCGCTACTTTCTCTTGTTTTATGCTTCTTTATTTTTAGCACTTGGTGCAATGGGCCATTTATTGATGGCTGCAGTGTGGTTACTAATTTTCCTATCGGATTTACGGCGAGCGTAATTATAGGCACTTGTATCTGGGCCAGCTCGAAAATACCGGAAACCTATAATACAAGTTGTTACTGCTGAAGTGAGATTACAATTTCTGACAAGCGAGATAAGAGAATATATGTGAAACTTCTTGCTTCCTCCGCTCTTCTAGATGATCTGTTTAATTAGCAAAGATCAGTATGACTCAATTTTATCGAAAGTAACCTTTCGCGAGTGTTAGTCCGAATGAGCCCGCCTCAGGAAAATTTTCGTGAGTTCGAGTGAGTCCAAAGCTCAAAACATATTTAATGAGTGAGTTTGAGTGAGCTCCACAAGTTTTCCCGTCCTATGCATGGTAGTGGCATTAACCCTAGCTGTGAATACAGGTTCACATACTTACGTCACAAAAAAATTATATATTGTCCTCACATATTATGTACCATGAGAAAGATCTTTGTGTAATTATTTTTTTTTAAATTATAACTCACCCATTTCTTGAAACATTTAAATTCAGACTATTTGGAAGGAATTTAAGTATAATATGAGAAAATTTGAGTACGATCGGTTGGATAGTTTTTCAAAGAAGGTACAAGTTTTGAACATTTTCAAAAAAAAAAAAGTCCAGGAGAAATACACGTCATTATGCTTCAAACAGGCACGTAGCCAGGATTTGTCGGGGGGGGGGGGGGGCTAATTTTTGTTCAAAAGAAAATTCTTTCATGGCAAATAGAAAGTTCCCCCAAAATATAGAAGGTGGTTAATTATTTGAAGAAAATGAGAACAAACATAAAACACATTTGGGAAAACAATTTTATTGGATAACAAATAACTGAAACATGAATGATTCTCTGACACAAAAGAGGCAGAATGTTAACATTCATTTTAGCAAGCAATTCAAAGAATGGCATTGCCAATGGTTTTACAATATAGTAAATATCAATGTGAAAGAAGAACACTGACAAACATTTAGCCTGGCAAAAGACAACTGTTCATGCTACAAGTTTCATGTGTCGGGGTTTCTCCATAAACAAAGCAATAACGTCGTCGATACTGACTTATATCCGGTGAGTGGACATTAGGGCCAAACCATCACCTTAGCCGTCCGGTTCCTCAAATGCGTTTTCACTTTTTTCAGTGTTGAGAATATATGTATGCATGCGCAGCAGCTGTATTAAATGGGAGTGTTGTTAAATACATTGAGGAGTGTGTGAATGTTCTGGAAGAGGGCTTTGTCGCATTCAGCTAAAGTGTGTCGCAAAGCGGGGAAATTCGTCTACTTGCATGGCTTGCCATTTAGTTTTACAGATTTCCCATTTAACTTAGGTGTAAGCGTATGAGCTGTTGTCATATCTCTCAAGTAAAAAACAAAGGCCGACTGCACAGATTCAAATTTGCCTTTGGAGGCATGCTTTGGCAACACAAATTGCAAACTTTGCTGTGTTTTGCGATGGTTTGTAAAACATCTTTTGAGGTAAGCTTTCAGGTCATCAATGTACAGGGTGAACAAGGCTCGCCTGTAGTAATCTTCTGCAGAACTACAATCATAGTTTGCCCAGTATCTCTGTGTTCCTACCACCTGTGAAATCTTTCACTTCATTCCGAACTCCGCCGCTCTGTCTCGACATAGAGAAAAAGTTTTGTGGAATTCTGCCTCCATATCAGTTCCCATTTCTTCCAGCTTGGTCAGCACCAAGTCAACCTGCTTTAAGGTGATGCTCACGTGAAAATATGGGCTGTGCAGATGCACAGACAAGTGGTGTTTTAGGCCTAGGAATGTCTCCCTAACAATGAGGGCTACGAGGCATATAAGGAAGTTGGGCGATTAGATTCCCTGATGGAGGCAATGAGCAGGGGACACTGTTCCTTTGTCGCGATAGGTGTCCATAAACTCTTCAAGTGAGCGAACTGTCTCAGAAAGCGATTCTCGAAACAATGCAACTGAATCTTGACTTTTCACCCACCTTGTTTAACAATATCGGTACAGCCGGCTGAATGACATTGTGGAAGCTTCTAGATGTTTTTTCAAGACTGCTGTCTTTTTGGGTGACACCCGAAAGAAAGTGCACACTTAAAGGGGCCCTGGAACACTTTTTAAGCATGGTCAAACAACTCTGCAGATCGGTAGTAGAGGCTCCTGACAACACGCGAGCCACATATCATAGCGCAGCATGCAGCCTGTAATTCACAACAAATTATCAAAGTCAGCTTAAAATTTTTAACCACAAAGTTTACAGCATGTGATGAATAGGTTGTCAGGGCCCTACGTTAAGAAGAGTTAGGGATAAGAGTACAGTATCTTAGTAACCTGCAATTCGCTGATGACACTGCACTGATGAGTAATTCAGGGGATGAATCACAGCTCATGATTACTGAACTAGACACAGAAAGCAGAAAAGTAGGTCTGAGAAATAATTTGCATAAAACTAAAGTAATGTCCAACAGTCTCGGCAGAGAACACCACTTTGTGATAAGTGGCGAGACGCTGGAAGTTGCTTAGAACAGGTACTAACCGTGAAGTTAAATCGTGAGAGTAAAATAACTAGAAGGAAAAGAATGGGGTGGAGCACATTCAGCAAGCATTCTCAAATCATGAATGGTAGTTTACCACTATCCCTCAAGAGGAAGGTATATAATAGCTGCATCTCAGTGGTACTTACCCATGTATCAGAAACCTGGAGGCTTACTAAGAGAATTCAACTTAAATTGAGGACGACGAAGTAAGCGATGGAAAGAAAAATGATAAGTTCAACAAGAGAGCAGAGTGGGTAAGGGAACATACTGGGGTTAAGGATATCATAGTTGAAATTAAGACGACGTGGGCTGGCACGTAGCATGTAGGCTAGACAACAGCTGTTCATTAAAGGGGCCCTGCAACACTTTTTGAGAATGGTCAGAAAATGCTGCCGATCGGTAGTAGAGGCTCCCGACAACACGTGAGCCAAATATTATAGCACAGCAAGCGACACTGGAATTCGCAATAAATTATCAAAGTCAGCTAAAAATTGCTTTTTCTTCTCTCGACAAATCACGGAATATGCCCAAAAATCACACGTGAATTACCCATCTGTCAGCCATTGGCTGACTTGAACATGGCGTGCTCGCTCGTTACAGAGATTGCCGCAAGCGGCCTCTATTTGTCCATGCGCGCGCGCGGTCACACTGGAAAAGCTTTGCATTCGAAGAAAAAGAAAAAGGGGGATCAAGGTCACGAGCTGCGTGTGACGTTTTTCTGTGGCCCTTCCATCCCTCCCTACTTAGCTTCCAGCGCTTACGTCAGGATGAGAGAAGAGAGAATGCAATTGCAGCTTGCGACAAACCTTTGTAACTCCACTCGCACCAGATGGATTGTCATAATTTTTGTGGCGTTGAATTCGTGAGGCAATAAGCTCTTCCAGTGAATTGATTCCATGGTTACATGAAAAAGCGTTTCAGGGCCCCTTTAAGGGTAACTGACTGGATTCCAAGAGAAAGCAAACACATGAAAGGGAGACAGAAAGTTAGGTGGGCAGATGAGATGAAGAAGTTTGCGTTCATGACTTGGCAGCTGAAAGAACAGGATCTGGTTGATTGGTGGAACATGGGAGAGGCCCTTGCCCTGCAGTGGACATAGTTATAATATGCAAAGTCACCCATTAGTTAATTTTTGTTATTATGGTTATTACTACTATTATTATTGGCCAGAATGTGGTATATTCTAGATAAATTGTATGGTACATGTGTGGGAATTGTAGCTTTGCATTTCAACAAATGTCACAGTTCCCTTTAATTGAATCACAATAGGCCAATGTGCACTTCATTATGTTTGCGACATGGTGAAAACAGCAACAGAGCTCTTGATATGTTGCGTGTATCTCATGCAGCCTATATGCTGTATACGGTGTCTGGCATTGGAGTGACAGCCGGTTCCCACCGCCTGTGGTCTCACAAATCGTATAAAGCTAAACTGCCCTATCGAATCATGGTGATGATTTTCCAGACCATGGCATTTCAGGTGAGCAAGCAACATTTCTTTGTGCACTTTACACAGGAGAATTGCTGTGCTATAGCTTGGTTATATGTACAATTTTTTTCCCTGTGTGTAAGGGCTGGGCACTTTAAAAATTATGTGTATGAAAAAAACAATGATAAACCAGTGCACATAACTTTCCAATGCTTCCACTAATGCTGAAAATCCTAATAGTCTCTCTGTTTATGCCACTAATCTAGCAGGCAAGTATCATTTCTGCGCTTTCAGTAACACTTCTCAGCATGTAGACTCTTTTCAGTGCAGTAAAACTGCAATGTCAACAATAGGGTTGCTGTAGTCGTGCTTTTATTTTAGGCATTGACTAAATATGCTCAATGAAATGAAATGACAAATATTTTCTGCATGCAAGTGAAACCAAATGCAATTCAAGACAGCAAGGCTCACTAACTGAAAAAAAAAAAAATTCAATTCTTATGGCATTTCGCAAATGCATTGAACTCGTATACAAATGCATTGAACTCCTTTGTATGTGTCATCTTTCTAAGCTCTGGGGAACAAGTGTTGATAACCAAACTCACTCTGGCTTAGAAGAGCTTGTAAATGTACTAAGCATTTTTTTCTTGTGGGTTACCGTGTTGTGAAGCTAATGGGACATATTTTTGGTTCAAGTGCAAAAAACCTCTGTCCGTCTGTGGTATGACATTATGATGTCGTACAAACTTCTTCATAGTTGAACATATCAATTCAAAAACAAAATGTCCTGTGACGATGTCACAATATTGTATTGTTACAAATTGCTGGACTCCTCCTACTAACAGTCAAGTGAAGATGTTGCTTATCACTGAAGTGACTTTGTGGAATTATTAATTTTGTCCATTGGTAATTTTGGTGCATCTTTGTAGCTTGTGTCATCTTTATGAGGTCTAAATCAGTATCGTTAGCTTCAAAATTTAGTCTAGTAATTCAGTAGACTCACGATAAAATAAAGTTTTTGGTTAATTCGAACATATTTCACACTTGAGTTCTTCTGCTGTTTTCAATTTATTTAGAAGCCCATTTCATTAAAACTGCTCTATTGAATTACTTTGAACAAGTCTTATTTTTACTTCACTATACCAGAAAATATTTGCTGCCTTTGCCATTTCTAGCTGAACATTTGCACTCTGATATCACGTAACAGTCAAAAGCTGATTACTTGTCTACAATTTTGCCAATCTACTCCAACTGCACCCACTAACAATCAACGAGCAGGTATGCACCTTATAATATTGTTACGGGAAGGAGACTGACTCAGAGGGGTAGTCACCGATGTATTTGCAGCCGGTTAGGCGAGTAGCGCCAGCCACACAGATTAGCTCGTGCCAGTCTATCTGCTTTCTCTTCTTCAGCTCTATGCACTGGCACGTAGCGTGACCCCCGCCGGCGTAGGCACCGTCCCGGTGCTTTAAAGGTCATTATCTGACGCATTCTTGTAGGGCTTGATCCGCGAGACGTGTACAATATCACTGGACCGCATAGTAGATGATGATGGACAGATGGGGCTGATCTCGTAGGTGACAGGTGTTACTTGATGCAATATACGGTAGGGTCTCGTGTAATGAGACAGAAGTTTTTCGGATAGGCCCAGCCGTCAATGAGGGGACCAGAGTAAAACGAGGGTACCGGGAGTGAAATGTACGTCTCTATGTTCCGCATCGTACCGACGGCATTGGTTGGTTTGCGACGCCATCAGCCGAGTGCGAGCGAGCTGACAGGCATGATCGGCTCGCGCAATCGCGTTGCGGGCATACTCGCTGGTGGACGAGGTGTGAGCTCAGATGACTATGTCCAGTGGTAAAGTCGGCTCTCTTCCGGACAATAAGTAAACCGGCGAAAAGCCCGCTGTGTCGTGACGGGATGAATTATACGCGAAAGTTGCATAGGGTAAGGCAAGGTCCCAGTCTTGGTGGTCGGGCGACACGTACATAGCGAGCATATTTGTTAAAGTGCGGTTATATCATTCCGTGAGGCCGTTTTTTTTTAGGGTGGTAAGCGGTTGTCAGTGTGTGTTGCGTGGAACAAGAACGCAGAATGTCGGCGATGACTTAGGATTGAAATGTACGGCCACGGTCTGTGAGAAGCTGTCTCGGAGCACCGTGAATCAATATAACGTCCCGTAACAAGAAGTCAGCGACGTCGGTTGCACAGCTTGTCAGTAGAGCTCGCGTAATAGCGTAGCGTGTAGCGTAGTCTGTAATAACGGCTATCCATTTGTTTCCCAATGTTGATGTGGAAAAAGGACCAAGCAGGTCTGACCCAACACGGTAAAATGGTTCCGCGGGTATGTCAATTGGTTGAAGATGGCCAGCGGGTAGCAGCGACGGTGTTTTACGACGTTGGCATAGGTCACACGTGGCGACGTATCCGCGTACCGAACGAGCAAGGCCTGGCCAGAAAAAACGGCGCCGAACGCACTCGTACGTGCGGGATACGCCAAGGTGTCCAGCCGTGGGAGTGTCGTGAAGTTCAGTGAGAATACAGCGGCGCAAATGCTTAGGCACAACAATGAGAAGGTCGGGCCCGTCTGGTCGGAAATTGCGACGGTATAGCACACCCTTTTGAATGACAAAGTAGCGGACGGAAGCATCATTTGTGGAGGATTCCATACGGCTGATGATGTCAAGCAGCTCTGGATCTCGCTTCTGTTCTTCTCCAGTATTAAGGAAGTCTGACACTGACAAGATAGAGTTCTCCGTGGGCTCGTCAGTGTCCTCAGGATCATTGACAGGGTACCGGGAGAGGCAATCGGCATCATGGTGTAGTAGGCGGCCAGATTTGTAGACCACCGAATAGAAAAACTCTTGCAGGCGCAAAGCCCATGGCGACAAAGGCGGCCTGATGGATCTTTCAGAGAGTTCAGTCAGCAGAGCACGTGGTGGTCGGTAACTACCGAAAATGGGCGTCCTTATAAATAAGGCCAAAATTTCGCCACTGCTCATACGAGAGCCAAGTACTCACGCAGATTTGTGATGGAATAATTACGTTCAGGGGCGGATAGGAGGCGGGGCGGCTGGCGTAAGCAATAACTCAATCATGGCCACGTTGTTTTTGAGCCAGCACTGCACCAATGTCATGTTCACTTGCATCTGTACGGATTTCCGTAGGGGCAGCAGGGTTGATGTGTGCCATAATCGGAGGAGTAGTGAGAACAGGGATGAGAGTGGAGATTACAGAAGCCTCTTCGGAACACCATGAAAACTGGACGTCTTTCTTGAGGAGCTGCGTAAGCGGCCTCAAGTGGCCACACAAAATTTTTCACGAAGCATCGGAAGTAACATAGTTCGATAAAGCTGCGTACATCCTTCGCAGATCATGGTACCGTAAAGTTTTTGACAGTGCTGATTTTTGCCGTATCTGGTTGTACACCGTTGGCGTCTACTAAATGCAGGCCAAGTGTTATTTGGCGGCGTCCAAAGTGACATTTGGATGAGTTGAGCTGCCGGCCAGCGTGACGGAGGATACCTAAGATGGCTGAGAGGCGCTCTATATGAGTTTCAAATGTTGGTGAAAAGACGATGACGTCGTCCAAGTAGCACAAACAGGTGGACCATTTGAATCCTCTGAGTAGGGAGTACATCATTCGTTCGAAGGTGGCTGGAGTGTTACAAAGGCCGAAGGGCATGACCTTGAACTGATATAGGCCATCGGGGGTGATGAATGCCATCTTCTCACGGTCCATTTCATCTACCTCTATCTGCCAGTAGCCGGAACGAAGGTCTATGGAGGAAAAATAATGGGACCCATAGATGCAATCAAGCGCATCATCTATTCGTGGCAGAGGGTAGACGTCTTTTTTGGCAATTTTGTTTAGGTGTCGATAATGCACGCAGAAACGCCATGCACCGTCTTGCGGACTAGCACTACAAAAGAAGCCCAAGGACTGCAGGATGGCTCAGTGATGTCCTTGGCGAGCATTTTGTCGACCTCACTTTGGATGATGTGACGCTCGGCCGCCGACACCCGATATGGACGCCTATGAATAGGATGCTCATTACCAGTGTTTATGCGGTGGCCCATACCAGTAGCTTTCCCCAACGGACGGCCGCTGATGTCAAAAACGTCGATGTAGGACAGCAGAACCCGGTGGAGCTCATCAGTCTGCTGCGGCGTCAAGTTGGAAGCGATCATCGAAGTAATAGCGCTGTCGGAGCAAGTGGCAGATTGATGTTGAGCGTGGGGGTCAGAAGGGGCGGCCATCGCGAAAGCATCTACCACATTGTCTTCTAAGGTGCAGAGCAACACCAAAGAGATCCCTTGTGGCAAAACTTGAGGTGTCAAGCTAAAGTTGACAACTGGGAGGCACGTAGAATTTCCTGCGACGGACAGAATGGTGTGCGGTAGTGTAACGCCACGGCTTATGAGGACATCCGTGACAGGGGTCAGAACATAGTCACCGTTGGGAACTGGTGGTATTGAGACGAGCTCTATGTAAGTCAGTGTCTGTGGATGGAGGCGCGCGTGTCCTGTTGTGCAGAGGCGACTCGGCCGTTGTGTAAGAGGTTCTGTTGCGGGCAAGTGTAGACGGAGCGTACTGGTCGAACAGTCTGTGAGGGCAGAATGCGCGGGCAGGAAGTCGAGGCCTAAGATTACGTCGTGGGGGCATTGATCAAGGACAGTGAAGAGAACAACTGTGTGTCGATCCGCAATGCTCACACGAGCGGAGCACATTCCAACGATAAATGCTATTCCACCATCCGCAACACTGACGAACTGAGTGGTCGCAGGTGTGAGAACCTTCTTGAGCTTGCGGCGAAAATCACTCGTCATCACGGAAAGTTGGGGGCCGGTGTCGACAAGAGCAGTGACATGTATGCCGTCTACTTGTACGTCTATGAGGTTTCGTTTTGTCGGTATCGTCAAAAGAGGATTTTCGGTCAGTCCGAGCGATGCAGCGCCACCTCCGGGGGCTGCAACGCTTAGTTTTCCGTCGGGGAACCTCGTGGGAAGGCGGAAGAAGATGGTCGGCGGGGCTGTGGAGAACGAGACTGGCGACGTTGGGGGGATGGAGAGCGGGAGTAGTGATGCTCAGAAGCAGGTTCCTGGGCAAAATGGTCGCGGCTGGTCTCATGGCGATAGGCAGGACGCGCATAGAAGGAACGAGAGGACGGTTGTGCAGAAGGACCCCAGCGACTTCTGCAATGACGAGAAATGTGCCCGATTCTGTGACACGAGAAGCATATCGGCTTGTCATCGTGTGTTCCCCATGCGGACGGATTACGGAACGTTGAGGGAGAGCCGGTCGGGAAGGGACGTGCAGGCGTGTATCGGGGCTGGTAGTCGGTGCGGGGAGGCGGTGAGATAGAGTGAATTCCCAAGCTGGCAAATTCCTAACAGATGACTGCTTGAATGAGAGGCAACGTAATTGGTGGAGGGGGGTCAGGGGACGTTGGTCCCACCTTAGCTGGAGCAGTCGCTTCAAGTTCCCGCCTGACGATTCACGTCAAGTTGTCACAGGTGGATGATATGTGTCGAGACACGAGGACGTCGCAGTGGTGTTCGGGAGGCGCTGGAACTGATGCGAGATACGTCTGCTTTTAGCTTGTTGGAACCGGCGGCATTCTTGAATTATCGCATCAACAAATGAGACATTGTTGAATACCAATAAGTTGAACGCATCGTCGGCGATACCCTTTAGGATATGCGCAACTTTTTCAGGTTCAGAAATGTTTTCGTCAGCTCGGCGGCATAGTGAGAGGACAGCCTGAATGTAACCGATGTAAGGCTCCACGGAAGATTGTGCGCGAGTTGACAACTCATTTTTCGCAGCTTCACGACGACCAGAGATGTTGCCAAAAGGCTCACGGATCTTTGCCTTGAAGCTGTCCCAGCTTGTTATGTCATGCTCGTGGTTATCAAACCAAACACGAGGGGTTCCGTCGAGATAAAAGATGACGTTTGCGAGCATAAGATTGGGATCCCACCTGTAAGTGGCGCTGACGCGTTCGTAGAGGCATAGCCACTGGTCGACGTTGGAATCCTCGCTGCTTGAGAACACGCCGGGGTCTTTGAGCGCGGGAAGCGTCACGAAAGTTGTTGCGGGCGCTGTGTTGACAGGTCGGGCAGAAGGGGGAGCGACCGGAGAGGATGTAACCGAGTCTTGAGTGGTCATGTTGTAAGCCACGAGGGAGCGTCCGCTTCGGAGTTCCGTGGCGAGGACGGGGATCGCACAACTCCACCAAATATGTTACGGGAAAGAGACTGACTCAGAGGGGTAGTCACCGATGTATTTACAGCCGGTTAGGTGAGCAGCGCCAGCCACACAGATTAGCTCGTGCCAGTCTATCTGCTTTCTCTTCTTCAGCTCCATGCACTGGCACGTAGCAATATAATAACGAATGTCTCTATGATTGACGATGTGCAGAAACTTTAGTGGCACTCATTCAGAGCAATGTATGGCGTTGCTGCGGCCCTGAGAACCAATAAATAAAACTGCACACCAGTTTTATTTTGTCATGTAGCCCCTCCCTACCCTTTTAACTCGACGAATCTCTAGGATATCGAAGGCCAGGTTGGAAGGTATGTACATGTGGATGTGTCATTTCAGCACAAGTTCATATATGGTCCAAGTCATATTTATGAGAGCTTCCAATGATTTTGACAATTCAGCAAGTCCTGGAGTCCCCTCGATTCTAAATTATCACAAGTCTACGCACATCCTTATGACAAGCTGTCAGCTAAACAACCTGTTGACAAAATTTTTGGTACGATTTTCTAGGGGGAGAGGGGGAGTGAGAGAGAGCGAGAGAGAACAGGAAAAGGCAGGCAAATAACTTGGAGCCCTGCAACCCTTCTTCGGCATGTTCAGAAAATGCTACTGATCAGAACTTGATGCTTTTTCCTTTTTTCTGTGCAAATGATTCGTCTCGTGCGTCACCGATGACGGTTCTGTGTATCGCTAGCGCTCTGTTGCCACAGAAAGGTAGATTCGGCTTTTGGCATCTTGGGGGCTCTGGCTAGAACAGTAGCGCTTTTGTCATAGTTCGCTTGCATCACGCGGCATTTCTTTACTAAGTGTATTTTCTTCTTGTGATACTTCGTTAGATGGCTGCCAGCATTACGGGAAATGAAAAAACATTAACGTTTAGCATATCTTCTGTATATGTGCCGCCATCGCGGTCAGGATCGTGTGCCCGAGTTAGTAGCTTAACTCACTGGGCTTGATCGCGTTGAAGTATTTACATGAAAGCGTGAATGTCCCGCGAGCAAGTTAATGAGAGTTTGTGCTTTTTTGGAAGTGAAGTGCAATTAATTTTGTGGCTTATTTGCAAAAGTTTGCATGGTGTACAGAGACTCAAGCTGAACAGAAATTGACACTCCAATCTCAATCGTAGTCATGTGGACTTGCGAAAAAATAAAATTGAAAAGTTTACCGACCAGCGCATTATGGCGGACAGCAAGCGTGAGTTGGGCAAGTTGGATGTTCATTGAAACTTGTTACACGTATTGTTGGCTCCAAATGAAATGCCAGCTGTTGTGTGCGCAGTAAAGTTTGCACTCTTATGAATAAGGATAAATACTTTCCTGTGGTTTGCCACTTGTGAGCCACATTTATGCTTTCGATGACGTCACTGGTGATGACAGGACAGTGCGCACTATACAGTTCCTAATGCTTGAGCAACGTGCTCCTCTGTTCGTGTTTCACTTGACAGCAATAGTGCAGCTTGGTAAACAGTATGAAAAAGTCTGCAAAGGGGTCCAGGAAAGGGAAAAGAAAACGCTCTTTGCTGCTTTCTAACAAGATTAAATATGTTCTACCAAAAGCCTTTCATTCCTCATCAAACGCACTCGCCACAGTTGTCTAGTAGCTAAAGCACTCGACTGCTGACCTGCAGGTCGTGAGATCAAATCCCCACTGTGGCAGTAGCACTTTCGGTGGAGGCAGAAATGCTTGAGGCCTGTGGACTTATATTTAGGTGCATGTTAAGGAACCCCAGGTGGTCGAAATTTCCAGAGTCCTCTACAACAGCGTCTCTCATAATCATATAGTAATTTTGGTACGTTAAACCCCAACAATTATGATTACTTATTATTATCCTTGTCAAACGCAAAAATTGACCAACGGCACCCAGCATCGGCATTGTTCACACAAGTGATGCAAAAAATCAAATGACGACATCACGATCATGTCCTCATGACATCACAGACCAACATAGTTTATGATTCATGACGTCACATAACATGACTTTATCATGAGACGTCATGTTATGTGACGTCTGATGATTAAGTCATCACACGAAATTCTCACTTTGCATTCCTTCCGTGATTGGCCCACCGATTACGGAGGCAGTGCAAAACCACATTATGTCTAGAAAGCATTTCGAGGGAGGCGGGCAAAGACTAATAAACCTTTCGAAAAGAAAAAGAATGCGACTTTCACTTTCTGTCGTCTTAAACAAATCCATAAGGGACCCTTTGAGTTTATATAGTACAATGATTGCACCGCATTCTTTCAGGAGTCGACCATTCAAAGTGATTTACCCTATTTCATTGCAAATACATGTTATTACGACTTTCTGATTCCAAACTTTTGTACCTATCTACATTAGTATGATCACTTTAATTTTGTTCAGCATACTTTCATAAGACCATGAATGAAAAAAACAATCATTGATTTATTAATGCAGGTATTACAATATGTTGAAAAGAAAAATCTCTGCACAATTTGTCAATATTTAATACCACCGCCGTACATTCCATTTGTTTTTCATACTTTTAACATTTTTGTTTCTTGTTTCAAATTTAAGTACTAGTACTTAAAGCACGTGTTTACACGACGGCTGCTGAAAATTTGGACCTAATCAAAGGTTGTTGCCTGTAACAACTGCTTAATTTATTTCAATCTCATCACTTATCGTTTGTTATGTGCTTAAATTTGGAACATCGGAACTGAACTGAAGAATTGGATTGGTTTGGATTGGATAAACTTTTATTTGGCCCTCCGAAACACAGATCACTGTGTTGCGGGCAGCTCCCACGTGGGTACTGAGATGCCGAGCTCCACAGAACTGAACCGAAGAAGCAGGCTCGGAAACCGAACACGTGCAGCATACATTATACATACGTTGCGCTATAACGGAGACACGATACACATTGAAGTCAGTGGTAGAAAATGGGCTGGCAAGTCATTTTGAGTGCGCCATTGCCATAGAACAGTCAAAAAAAAAAAATTCTTGCCATACATATTGTTACGTACAATCCAAATGGTGTACGAATAACTGTTTATTGGGGCTAACTTGTGCCTGAAAAGTAAAGGAAAATGTAGCGGCGTTTCTAACAGGCAATCAGCAAAAGGACATCAATCTCCGAGAAGCCCTCGAGCGGTGCACCACTTCTTTTCCATCAAAATCCCGTGCTGAGGAGGCGCGCGCATCACGGCCTTTTCTTGTTTCATCACCAAGCCGCTGGTCTCTTGGTGGGCACATGAACTAGCGGGCGTAGTTTGAATACTGCGTCTGCCTTGCGTCATTATCCCTCCTCCAAAAACGCATCGTCCCGATGCGTAAAAGCAGTGTTGCTGAGATGGTCTGAATGCGTCGTTTCCATTGCAGAAATAGGTATTCCTCATGATCGGGTGTGTATAGTTCGATGTTCATTGCCTGTCATAGTATGGCTTCATTCTGACTACATGCACGATTTCTGTGCTCCTTCGGCATCTTGATGAACTCACTTGTCCTTCCGGTGACACCTCGTAGTTCAAGGAGCTGACGCGACGAAGGACTCTGTAAGGGCCGAAATAGCGGCGCATGAGCTTTTCGGAGAGGCCAGGCGTCCGCATGGGAGTCCCAATCCAAACTCGGTCGCCTAGTGCGTAGTCGACTCCTCTCCGCCGAAGGTTGTAACGGTTTGCATCCACGCGTTGTTGTTTTATGTGATGTCGCGCCAACTGCCGTGCTTCTTCGGCTTGCTGAATGAATTCGCTGATGTCAGGCTTGTGCTCTGTATTGTCGCCTACAGGCAGCATTGCATCTAATGGTGTGGTAACTATTCGACCATAGACTAGCTGGAATGGCGTCACTTTAGTAGTCTCCTGCACAGCAGTATTGTAAGCGAAAGTGGCGTACGGCAGTATCTTGTCCCACGTACGGTGCTCCAAGTCAACGTGAATGGACAACATATCGGTTAGCCCATTCGCTTGGGGGTGGTAAGCCGTTGTTTTCCTATGACATATGTGGGTAAGTTTCATAATGGACTGCGTCAGATTGGCTGTAAATGCAGTTCCTCGATCCGTGATAACCACCTTTGGGGCACCATGCCGTAGTACAATGTTAGTGATGAAAAATTCAGCGACTTCTATAGCTGTGCTCCTGGTGAGAGAGGCTGTCTCGGCATACCGGGTTAAGTAGTCTGTCGCCACTACTATCCATCGGTTGCCCATCGATGACGTAGGAAATGGACCAAGTAGATCCATTCCTACTTGTTCAAACGGAGATTCAGGTGGTTCAATTGGTTGGAGAAATCCTGCAGGTTTCAATGGAGGCATTTTGTGTCTCTGGCAATCTCTACATGTCCTTACGTAATGCTGTACAATATAGATGTGCACATTGATGGCTAGCAGATGACAACCAGGAGCAATTCACACTGAACATGCTCCTGATGGCTACTCTGCTCGATCTTGCGGGGCATTTTGCTTGAATATTCAGTACAAATTGTTGTATGAACTTGACCATTAAAGTTTCAGTTGCTTGAGCAGAAGAGACTGGCTCGCGGCATCAAGCAGTCTTCACATAGCAAGCATGCGCGCGCAAAGAGCGGCACCTGAGTCCCCCCTTCGACATCACAAACGAGAGGATGACACTCAGAGATCTATGGCTATTGGCTGTTTTCAGTATTGTGATCTCAATATTTACCATGGCTGTTGCAAGATGCCACCATGTGCCCACACGTGAACTTGAAATAACATTCAAAGTAAGTTATGCGTGCATAGAAAAATATAAAGTGCTTAAGGTCATGGTGTACACTGATGAATCTTTTTGCCCCCTTGTCATCCCCCTTCCTGTATAGCTGTCAGCAGGCTTTCTGGCATGAAAGAATAGAGAAAGTGCTAATAGTGTGCGGAAAATCTCTGTAACTCTGCATGTGCTTGGTGGATTCTAAAACTTTTTGCAGCTATTGATTAGTGATGCAATAAACTTTTTTTAATGAAGCCATTTGATGAAAAAAGTTTTGTGGGGCCATTTAAGAAATCATGTTGTTTGGTGCTTATATACTTACCTTCTAATTGAGGACATTTAGTAGAAGAATGACAAAATAATTCACTCACAAAGTTCTTGTAATTGAACAGCAGTGTGAGTTCTAACTTAAGAATTGAGTGCAAGCTCCTTCTATAGAACTACACGTCTTGTGCCCTTAGTGCATCCACCCTCCAAAATAGTTATTTAAAGCAGCTCTAATAAGAATTATTACCACTGCCATGTGGTCGTAAAAGTCACCCAACATAATGATCCATACTTTTCAGCAAGTCTTCACAGAGGCATAAATATTTTCATTATTCAATACATGCTACTCCATTGGCTTATGCATGCATGACCGTGCGCAGAAGCATGGTAGAGTGCCCTGAATGGTTTGAATGTGCCACAGTGCTGAAATGGCTTATTCTTGTGGCTCCTTTCAGAATGATATCTTTGACTGGGCAAGAGATCACAGGATGCACCACAAGTACTCCGAGACGACTGCTGATCCACATGATGCCACGCGAGGCTTCTTCTTCTCGCACGTTGGCTGGCTTCTTGTGCGCAAGCACCCTGATGTTCGTAACAAGGGCAAGAACATCGACATGAGTGATCTGTTGGCTGACCCAGTTGTCCGGTTTCAAAGAAGGTATGGACCATGCTTTGGTAACTGCGCTCAATATTGAGGGTATCAAGTAGCAGTTTTTACAGCTACTGTATGGCACAGGATGCATTCTGGAGCCAATTCATAACTAGAGAAGTGCTCTTTTTTATGTTGTCTGTGGAAACTTCAGCAAGCTCAACCATGATGCTAAGATACTTCGGAGCATTTATATGTGTTTTAATTAAGCTACATGGTTTTTGGTGCAGGTACTACTTTCCCCTGATGCTGTCTCTTTGCTTCATCCTTCCGGCTGTGTTGCCATGGTGGCTGTGGGAGGAGACACTGTGGAATGCCTTCGTAGTCTGCTCTTTGACTCGCTACTGTTTCACCCTCAACATGACGTGGTTGGTGAACAGCGCCGCACATATCTGGGGAAACCGACCATATGACCGGCACATTAGTCCACGGCAAAACCTTGTGACCATTGTTGGGGCCCATGGAGAAGGCTTCCACAACTACCATCATACATTTCCCTATGACTACCGCACCAGTGAGCTGGGCTGCCGAATCAACACAACCACATGGTTTATTGACTTTTTTGCCTGGCTCGGTCAGGTGTACGATCGCAAGGAGGTGCCCACGAATGTGGTGGAGCGGCGCATGGAGCGTACCGGTGATGGTTCCCGAGGCCTGACTGCAGGCACGCGCAGCTGGTGATGGGTTGGCTATGTCAACCACCTGTCTTTCTTGCCTCTTCTGTTCTTCTATTATGGGGGTGTGATCTGACAAGTTAATCACCCTCAGCCCTTTCTGTCATGTGGGACTAGTTATTTATAGTTGATGTCGCACTGTGAAGAAATGTCTCTTTGTTTATTTAAATTTCTGTTTGTCAGGAAGTGTAGGTGAACGCTTCCACTGTTAGTGTGTTGGAAACCTTCTATTGGGTGTTCAGTGTCTGTTCTGGACATCACCTTTTCAGACCCGGTGAGATTTTGATCAGCAACACTGTGTCCTTGCATGTCAAAGCACAACTAAGCTAGGCTGAGTGAAATAAAACCCTTCTTAGAGTCCACTGTGATGTAACTGTTCAGTGGTCATTTTTCCTGTTGTAGTCACCATGCATGAATTTTGCAAACTATTCGTGTTGCAAAATTTGTTCTAAAGCTTGCATTTTTGTCTTTTTGCACATTATTATGGGGTTATGTTGCAGAAGGCTGAAGAAAAGGTTTCTGCCAAAGCTCTAATATAAATTGGTGCCAAGCATTTATCACATGTCTTGATTTTCTTTTTATGTGTTGTGTGCTGACTAAGTTTTTCCAGGCTTGAAGCACTCAGAATCATGAAAGCACATGTAAACATTAACTGACTGGCTGTGTAAATCTCAAGGAATGGACAGGACACTGTGGGAACAGAAAACAGTAAGAGTGCTTAACTGTACTGCACATAATACCCGATAAAGGTGTTGCAGGAAACGTTCAGTTCCGTGCAGAACTAAGCTCCTCAGCCTGCGGTTATTGTACACTCTACATATTCAAAACTTACTTCATTCTTTTACTTCTCTTTGTGTACACAGTGGCCATCATGTGATGTATTAGATGAAATCTAGAAGTTTCCAAGTTCTGTGATAGTTGTACATTATTGTTCGAGTTAATTTCATGTGCACTTGACTGCCACATGTTTAGTTTTGCTGTGACTAATAAGAAACAGCTTGCTAGCATGCATTTAAAAAAAAGCTTTACAGCAGTTGCTAAATCAAGGTGTTAACAATGCTAGCTTACCCTAGTCATGTGCTTCAGTGCTTTAAAATTGACAGCTGAGTAAAAGAAGGGTGCATTTTATAGCTATGAAGTATGAAACACTGCAAAAACCATGGTAAGAGGACTGCTTGCTCTGTGAGCAAGAATATTTCAAAATACCATATCATACAGTCATCCATGAAATGACAAGTTATGTGACTTCAGCACGATTATATGTACTGATTTGGCAGTCGGTGTGCGCATTCATGGCAATGAATACACTGAATTTTCTTTTGGCACAACTTAGTCTGTCATTAGTAGAACTAATCAGGCTTGCGGAAAAGATCCAGGCACGATCAATCACAAATTCATCGTTATTTTTTTTTGCTATAAGTCTTGTATAAGCATTCCTCTTTTGAAATATTGTGTTTTGTTGTTTGTCCCTGCAAACTAGAAGAAAAACTTGGTTGGTTGGTTGTAATTCATAACTGACAAGTTGCGGTGCTAAAACATCTAGGCTTATGTCGTGAACCCCGTTCTCTTAGACTTCATGTTTTTAGCACACTAACTTGTCAAATGGGCTGCTGTGGTGGCATGGTATTAGGCTGATCGTGAAGTTGCTTAGTTACTCATTACCTCTTGCTTGATATTTTGCAGAAGTCCTTGAGCTAAGGTGCCTGTGTGTTGCACACCTGACTGTAATTGGCAAAAGCTTTTGTGTTATGTAATGCACAAAGAAAATGTGAAGTAAAAATCCTCTTCCAAATGTCCTTTGTAGTTCAAAGCATATAGTAGACATTTCTAAAGTTTGCCAGGTATGCATCCTTACTGACAGCTTCAATCATTTAGGCTAGGCGCTTCATTTCAGTGAGCATGTTCTGAAATGCTCCAGAGTCGGGAAAACAAAACAAAAATTACCAGTTTGTAGATGAGGCTTCTGTACACGTGTGAGCCAAACCGCCCTGCCACGGTGGTCTAGTGGCTAAGGTACTCGGCTGCTGACCCGCAGGTAGCGGGAGCGAATCCCGGCTGTGGCGGCTGCATTTCTGATGGAGGTGGAAATGTTGTAGGCCCGTGTACTCAGATTTGGGTGCACGTTAAAGAACCCTGGGAAATTTTCGGAGGCCTCCGCCATGGCGTCTCTCATAATCATATAGTGGTTTTGGGATGTTAAACGCCACAAATCAATCAATCATGTGAGCCTAATCCTACAACATTGCGTGTAGCAGGTAATCTATAGTATTAAAAAAAATGCTAGGCCCACGCAGAATGCTCAGCACAATCGCAGTAGAATTTTTAAACACTTTGGGTAACTGCGAGAAGCGAATTAGCAGGGTACCCACTATGCCATATTCATTTTTGTGTAGTAGGGAGGCATTCACTCTACCATCCCTTTGTCATTCTTTGGAGGTACATGGTACCCGCTGGAAACTTGCGAAAAATTTGTGCAATTTTGATGCTGTGGCTGAAGGCGATGAAGAATTATGCCTGAAGCTTTTGTAATGGGAGAAGTTGGAGCATTCAACGGCCCTCTCGTTATGCAATTCGCATCGTGTGACAGCTGGTTGTTTCTTTGCTATTCTAAAATGCTTCATTACTCATATACAGTAGACTCTCTTTGCCCCGCCATGGTGGTCTAGTAGCTATGGTACTTGGCTGCTGACCCGCAGGTCGCGGGATCGAATCCCAGCTGCATTTCCGATGGTGGCGGAAATGTTGTAGGCCCGTGTGCTTAGATTTTGGTGCACGTTAAGAACCCCAGGTGGTCAAAATTTCCGGAGCCCTCCACTACAGCGTCTTTCAAAATCATATAGTGGTTTTGGGACGTTACACACCACATATCAATTAATAGACTCTCTTTAAGACAAACTCCAAGGAACTACGAGCATTAGTTTGTCTTATCAGGAGTTCATCTTATAAGTACCCCGAAAAATCATATGTTAACATGCCAAGTATGCCCAAATATGTTCCTCGAAAACACTGAATGAAGTTTACCAATTCGGAGAAAAGGAACAAGAAAAAGCATACAGTCGAACCCCGCTACAACGAATGCCACTTCAACGAAATTTCCGCTACAATGAAAACTTCACGGTTCCTCGGATGCAGTCCACAGGAGCCAATGCATAAATATAGTCGCCACAACACATTTTTTTCTTCTGCTGTCCTGCTTCAACGAAATTTCGCTACGCAATTCCAGGCTCAGATATTTATTGCTATGCAGCAAACACAATCTTGAACATTTTTATGCGTTTTCCGAATTCGGAAATACGCCGGCGAAGTCCCAAACACGCGTTGGCACCACCAGAAACCATCGCTGTTCAGCAAGCACAGGTGCCGCCATTGCTCGAGAGTGATGGCAATGACACAGCCCTGCTTTCACCACTGGCTTGCTTTTGAGCTGCAGACGATCCGAAGCTGAAGCTCAGTCACTCAATTCATGGTTTTCTTCATGCTGCTGTTGGGTGTAACCGCAGAACGATGCCTTTTCTAATGCCAATTTAACATTTCGTTCATGCTTGGCCATTGTGGTAACTAATCATGAGCGGCTGCTTGTCCGCGTTATCAACAAATCAGAATAAGGCAAAAGTCACCGCTCCACGCTACCCTGCCTCCATTTCGGCGTTGTCGTATACACTAACGGTGAACAGCTGCTGGTGTTAACGTGTTAATGCAACTGTTTGGTTTATTCACAAAAGCGGTTGTAGGTGTTTCAGCATGCTTTTCACGATAGCCTCGCTATGCATGGGTGAGGATCGCGTCGTGGCGCTGCTGGGAAAGAATAGAAAGCAGTGCACACTTTTTGATTTTCGAGAGAAAACGTTCCTTTCTTTTGCTAGCTCAGATCAGCTATATTTTTTTCGATTTCACTACATCAAAATTTTCGCTTCGACGAAATATTTTCTGGGCCCCATCAGTTTTGTTGTAGCGGGGTTCAACTGTACACGTATTTGGCTCAGCTTGACAAAAACTATGCTTTCGGGTAGAGTATTTAGACTAACCTAATGAGTACTCGGTTTCACAAGTTCATAATAAATGTGCTGATGAATAAATTGCTACCGCATTTTAACAAGAAAACTGTAGCACCACCCTATTTGTATGATTAGAAGAAGATAAAAAGGAAGAGGTAAGCACAAATTTCTTTCAAGGAATAGAAAATTTATTTTTCGGGCTGTTCCCCTTCTGAGAGGCCGTTTTAGTGGCTTTGCTATCACTTTTGGATATGCCTTCATATCGTACCGCTAACCTGACGAAGCCAATATACGCAAAGTTGCTTACGAAAGTCTGCTAGCTTTTCTTTGTGGTATGGATATTTTTTTTTTATTTTCAGGCCGCAGTAACTTTTGCGAATGACATGCAGCTGAATATCTCTGTTTATGCTACTCACGATCACAAACCTTGGGCACATAAAGAAGACACGATGTAGCTATATTTAGTGTGCGAAATTACCTTCCTTTGTCGTACACTTTTATAATGAAAATGGTGCATTACAATTTGCTGCCTTTTACAGTGAACAGATACGACATGCACAGGCCTTATGCAAAACAACACAAACTGACCACAACATGTGCCCAAGTGCCATTGTGCGACACCTCTGATGGGAGTGCTAGTGCCACATATATGGTTTTGGTTTCATGTGATTATAATGCACAGCAAATTTTTGTTTCTGTTTTCACTTTCATTTGGCTTTTTTTTTTTCGCCCCTCTTCCCTTGCATTTTCCCCTCTAGACAAGCTCTTGTGTTCTTCTACTCTCCACTGTACTCCTGTTGACGAACTGAAGAACAAGAGAATACAAAAGGACGGAATACTTTTTGTAGCTTCCTTTGCTGATAAAGCCGGTCTTTCTCTACCTACAGGCTAGGAGTGAGGGGGATACCAGCTTTAAGCGCTGACCTTTCTTTTCCACTTATCTCGCTTTCTTCCTCCACGTCGCATTTCACTTTCGAATTGCGTTGAGTCTTTGTGCCAGGAAGTTTTTTTTTTCTTCTCAAGACTCTAATGTTCATTGTGCCGAATTTCAATGATTGTTGGACGCTGTGATAGTTTGTCTTAATTAACAGAAGAGGCCTGTTAGCACACGGTTTGTATTAAGGAGATTTTTTTTGCATTAGGTCTAAGGGAAACCAAACGAGCACTCCCGTGTTGTTCTGTCTTAACAGGAGTTTACTGCAAACGCAATTCATTTTCCAGCATGGAGCCTGCCTAGGGTCAGTTTGCAATAGAGTTTTAAGCACTAGTGTTGCTCAGCCCTGCCACGGTGGTCTAGTGGCTAAGGTACTCGGCTGCTGACCCGCAGGTCGCGGGATCCCGGCTGCATTTCCTATGGAGGCGGAAATGTTGTAGGCCCGTGTGCTCAGATTTGGGTGCACGTTAAAGAACCCCAGGTAGTCTAAATTTCCGGAGCCCTCCACTAAGACGTCTCTCATAATCATAGCGTGGTTTTGGGATGTTAAACCCCACAAATCAATCAATCGATCAACCAGTGTTGCTCAGTGGTAGAATACTGGGCTGGCACACAGGGTACCCGGATTCGAGTCCCATCTGGACCTTGGTGTTTTTTGTTTATTTAGTTTTTTCTTATTTCGTGCAATAGTGGTTACAGACACCTGCGGTATCAAAAACAACCCTTCTTGTGGTCTCGTAACAGCTTCCGCTGTAAAAGTGGCAGATCTTGCTTACAGAGATTGCTTCACAATGAAGTCATCGGGCGCACAGCAAATGAAACCAGATGAATTCATTATGTATCGTGCGATTTTTTTACTGCAAGAGCATTCTTGGTGTGATGACGTTTATTGAACCGGAGAAGTCGCAACGAAAAATGGCCGTACGACAAGTCTGGCAAAAGCGGCCCCGATTCTCGTGCAAATCAGAGCACGGGTTTTTCCTTCTCTTTGGAAGGCGCATACACGTTAGTGCGTATGCTCCACTACAATACCCCCCCCCCCCTACCCGGGTTGAAGAGTAGCCATCCTGGCGACTCGGGGATTAGGCACAATGAGGGGGTCGTAGTAGGGCTTGAGACGGTCGACGTGTACGGTCTCGCGTCCTCGACGGCGCAAATCTGGCGATTGTGTTAGGGGCTCAATCATGTAATTCACCGGCGAGGTTGCGTCAATGACACGGTATGGACCATGGTACCGGGCCAGAAGTTTAGAAGACAGGCCAGGAACGTGCGGAGGCACCCAAAGCCACACGAGGGAGCCAGTACGAAACGTAGGCGCTATGTGATGAGCGTCATCATGTCGGGTTTTTTGTAGACCTAGAGCCTCACTTGTCATAGATCGAGCCAACTGACGGCAGTCTTCAGCGTATCTGGCGACTTCCGAAAGCGGGGAGCACTCCGATGCATCAGGGCTGTACGGGAGTATGGAGTCGAGGGGGTGGGATGGTTCGCGGCCGTACAACAGAAAGAACGGGGAAAAACCAGTAGTCGCTTGCGTCGCGGTGTTGTAAGCGAAGGTAACAAAAGGCAAGACAGCGTCCCAGTTAGTGTGGTCGGAGGAGGTGTACATCCTCAGCATGTCGTCATGTGTGCAGTTGAACCGTTCAGTGAGACCATTCGTCTGTGGATGGTATGCGGTAGATTTCCGGTGGATGATGTTGCATTCAGCGAGAATAGCTTGGATGACCTCTGACAGGAACACTCGACCCCTATCACTGAGTAATTCCCGTGGAGCCCATGGCGGAGAATGAAGCTGCGCAGAATGAAGAGTGCAACTTCGTAGGCGGTCGCTGCCGGTAGAGCTGCAGTCTCAGCGTAGCGTGTCAGATGATCGACGCCGACAATAATCCACCGGTTTCCAGAGCGACTATATGGGAGGGCGCCATAGAGATCGATACCCACGCGGTCGAATGGGCGAGCCGGGCATGGGAGCGTCTGTAACATGCCAGTAAGGTGCCGCAGAGGCGTCTTGTTCTGTTGGCAAGTGGTGCAAGACTAAACGTATTTCTGCACAAAGCGATACATTCCTCGCCAGTAATATCGTTGGCGCAGCCTTTCGTAGGTTTTCAGGACACCTGCGTGAGCACTTTGAGGGTCTGCATGGAAATTCATGCAGAAGTCAGAGCGCATATGAGTTGGGACAGCAAGGAGCCACTTCCGACCACCAGGCATGTAGTTGCGGCGGTACAGAATGCTGTCTCGCACGGAAAAGTGGACTGCTTGTCGGCGTAGCGCTCTCATGGAAGGGACAGCAGACGGATTGGTAAGGTAGTCGAGTAACAATTCAAGGTATGGATCTTTACGCTACTCCGAAAGCATGTCAGTGGTGTCTATTGGTGACAGGGTGGTAAAAAGTGGTGACAGAGAAGCCACATCTGGGGTTAATGGCGATTGCGAAAGTGCATCGGCATCCGCATGCTTGCGACCGGAACGATATACTACACGGATGTCGTATTCTTGCAATCGAAGTGCCCAACGTCCCAGGCGTCCGGACGGGTCTTTCAATGTGGACAGCCAACATAGAGCGTGGTGGTTTGTGACCACGTCGAAAGGGCGGCCGTAAAGGTACAGGCGATACTTCGTCAAGGCCCAGATTATGGCCAAACGCTTCTTCTCTGTCACGGAGTAATTCAATTCAGCCTTCTTGAGAGCGCGACTTGCATAGGCGACTACGTATTCGGCTTGGGTGCCTTTCCGTTGTGCCAAAACTGCACCAAGACCGATGCCACTTGCATCGGTGTGAATTTCTGTGGCAGCAGCGGGGTCGTAGTGACGAAGAATCGGTGGTGAGGTCAGCAGGCGGCGCAGCTGGCGAAATGCGTCGTCACATGCAGGTGACCACGCAGATATACCTTTGCTGTTGGAAAGCAGACTCGTGAGAGGTGCAATGATGGACGCGAAGTTGCGCACGAAGCGACGAAAGTAGGAGCAGAGACCGACGAAACTTCTTAGGGCTTTCACTGATGTGGGCAACGGGAAGTCAGCGACAGCCCGAAGCTTTTCGGAATCCAGAAGAACACCGTCTCTTGTGATGACATGTCCCAAGATGGTTAGTTTTCGTGCTGCGAAGTGGCACTTCTTGGAGTTAAGTTGTAGGCCCGCAGAAGTTAGACACGTCAGAATCTCGTGGAGGCGAACAAGATGTGTCGGGAAATCAGACGAAAAGACTACGATGTCGTCCAGGCAACACAAGCAAGTTTTCCACTTATGGGCACGCAAGATGGTATCGATCATGCGCTCAAATGTGGCAGGTGCGTTGAAGAGCCCAAATGGCATCACTTTGAACTCATATAGGCCATCTGGCATTACAAAGGCTGTTTTAGGGCGATCACATTCAGCCATTGGCACTTGCCAATACCCAGATCGCAGATCCAAGGATGTAAAGTACTCGGCGCCTTGTAAACAGTCAAGAGCATCGTCTATTCGTGGTAGCAGGTAGACATCTTTCTTCGTAATCTTGTTTAAGCGGCGATAGTCCACGCAAAATCGAACGGTGCCATCTTTTTTCTTTACCAAAACCACAGGTGATGACCAAGCGCTTTGAGAAGGCTGTATCACTCCACGTTCAAGCATGTCGTCTACTTGCTCCGTAATTACGCGGCGCTCTTCGGCGGAAACGCGGTAAGGACGCTGTCGCAGAGGCGAATGTGAGCCGGTGTCAATAGTATGAGTGATAGTCGTGGTGCGGCCCAAAGCAGGTTCTTGAAAGTCGAAAGAAGAGCGAAACTTGTTAAGGAGAGCAACAAGTTGGCGGCGATGCGAGAGGGGAAGGTCTGCGTCAATAGCATTGTCGAAGGCTGACAAACTTGATGGCTCCGACACATGAGTTATTGCGGCAATGTGACATGGCGTTTCGTCGGGAAGAATAATATCATCGATATGGTCGACAGGTTGCACATATCCCAACGTTTCACCACGAAGTAAGCCAATGGGGTAGTTGCAGTGGTTGGTAACCGGCATTACGGTTAAACCAGACGCAAGTGTAAGAACGGCAAATGGGAGAACGATGCCCTTGCGTTCAGTAAAAACAGGAGATGGCGTAAACACCACCGTGGCGTCAGGTTGCGCCACACATGAAAGGCTTATAGGGACCGAAGCTTCCGGCGGCAAGGTGATGTCGTCGTCAGCGATGAGTTTGCAGAGCCGAGGAGACCGGTCGGGTGGTGGAAATTCATATATTGGCACAAGGGACACTTCGGCATGGGAACAATCAAATATAGCTTCATGACGTGATAAGAAATCCCAACCGAGGATAAGGTCATGAGAGCAAGATGGCAGAACAAAAAACTGTACGACGTACAAAACGTCTTGGATGACGACGCGCGCCGTACACAGAGCCGAGGGATGAATGCGTTGCGCGCTAGCCGTAGACAGCACTATGCTACAGAGAGATGTGGTCAGTTTCTTCAGTTTCCGACAAAATTTGGCGTCCATCACAGAAACGGCGGCCCCGGTATCAATTAACGCTAATGTGGCGACTCCGTCAACATCGACATCAACAACATTTTGCGGCGAAAACGGAGGCCTTGGGAATTGCGCACAAGTTGCAGTTCTTGCCTGCGGAACTGCACTGATTAGTTTCCCTCCTCAGGAGGTGGTCGACGACGCATAGGCGATGGCGATCGGCGACGAGGGGATGGGAAACGAGCAGTCGATGGGCGGTGATCCGAGTCTGGGTGCCTCTGTTCATATGCAGATGCGGTGGCCTGCTGCGGAGCGTAGGTAGGAGTTCCGAAGTATGCGTTTGCAGGTGTGGGGCGACGGCGGCAGAAGCATGCAATGTGGCCAGCGATGCCACAGGCGAAGCAGATAGGACGATTGTCTTGGGTGCGCCACTCATTAGATCGACGGAAAAAGTGAGGTGAGGGCCTGTAAACTGGAGGCGAGGCCGGAGGAGGTGGAGCTGATAAGGCGACTGGATGCGGTGGGGGCCGCGCGACCACAGCTGCATAGCTGAGAGGTGAAGGTGGTGCAGGTGGTGCGTAGCTGACAGCTGAGAGATTAGGTGCTACTGAAGTACATGGGTAAAGGGCCTGCACTGTAGGGAGGACATCACAAATTTCAGTGCGTATGGCCTGCTGCAGTGTCGAAGGCAGGCTTGCGGTGGGCGCGTCGCTATGCGGCTGCAAGGAGAGCTGTCGGGCGACTTCCTCCCTGATGAAGTCTTTGATCTGGTTGAACAGACTTTCTTGGCAAACGTTGGCATTTGTGAGTGCGACGGCCGAGATCGAATCCGGTGGTGGGACACTCTGTCGGGCGATGGAGTGCTGACGGCACAATTCATCAAAGCTCTGGCAGAGGCTTACGAGGATTGCCACCGTGTTCGGGCTTTTCGCTAGCAACATCTGGAATGCGCCATCCTCGATGCCCTTGAGAATCTGCCGAATTTTCTCTTCTTTGGGCATAGATGGATTCACACGCCTGCAGAGGTCGAGCACGTCCTCTATGTAACTAGTAAATGTCTCGCCAGGCTGCTGGGCTCGGTGGCGCAGGTGCTGGTCAGCGCGGAGCTTGCGGACCTCTGGTCGGCCGAACGCTACGGTCACGAGTGTCTTGAAGGAGGACCAGTTGGCGATGGCGGTTTCGCGGTTCGTAAACCAAAGTTTAGCTACGTCTGCCAAGTAAAAGATAACGTAGGTGAGCTTAGAGTCGTTGTCCCACTTGTTGCTGGCGCTTACGCGTTCGTACAAGGAGAGCCAGTCTTCGACGTCTTGCTCACCACTGCCGCTGAAGATTGTGGGTCCTGTTGGCGAGTAGCGCCGGGGCAGGTAGACGGGACAGCCGGTGGTGCTGGCTGGGCTGGGATGGTCTGGTTGGCGATTGCGTCAGTCATGTTTTGCAGTGGTCTCTCGGGCAACTTGCGAGAGCGGAGCTCCAGGTCTGCTTGGGGATCTCAGCAGCCTCCACCAAATGTGATGACGTTTATTGAACCGGAAAAGTCGCAACGATGTCGCCACGAAAAATGGCCGTATGACAAGTCTAGCAAAAGCGGCCCAGGTTCTCGTGCAATCAGAGCACGGGGTTTTTCCTTCTCTTTAGAAGGCGCATACACGTTAGTGCGTATGCTCCACTACATTGGTAATATTAAAATTATACCCCATCTGTAATGTGAAAAATGCTGAAAGAATGTTTCATTATTGATCTTACAATTACAGCTGACAATAATCAGCTTAATATTTTTTCTTCTGTACAATGTTAAGGCGGCATCGTGTGTATTGCTTGTGCACTTTTACACGCTGTACATGCACGAGACAAGTTACTTGGGTGGAGTTCAAGTCCACTATGGCAGGCCTTGTATGACACACAAGAGTAAGTGTAGATTTCAGCCCGGTCTTGCACTCTGCAAACACTGTATGCCTACAGTCCATCGCATAGCCGCTACTGTGTGCTACGTCATGCCCTCTCTCCATCATCTCTTGACTGACCACTGTTTGCACAGATTGGGCTCTGTGACTACATATAAGCATGAAGCAGCCTAAGTTGCACAAGCGTTTCCAGAGTGTGTCATGAATTTCTTAACTGGAAGTAGTGGGCTTCTGTACACTTAGTGTTGTAACACTTTTCCAAGAATAGCTGCCAATATGTGCGGGTTTGAAGCAATTTTGCATTAATGCCCAAGATTTCTTGGCCATTAGTGCTGCCATTATGCTGCCAATGTAATTTACTGATATGCATTGCATTTCTGTGACTTAGTTAAAAAATCATTATTGCAGCAGTGGTGGCTATTGAAATATTTGAAACATATGGAAAAAACTTCAGTATGCTTGAGCTCGCCTCAAGAGTGGAATGGGATAGTGGAGCCGGGCCTTATTCAAATAGTATCATTTGCTTGCTAAGCTTTGCTTCGCATCAGGCACCTTAACGTTGCTGCAAACAAAGGAACATCCGCGTAACATTTTCTATTTGGAGGGTAGTTGGAAACTGTCTGCTACACCATGAGTCATCATACTACAACTGTGAAATCTAACTGCCATGTGTTTGTGAGGCAATTGGCTTAGAGGCACATTTTGTTGATGCGATTGTTAATGGTGATAAATTATGGCTGAGCACTTTGTGCTGTGTGTGCCTTTACATCACCCACTTGTTGCACAATTCACATGGTGGGATGATTAGTGCAATTGTATGCTTCAGTCACGCAATAACACATGTGTGAATGGGTCCTCGCTGAGGGCGTTGTCAAAGTGAATGGTAGATGCGCTGTTTGGTGCGTCGATTTCTGTTTCTCCAGCTAAATAAGGCTCATTGCATCGCTCCACTGTGAACACCTGCGGCCATTTTTTCAAAATTTCAAAGTGGCTATAGACTATTCATAGGAAGGGCTTGAATTCACGCATTCGACTCGACCGGCTATTACTACTGGTTAAAAAATAAATTGTGTTAACTTCTATAATTAGTGCTGTAATTAATGTTTATAACATCTGAAGATGTCTTCTGCCACAGGAAAGGCAATGCCACAAGTAGCACGCAGATACTTCACCCTTTAAGTGATTTCAAGATACTTCACCCTTTGAGATAATCACCCTTTAAGTGACTTTTAAAGAATATTGGGCACATTTCTTCAAACACCTTATATATTCATCAGCAGGATCAGAAAGGTTAAAACTATGTCGACACAAAAGATTTATTCTTAATTTTGATAGCCTTCAAGCAACAGCAATAGTATTTGGAAGTGTAGGTATTGTCACACTGTATTAATGAAAATGCATTAGTATAGTTAGAGCAACTGAAATAAATTAGTAAATGATCAGCCCTCCTTTACTATTGCCTTATATGATTAAGTGCAAATTTTAGAAGAAGCAAAATGTTGACAAATGCCCCACTGCATGCGTCTTGCATGTCTGTGTAAATTGAAAAATAAATTTGGAGGTTCCCACTTGAAACCTTCATTTCGATATCGCGATGTTGGCACTTATAAGAGTTACATTTAAATAATTTGTTTTCAATAGCAAACTTTTCACTTTTCAATAGCAAACCAGACCTTGACTGGTCAAGCTCTCTGCCATTTCTTCTCTACCATTTATTCTCTCTTTAATTTGCAAGTCAGACTCTCTCTCTGGTATATATATATGTGGGCCAGCTGTGCAGGCAAGGGGAGGGAGGTAGGGGAGCTTCGTGGCTTTGGCAAGAACTCTTTAGCTTGACAGGCATATATGGACGTCTGGACGCTGTCGTGTGTGCCCTACCTTAGCAGGGAGCAGCAGACTGTGCATATCTTTGTATGTGTACTCCTCAATTTGTGTTCGCTCGCTACAGCAACCGCGTAATTTCTTACGCCAGCGTGCGTGTTAAAGTTAGGAGCTAAAGATTGTTCTTACTTTGTGTGTGTGTGTGTGTGCGTGCGTATGTTGTTAGTCATTCTCATAAAATGAGAAAAAGGGGATATTGATCGAGCATGCATATTAGCTGCAGCCGCAGATGCCTTCGCATGGTCAGACTGGAAGACAGAATATTTGATGAAAAACGATGCTAAGCCGAGAGAGGCTGGGCGAGCCACGACCTATTTTCCTTATTTAAGGTTGTGTAATGTCTGCAGCTGCACAGGGGCACATACTCGTAGCCACAAAAAGGAGGGGACAGGTGGTAGGGGTAATTTCTCTATGGTTAAATCAACTCCCCTCTTCTTACCCTTGAGGTATGATTAGCCAAAAAACTTCCGGTCTCATCATTTACCAGTTCCTAACATCGAAACTGGAAGCAAGTTTTCAAGCATTTTTCAGGGTAAGGGAAGTATCTCTTCAGTTTCTCAGATAAAAAAAAACGTGCGTATATTAGGAAAATATCGTTTCATTTTTATGTAGCTTATGAGAACATTTATTTAAATATATTTGCCAAAAAATAAGAAAAGGAAAGCTCTTCTTGTGCACCGGTGCCATTAAGGCACATGGGTGAACAAAACCGGATGTCATGAAGGGCCTGTGTCTGTTGTCAAAACCATTCGAGATTTGCGTGATACAGCGTTGGATATGGCCACCCGCATGGCTTGTGATGTGGCCGCTACTAGTATATAGGAAAAATAGAGGAGTCACTCATATAGGTAGAGTGTTGTTGTTGAAGTGGGGAAGTTAGCGGAGGCGGCTGGATAGCGGGATTAGGGTTGAACTTAGGGCTGCCGGGCGCTCGGTCCGATGGCCGGCAGGTGATGGCTAAGAAGGCTAGGAAAACCATAGGCAAGAGTGAGCTGGTGCAGTGCGAAGAATGCAAGCGCTGGTGTTACTTGGACAAGACAGCATTCACGAGTTTGGCCAACGAGGAGAAGGCGAGCTTTGTGTGCAGGCTGTGCGAGGCACTGAAAGCGGCCGTGCAGCTCATGGAGGCTAGGATCGAGGGGCTTCAGGGGGAACTTAAGGCGGAACGGGAGCAGAGGATAGAACTCCAGGAATAGCTCGGAGTGTCCCATGAGCGGGAGGAGGCTACTTACTGCCAGCCTATTAGAAGCAAATGAAGGGCGACCTTAGAAAAGAACGGGAAGGACGGGCTGAGCTTGAGCAGCGGGTAATGAAGCTAATGGTGCTTTGCCATGAGCGGTGTGAGGTGGAAGGCGCGGGTAGCAGAGAAGGTGACAGGCAGGAAAAGAGATCAGGGAGCCGCTGGGATCAGGGCAACCTTAGAAAAGAACGGGAAGGACGGGCTGAGCTCGAGCAGCGGGTAATGAAGCTAATGGTGCTTTGCCATGAGCGGTGTGAGGTGGAAGGCGCGGGTAGCAGAGAAGGCGACAGGCGGGAAAAGAGATCAAGGGGCCGCTGTGTCGTACCACATTATGGAGGCCCCGAGAACATATACAGCTCTATGGCGCGGCAGTCTTCCAGCAGGTCAGGAACACCGGGCTCACGGAAGAGAGGGAAACAGGGGGAGCAAACAGGAAGCTAGCTATTGGAGTGTAGAAGGGTCCCAGTGGTGGGAAACTCCAACGTGGCTAGGGTTAGGGATGGCATCTTCACGACAGTAAAGGAAGAAAGAGTGAGAGTGGAGGCCGAGTCAGGGTGATCCATTGGCCAAAGCTTCGGAGGTAGTAGAGGACAGCATGGAGGGCGAAAATCTCGTCATTATTCACGCTGGTCTCAACGATGTCCTGAAGGGCAAGAGTCAGAACCTTCAGAGACAGTTAGAAGGTGGTATGCGTAAACTCCAAAACACCTCTGGAAGTGTGCATGTGACGATATGCATAGTCCCAGATGTCTTGAGGCAGTCTCGTGGGATTGAAAGGAGGGTAGTAGAGGGGAACTGAGTCATCAGTGGTATGAGCCGGCAGCTCGGATACAGCGTAATGGAGGTGAACCATGACATGTACGAGTCCGGTGCTCGCCCCTTTGCACAGGATGGCATTGACTACAGTGGTGCGATGGGCAGGAGGATTGGTAATAGAATGGGTCGACAAGCGACAGCTTTTTTAGGGGACCCAAAGCCCTGAGGCCAATAGTGTAGCTAAAGACAATTCTGAAGGGGCTCCAATATTCAAGCCATATGGAGTCCGTTGAAGAAGAAATGGACGTAAACACAAGGGCCGAGCTATATTAGACATCATCATCATCATCAGCCTGACTACATCCACTGCAGGACAAAGGCCTCTCCCATGTTCCGCCAGTAAACCCGGTGCTGTGCTTGCTGCTGCCAATTTATACCCGCAAACTTTTTAATCCACCTGCCCACCTAACCTTCTGTCTCCCCCTAACCGTCTTGCCTTCTCTGGGAATCCAGTTATTTACCCTTAATGACCAGCGATTGTCCTGTCTATGTGCTACATGCCCGGCCATGTCCATTTTCTCTTCTTGATTTCAACTATTATATCTTTAACCTCCATTTGTTTCCTTATCCACTCTGCTCTCTTCTTGTCTCTTAAGGTTACACCTACCATTTTTCTTTCCATTGCTCGTTGTGTTGTCCTCAATTCAAGCTGAACCCTCTTTGTAAGTCTCGATGTTTCTGCTCCGTAGCTGAGTACCGGCAGGATACAGCTGTTAAATACCTTCCTCTTGAGGGATAGTGGCAATCTAGTCATAATTTGAGAGTGCTTGCCAAATGTGCTCCATCCCATTCTTATTCTTCTAGTTACTTCAATCTCGTAGTTCGGCTCTGCAGTTATTACCTGCCCTAAGTAGACATAGTCTTTTGCAACTTCAAGTAGACTATTACCTATCTCAAAGCGCTGCTCTCTTTCGAGGTTCTTGTACATTACTTTTGTTTTCTGCAGATTAATTTTAAGACGTACCTTACTGTTGTCTTTGTCTAACACCGTAATCATGAGTTGCAATTCATCCCGAGTTACTCAGCGATGCAATGTCATCAGCGAAGCGCAGCTTACTAAGGTACTCTCCATTAAATTTTATCCCTAGCTGTTCCCATTCTAGGCCTCTCAAAACCTCCTGTAAGCACGTGGTAAATAGCATTGGGGATATTATATCCCCCTGCCTTACACCCTTTTTGATTAGTATTTTGTTGCTTTTTTTATGAAGCACTATGGTAGCAGTTGATCCCCTGTAGATTTCTTCCAGGATGTTTATATATACTTCATCGACGCCCTCATTTTGCAGTGTCTGCATGACGGCTGATATTTTTACTGAATCAAACGCCTTTTTGTAATCTATGAAGACTATGTTCCACTGAATCAAACGCCTTTTCGTAATCTATGAAGACTATGTATAGGGGTTGGTTATATTCTGAGCATTTCTCTATTACCTGATTGATAGTATGAATGTGGTCGATTGTTGAGTAGCCTGTTCGAAATTCTGCTTGTTTCTTTGGTTGATTGAATTCTGATGTTTTCTCAACTCTGTTAGCAATTATTTTTGTAAATAGCTTGTATACTATGCAGAGTAAGCTGATCGGCCTGTAATTCTTCAAATCCTTGTCTTCTCCTTTCTTATGTATTAAGATAATGTTAGCATTCTTCCAAGACTCTGGTACTCTTCCCGTCAGAAGACACCTCGTAAACAGGGTCGCTACTTTTTCTAACACAATATATCCTCCATCTTTCAGCAGATCTGATGTTATCTGATCTTCACCAGCAGCTTTGCCTCTTTGCATGCTCTCAAAGTCTTTTCTGACTTCTTCTATCATTACTGGTGGGGTGTCATCTGAGTTACTGCTAGTTCTTATAGTATTAAGGTCGTGGTTGTCCCGGCTGCTGTACAAATCTCTTTAAAACTCTTCCGCTATTTTTATCATTCTATTCATATTGGTACTCATTTTGCCTTCTTTGTCCCTTAGTGCATACATCCGATTTTTCCCTATCCCAAGTTTCCTCTTCACTGCTTTGACGCTTCCTCCGTTTTTCAGAGCGTGTTCAATTCTCTCCATGTTATACCTTCTTACATCGGATACCTTACGCTTAATAATCAACTTCGAAAGCTCTGACAGTTCTATTTTGTCTATTGTACTTGAGACTTTCATGCTTTGATGCTTCTTAATTAGATTCTTCGTTTCCTGGGAAGCTTGCCAGTGTCCTGTCTAACTACCCTGCCTCCAACTTCCACTGCACACTGGGTAGTGATACTCATCAGATTATCATTCATTGTATCTACGCTAAAGTTGGTTTCTTCAATAAGAGCCGAGTACCTGTTCTGAAGCAAGACTGAATTCCCGTACTTTTCCTCTCAGTGCTAGCTCATTGGTTGGCTTCTTGCGTATCAGTTTCTGTCGTTCCTTCAAGTCCAGGCGAATTCGAGACCGCACCATTCTATGGTCACTGCATCGTACCTTGACAACCACTTCCACATCCTGCACGATGTCTGGATGTGCACTCATTATAAAGTCTATTTTGTTCTTATTTTTGCCATTAGGGCTCCTCCATGTCCACGTACGGTTTCCTCGTTTTCGGTAGAAGGTATTCAAAATCCGTAAATTATTGCGTTCTGCGAATTCTACTAGTAGCTATCCCCTGCCATTTCTAGTACCGATGCCATAATCTCATACTGCCTGGTCTCCAGCCTACTTCTTCCCTACTTTTGCATTAAAGTCATCCGTGAGTATAGTATACTGTGTTTTTACCTTACTCTTTGCCGAATCCACGTCTTATAGAAGCTTTCAACTGAAGCGTCATCATGGCTGGAGTTAGGCGCGTAAGCCTGTACCACCTTCATCTTGTATCTCCTATTGAGTTTAATTAAAATACCTACTACCCTTTCATTAATGCTATAGTATTTCTCTATGTTGCCAGCTATGTTTCTGTGAATTAGGAACCCCAAGTTCTCTTCTGTCAGCCAAGCCTCGATAGCAAAAGACGTGCCCATTCTGTAGCACCGTATAGGCCTCATCTGTCCTCCTAACCTCACTGAGCCCTATTATATCCCATTTAATACCCTCTAGCTCCTCAAATAGTACAGCTAGACTAGCCTCACTAGATAAGGTCCTAGCGTTAAATGTTGCCAAGTTCAGGTTCCAATGGCGGCCTGTCAGGACCCAGGGATTCTTAGCACCCTCGGCTGCGTTGCAGATCTGACCGCCGCCGTGGTCAGTTGCTTTGCAGCTGCTGGCGACTGAGAGCTGTAAGTTAATTGATGTTTGCATGTGGAAGGTAGTGGCCAGATACTGCACCAGGGTGGCCAATCCTTCTCTGGTGAGAACCCCCCCGTGTTTGGTGAGAACACACCAAACACCTGCTTACGCAGACGCCCCTGTGATACTAATGACATATTAGACATAGGGTATATTAACATGCAGGGTGGCAGGAATAAGTTGAAGTGGGAAGAGATAAATGAGCAGTTAAAGCAGGAGGAGCTGATGGTATATGGGGTTGTGGAAACACATCTTAGGGACAAGGAGCAACCACCTTGCAATCCGGATTATGTGTGGGAATATTGCAATGGAACAGAAGACCGCAAAAAGGGGGGTAGAATTGGGGCATTTTTACATAAAAGTATGGCTTGGCAAAGAGTCAAGCAGAGATGCAGGGAACATTTATGGTTAAAAGGGAAAGTAGCTGGGCAGATGACACTCCTTGGTTTTGCGTACTTGTGGACGGAAGCAAAGGCCAGAGAGGAAAACCAGGCTATGGTGAAATGTATAACAAATGAGAATGGGGATTAAGAAAGAGAGTGCGAGATAATTATACTAGGAGATATGAATGCACTCATAGAAAATATATATTGGTATACTGACCCAACAGGCAAAATGATCATGGATATGTGTGAAAGGCGTAATTTATCATTTGCAATAGTACTGAGAAGTGTGAAGGGCAGATTACATGAGAGGCAAGAAAGCTGCAGTTGACGATAGATTATGCACTGATGTCACATAGGATGTATGCTAGGCTCAGGTGAGTGCGCATAGATGAATGTGGCTTCATAAGTCTGGGTAGTTATCACAAACATACCTATCAAGCTAAGTTTTGGAAGAGCAGTGAAAGTGGGAAGGAGACAAGATGAGCAACTACAGAGGAATGTTTATTCAGAGAGGCAAATAGCAATAACTACTAAACAAATTGAGAAAGTAATCACTGAGGATAATAAAACAGTGTGGACATACACAAATCTAATTAGACTGTTTGAGCCAGAGCTTGCTAAGGCACGTGACAAGTCAGCCCGGAAAAGGAGATACAAACCCAAAAGTTGGTAGGATGAGGAAGTTAAGAGAGCCATAGCAAAACGTCAGGGAGCCTCTAGGGAACACAGACATGCTAAGCAGCGGGGTGAACCGACAGATTATGTTGAAAGAAAATGGGCAACCTTTCTAAGCTGTAGAAGGGAAGCATCCCATCTGATCAATAGAAAGATTAGAAGAAAGGGAGCTCAGTGGCTGGCAGAACTAGATGAAAAGAATAGAAAGGCAGGTGCAAAATTTTGGAACCATCTAAACTACCTAAGAAATGAGAGAAGCCTAGAGCAGAGGCTTATAACTACAGCTCAAGGTGTTAGGCTAGAAGGGGACGAAGCTATTGAATATATGAGCAAGAACGACGAAAATTTCAGCAAGGAAGTGCCTTATGCACCTTAATAGACAAGAATGGATCAAGTGGTGCTGTGGCTCCATTTTCACAACAAGAGTGGGAAAGGGCTAAGAAGAGGGTTCCTAGTAGTACATCAACAGACCCTGACGGCATCCCAATTACGCTGATAAAGAAATTAGGTCCCAAGTCCACGCAGACTTTGAGAGAGGCAGAGAGAAAATTTACAATAATCGATGGTGAATGGAAACTTAGCAGAATAAGCATGATCTATAAAGGAAAGAGGGACAAGCTGACATAAAAAACTACCATCCATAACAGTGACATCAGTGGTCTAGACGCTGGCCATGGAGATTATAAAGGAAAGACTGCAGGCATGGATAGAGGATGAGGGGGTGCTGGGGGAACTGCAGAATGGGTTTCGGAAACACAGGAGGTTGGAAGACAATCTGTTCTCACTGGCGCAGTGCATCGAAATAGCAGAAAATGAACACAGGCCCCTGTGGCTAGCATTTTTGGATATCAAGAGAGCATACGATAGCGTGGTTCAAGAGGTCTTGTGGGGAATACTGAATACACTAGATGTGGAGGATGGGGTCACTAAGCTCTTCAAGAATATCTATAAAATTAACAAGGTATCTATAAAATGGGAAAAACAGGTATCCGAGCCCAGAGATAAAATGGGGGCTTAGACAGGGGTGTCCTCTGTCACCCTTGTTATTCATGATGTACCTACAAGGATTAGAGGCCAAATTAGAGGGGAGTGGACTTGGCTTCAACCTGTCTTTCGTCAAACAAGGAAAACTCATTGAACAGGCACTACCAGCATTGATTTACGCAGATGATATAGTGCTAATGGCCAACATCAAGGAAGATTTGCATAGATTGACGGACATTTGCGTTAATGAGGGAGATAGGTTAGATTTCAGATTCAGTAAGGAAAAAATCAGCAGTCATGATTTTTAATGATAATGAAGGTAGTGAGCTTACGGTACAAGAGGTCACGCTAGAGATAACCAATAAATACAAATATCTGGGCATATGGATAAGCAATGTGACAAAATATCTAAGGGGACACGATATATATGTAACGACTAAAGGAAACAGGAATGCAGCAATGATGAAAAATAGGGCACTGTGGAATTACAATAGGTATGATGTGGTGAGAGGAATTTGGAAGGGCGTCATGGTTCCTGGTCTGACGTTTGGCAATGCGGAGTTGTGCATGAGATCAAAAGTTCAAGCAAGATTAGAAATTAAGCAACGTGGAAGAGGTAGGCTTGCCTTAGGAGCTCACAGGAATACACCAAATCAGGGAGTACAAGGTGATATGGGATGGACATGTATCATTTGGAGGCAGGGAAGCTAGCAGCAAGATGAAATTTGAGAAGCAATTGAGAGAAATGGGGTAGGAGGGTTGGGCTAGGAAGGTTTTCAGCTGCTTGTATATGAGGAATGTTGATACAAAATGGAGAAAGCGAACCAGAAAATTGATGGGTAAATACTTAGAAAAGAGCAGGTGGCCAAACCAAAAAGAACTATTGGTTAAGAAGAAGGTGAAGGAAACGGAGACCGACATGTGGAGAATTGGCATGATTAAAAAGTCCGTACTAGAGATCTATCGAACTTTTAAGCAGGAAATTGCTAAGAAAAGGTTTTATAATAATAGTCGGGGTAGTTTTCTACTGTTTGAGGCCAGGACTGGAGTATTGCGAGCCAAGACTTATCGTGCCAAATACGAAGGGGTATACACGGTATGCAGTGCGTGTGGAGAGGAGCAGAAAACTGCCGAACACCTGATAATGTTCTGTAAAGGGCTTCACCCTAGAGTTCAGGATGATGGTGCAGAGTACTTTTTTAAAGCACTGGGGTTTAGGGACAGGGAGGGCAAAATATACTTTAAGCGGGTAGAAATAACTAGGAGAAGGTTATCTGATTGGTGGCTCCAATCATGGCACGAGTGAAAATCAAATCCTTCACTGCAAAGTGCCAGTTCTAAACTTCACTATTTATAGGAAAAAAAGAATAGATCTAGTATGATAATATAAGGTAGCGCAGACAAAGGACATGGACAAGAGAAGGCACATTCAAGACAACACAGTGCCTTCTCTTGTCCGTGTCCTTTGTCTGCGCTACCACATATTACCATGCAACCATACCACCATACCAACAAGCCCAAATCATCACCCTCATAAATCTAGTTTTTGGTTCACTAAATATTACGGCTAGGTAGTGTTAGCCGCCGCCCGATCTAAAGGGTACACTCATATTAATCTATTCATTTGTGTACTATAGGTGTTCTGAGCCGCTACTAGCCGACATTTAATCCACTCGGCGTCGATTCAACGGAGCGTTTGAGAGGTGGTGTCGCGGCTCTAGCTCTATCTAGTCCGAGCAGTGCGTCTAGCAGTGCGAATTCGCGTGTGTCAGCAGTATTTCAGGTCGAAAACTTACGCGTTGTGCTTGGCGCAATTCAAGTGACACGAGAAACCGCCGCTCTATCTTAGTATGCGCACTATGTGTTGCTTGCGATCCGTCAAATGGTAAAAGCAACCGTGCACGACCGGCGTCACATCCGTGCCGTGTTTCCGTTTATATCTAATTAGAAAGTCCGTTAATAAGTCATCGTACTTCCCATGATCTGAATGATGTCACTAATGTGCCGCAAGACCTGTAGTGGGAAATTCACATCTGAATGAAGTATAGCGCAATGGTTCCCGCAGATGTGCGCGGAGGCCAGACCGACAGCCCGCCGAACACCGAGGTGAGTGAACTTTACTCAAGACAAAATCGTGTATTTCACAGTTTATACAACCAAGTGTATAACAGTAAATACAAAACAAGGGAAAGGGGTTGAAGCGGTCATTGTAATATGGGGCGTTAACGCCACTGCTAAAACATCTGGCAAGAAAAAAAAAAAACAGCCGTGTTTTGAAAGCATGCCATCTAATATCTACTTCTGCGAGATGCAGGAGATTTTTATAACGCATCTCTCAACTATCTCGTCATCTACTTTGACGTAGTACACTGCTTTGGAGCTTCGTACTGACAGCTAGCTAGTGTACGGTACGAAAAACTTTATTTAAACTATCCTGATTGTTTGATAAATGGGGCCGTCAAGCGGTAATTGAATCTGTCGGTGGTCATTTTAAGGCATTTAGTGTATCAGATATAAGTGCTGTTGCACCGAGGAGCAAGCGTCTTTTCAAAAAAACAGTGCGAAAACTTCGACGAAATTGTGTTTTTAACTGGCGTGGTATATTGTGCTTATCATTTCTAGTTTCCTATCTTCGCAGGTGGAACGCTGGCCTTGTGATGGCTCGGTGTGGAGCTTGCGTTCAGAGCAACCGACCTCCAGTTGCGAGAGCACGCTGGATGTGCTCAAGCTAGATATTGATGATCTGGCTGTAAGTAACCAATAATTAGTGTCACTGCATTTTGTATGACCAAATATTTATAATGATTGTATCACCGCAATGTATGCCTACATTGATAAATTACATTTTGAAGGTGTGTAAAATTGGGCCGGGATACATAATATGTGATCTTAATAATGGGGTACACTGACTTACTCGTATTTACTGTAGCCCGGCCAGTTGAATGACATTCAGCAGATCATTTACTTCTGCGAACATTTTTTATATTTGCTTTTCTAAATTATGATAACTGTGAAACTGCTACTCACAAAAATACAAGCAGAATTTTATTCTCGCTATGTGTGTGAACAATATTTTTTCTTTGTCTACATGAAATGAGTTCACTTCTTTACTGCATATGGAGTTTCTTATGGAAAGGGTCACCAATGGTGGCAGCCTTGGTGTAATAGAATGGCAGTTGTTTTCATGGTACTTGTCTTCAAATTTGTGAGGATAAGTGGTAATGATGCACAAGTGTACTATTGTAAACTTGCAGGTCAATTTGCACATGGGCAACTTTGCCTACTGTGCTTAATTTTCTGACTTAGCAATGGATTGGAAGGGTCTGGTAGTATGAGCCAGTCAAAATATGCAAATGTGTGAATTTTTTGGATGCCTTTATGGGCTGTATGGTTCATTTGAGCAGAAGTGTTGAAGCACACTATAGTAGCCTTCTCACTGGCATTGTATAATTATTAAGTAGCATGTCGCAACAGTAGAGTCTTGTTAAATGGAATCTGAAGGGACCAGAAAAATATATGTATTATTTAACAGGAGCTCTGTGTACTGCAAGATAAACAAGGGTGCGAATTCACATTGCAAAACTAATCATGTAAAAAACAGTTGGTTCAATTAACTCTTTCGCGACCATAGGAAACGAAGAAACGATGTGCCTAAATCGCGAAAAAAGTTTTATTGGTCAGTTTGTAGAGCTTTTTTTTTTTTCGTATAAAGCTGCATCACTCTTTCAATTCAATGAAGTTCCGTTATTTAACTGATTGGGAAAAAAAATATAACTTAAAGTTGGCTTTGCTGCAAGGCAAAAATAATTTAGGAATAAAATGAAAGCTGAGGCACAAATGGCCAAATGCGAACAAAAGTGGCCTTCTAGCATAAACAAACACAAGTATGGTCTTCGTTGGTTTCAAGTGAGACCAATTTTTGGTGATGACGAGTCACAAAATGGTTAAGCAGCAATTCTGTCTGTTTATTGAGAGTGTAGTGTATTATTACCAAGATAAGCAACGCACAATATTGAAACCTGTAATAACTCAAGCTGCAAAATGCACGAACTCGCGCTCTTTGTGACATTGTTGAAGTAAAGTTTGTGGGTGAATGCAGTTGTATGTATTACATTCTTGATGGCATTGTTGAAGTAAAGGATGTCGGTAAGCTATTTATGTAATTAATATTAAAAGAAAAAGACTACAATGCAGCTTTAAAATGTGAAGTTGATTGCTTTAGATATAGTCTGTCTTATTGCATTTCACTGTAAACAGAGGCTACCATATTCATGGGACAAGTTAATTTGTACTGAAGCATGCTCCCAAGTCTAACCTATCACATTTATTATAAATTAAAAAATAACAGATCTCAAGCTAGTAACTTGTGCACTGATGTTTTTGTTTGCAAATTATACTGACACTTGCTGAGTAAGAGAGCTATCTATATTTAGCTCAGATAATGTCTAATGGACAGATCTGTTCTTGCATTCACTTGTATTTAGAAAATATGAGGTTACCTCGCACTGCATTTTAATTGTGACAATTATGTTTTTATTCCACTCACCTTGGTTATCTTCGCATGCTGTATAGATCTGTTTCCATTCAGAATATATTCATTACTGCATTAACCTTTCAGAACCAGCTAACACTCCTAGACCTGCAAGTGTTCTTGAAAGTTCACCTACAAGTGAGTAAGAGCACTTTATAAATCTGGAGAAAGAAAATTATGGGACCTTGATGTTGTAATAATTTGAGAATTGCTAAAGAATAATGCTAGTAAGAGTTGTCATGTAAATATGTTGATTTTGTGAGAAGGAAACATATCCTCGCAGTTGCAGTTTTTCCTTTCTGTTTTACGAAACAAAATCTCTAACAATCAAGATTTTTTTTTTTTAACTGAAAAGTTGCTAACACATTTTGTAATCTGAAAAAAAAATTTTGTTTGCTTTCATTTCGTTATTGTTAAAAACTTGTTATGTCTGCATAGTTGGCGTGCAGTACTCGGCTGCTGACCCGCAGGGCGCGGGTTCGAATCCCGGCTGCGGCGGCTGCATTTCCGATGGAGGCGGAAATGTTGTAGGCCCGTGTGCTCAGATTTGGGTGCACGTTAAAGAACCCCAGGTGGTCTAAATTTCCGGAGCCCTCCACTACGGCGTCTCTCATAATCATGTAGTGGTTTTGGGACGTTAAACCCCACATATCAATCAATCAATCAATCAATCAATAGTTGGCGTGCAGTTATTTTGGATAATAATTGTGATGGTTCTTTAGCGCTGCTGTTGAATAATAATGATAAGGGTGAGACATGAACTGAATAATTTTCTAATCCCAACTCTTTCAATATATTAACTTTTGACATTGCTGATAAGTTTTTTTTTCTTGAGATACTGCATTTGGCATTTTTTATTCATTATTTTTGTGGCTGCAGGATCTAACTAAAAAAAAGCACACATACGTTCACTCATTTGTTGCTGTCATTAACCAGTTTGCATTGTATTTTATTCATTATCACAAAGGTATGTTCATAGTGTCGCTCTTAGTGGCAGGCTATGGCAAGTGGAATGTAAAACCTAAGGATTGAATTAATGATCAGCCATCAAGAGTTCCATACGTTTTTGTGCAGCTGAGTTAAGGGATATCAATATAGTATTTGTAAATTACCTTTCTACAATACCAAAAATTCAATTTTATTATGAGAAGAGCCATGGTAAGACGGAAAAAGCTGAAAAAACGACACCTTGGTGGTGACAATGCTGCAAAGCTTTCGAGCCAACTTGTAGTGGAGTCTCAAGTTTTCATGCCATCTTCTTGGGCGTGGTTCATTTTCGTAAGCACTGATTTGTATTTTAAAAATCCCGTTGTCTATATTTAGGGAGGTAACTGACTGGATTTTTAGAGAAAGCAAATGCAAGCAGGATAGACAGAAAGTTAAGTGGGCCGATGAGATTAAAAAGTTCGCAGTTATAACGTGGCAATGGAAAGCACAAGACTGGTTTGATTGGCGGATCATGGGAGAGGACTCTGTCCTGTAGTGGGTGTAGTCAAGCTGCTGCTGCTGATGATGATATTTAGTAAATGACAATCTTCATCCAAGTCACGATGACATAAATATAAAAATTTAACCAAAGTAGTTTTTTTTTCTATGCTTTTCTTATGTTTGAGTGTCTTCCCACTCCTGGAGTAGCCCTTCAAAGAGGCTCCAGCATGTAAAGAAAAAAAAAGTGAAGCTGTTGAGTTTGTGTTATTTTGAAAAACCCTGAATAAAATGGTTCGGTAATATTAGATGGCAGGTTTATATTTCAAGAATGCTGCTTCACCTGCTTACTGAGAGAAAAACATGCAACATACACAAACAGCACACTCATTTTTTAATGAAAACTTCAAGCTAGAAATCCTTGCAGAGCTTGCCATGTCTAAGAAAGTAAAAATATCTGTGGTTTAAAGTAGCGCTCACACATATAATCTTTCCTTTCTTTCTTTTTCCATATAGGAGCTGGCGGGTTGTGGCTGGAACAGGCGAGAAAAGGTTCAACTAGCCCCTAATGTTGTGGCATTGACTGGGCGATTCAACCATGCAAGTATTACATGAGGCCTCAGATTAGCAGGGGGCAAGCACAGTTTTTCTTTTTAAACATCAAGTATAACTTGTATTTTAAGAGGGGATGGAGCGCAAAGGCGACTGGATATGCGATTTTTCAATTTTCATGGCAAACGTTCAAGCATAACTGGCAAGTGCTTTAACTAAATGGCGAGTTTTTGCGTGCCGTGGAAAGCATTTAAAAACGACCCCAAACGGTGCCTGACCTCGTGTCTGCTCTGCGGCAACTCGGAACTTTAAATGCCGTTTTCTCCTAACACTACTTTTAGTCGGAAAAAGAACATTTTTTCTGTAACCGCTGAAGCTACGAAGCGTGAAGTTTTGTTACTTATTTCTCAATTTCATGCGCCCTTTCTGAAGCAAAAGGATGTTGTTGCTGCCAGAATTGTATTTTTTACCAACGTTATTGTTTAAGAAAACAGCCCTAAAATTCTAGTCATAAACATTTGTCTTAATGAATAAATGGTTATGTCTGATATTATTATTTTGGTTTAGAGGGAATACTCTAGGCACATGTGATAACCAGAAGAGATTTCACTATTTTACTTGCAAAATTTTTTTCACAAATGTTCCTTCATATAAAAACAGACAAAACTGTCAATATTTTTAGAATGACTTTGCATTTCTTTGTATGTTTCACAAAATGTATAGTAAAACCCCTATTTAAGCAACCTGCAAGGTTTTATAAAATTTGCTTTCAAAATAAGAGCGATGAGTTAGAGTAGTTGCACATTTGTCTGTGCTTTCCATCGCCCCTTAATAGGTTCCGGTATTTTATGTACCGTTTGTGTGACAGCAGCACCTACTCTTCGAACATTAAAAAGCTATATTACATTATGTCTTATAATGTTCACATCCTGGTACTTATAATTTTAACAGCCCCGCCGCGGTGGTCTAGTGGCTAAGGTACTCGGCTGCTGACCCGCAGGTCGCGGGTTCAAATCCCGGCTGCGGCGGCTGCATTTCCGATGGAGGCGGAAATGTTGTAGGCCCGTGTGCTCAGATTTGGGTGCACGTTAAAGAACCCCAGGTGGTCGAAATTTTCGGAGCCCTCCACTACGGCGTCTATCATAATCATATGGTGGTTTTGGGACGTTAAACCCCACATATCAATCATATCAATCAATTATATTTTAACAGTAAATGCAGAATTGCACCGGGTGGTGGGGAGTCAGTTCGATCTACCATATTATTAATTTATGTATAGACTATGTTTATTTAACTATCAGTGCCCTCAAGGCCCAGTGGTATTGCAGAGCGGCAAGGTACATGTGAGGATATGCAGAAAACTATGAATCACGCGAGAAAAAAAAGAACAATAAAAAAATTGACACCGTATCTGCATGTTACACCGCAAATGTCGTCGAAAGACGATAGTCTTGCATCTGGAGAGAGTGAAAAAAAATGTTTATTTGATGTTCTGCGCAAGAAAATTGGTGAATGGTATTCTGGAGGCACTGCGTCCGAGTGCCTCGAGCCTGCACCGGAGGCGAACGAGCGCATCAAGTCACATCACACGTGAGACATGAGCGCTATCTGGCAGTTTTCCTGGCGGACGCGGGCTGTGCACGCCTGTTTCTGAGGTGATAAGGTGTAGAACGCTAGGCGGCGGGTAAGTGCCACCACCGTGTCGTCTTAGCAAAGCGTTGGAAACACTTGTTGTTTCATGCAAGCGTTGCATGGCCAGCGCAGCGTTATAAAAGCTACGATCCTTAAAATTACTTATGTATGCCTTTTCTAGTAAAAAATACACATACATAATATTGACGTGTTGTTATGGTGCCTCAGATATGTGCAATAATTGCTTTATAATTTACAATCGCACAAGAAGTATGAACGCTGAATCTTGAGCAATATTGGTGGGTGCTGCGGATGGGGTCGGCCGTATGGAGTGTCGTTTAGTCACTTTAGTGCCGTTTAGAATACCGTTAAGGGTGGACAAACAGACAATTGTACAGACAGACAGACCAAAATTTTTGCGTCGAAGGTCATAAGAAAGACTATCGTCTTTAAAAAAGGAGTGACTAACAAAACAACCACTGGGTGTGTAAGCCACACACTTTGATGGCATATCCATGAGATAATACAGGCACAGATGAGGTTATTGTCAAACTGACATGCCAAGTATCTTAGCATGCTGGCTTTGATGAGGGAAATTTTAAAACTATCATTGTTATAGAAAGCGTGCTAATCTTGCTACCTGCTGCACTATGTATGCCCTCATGTTTTATGTCTGTAGCAGTAAGCCACGGGGACAAAATTAATCATGCCAGGGGTAAGAAAGCTACACATATTGCACATTTTTATATGATTCCTTTCTCCTGTGTCAAGCTGCTCCAAAAATCATAAGAATTGCACCGAACTGCTCCAAAACAGCCTTCGATCAGCTTCAGTGGGGAAGAAAGGCTGAGCTTACGTGATTTTCCAAGCAGTGCCTAGCTGCACCAAATATGCCAAGATAGTGAAAGTTGGCAGAACACATAGAAGTGTTCACGCATGTTTCAATGCACCTTTCTAGCGAAAGCTCCCATGGTGCCGCCATAATCTCCTCTGGGCGGTTGTGAACATGTGTGACCCCCTAAATTGTTGCCATTGCCCCAAGCGTGCTACTTCCATTCGCTGGGATGTGCGGTCTAGTGCTACTGTCGCTTCGTGAAAACTGTCAAGTGGCATGCATAGAACTGTTATCTCTGAGGTTCTCCATTTTGTGTGTCATTTTCTTCTAGTTGCTGTAGTTTTCATATAGACTCTTCCTGGGTAGTTATGTATGCATGCGTTTGCAGTGGTAGTGTTTGTACCATTACACCCCATACTGTGCACAGGTGAGGTGCGTACCTTGTTGCATCGACATGGCAACAACTAGCCTCCTGCATGCAACACACAATTCTCGAGCCATTTCGCTCAAAAAAAACGGCAAGAATGCAAAGTGCACTTGTGTTGGCCCCTAATAACAGCATGCAGTTCACGTGTAGCTGTGCTACGTGGCGTACCATATGTGCTCATTCAAGGAGATGGTCGGTGTAGTGAGCTTTTTGTATCCTGTGCGCACTCTTAGAGGAGTTGTGACACAAAAATTTGGTCAAAATGTAACTGTTACATCACCCTGATGGGTACATAGAGGTGCCATCTGTACATTATCAGTCACAAGTACAGCATAAAAAGTATTTTAACTGAGTTTTGAAGCTCAGAAAAGGGCAGATTTCAAAATAACAAAAAAACAATGAGATCATCGAGCGGGTACCATGTATGTCATGAATTCTGACGGGATAACTGGAGGTGTGGGCTAAAGGACCTCTACGCGTTTTCCACCCGCAGACATGATGGAGGAGCTTGAGCGTGTACAAGAACAACAACGATGGCAGCGACACCTGATTATACAGAACCTAACTAGAAACCCACAAACATAACATTGCATCGACTTATCCACCTACTGACTCGGTGTAAAGGATTGGAAGAGAGATAATTATGAACATGAGTATTTTCATTGCTTTTTTTTTACAAGAATAGCGGTGCGACAACAAAAAAGATTGAAAAAATTTTAGTTTATTGTAGTTGGACAAAATGCCACAAGATCTTGCTACTAATTTCACGGCTACCTGGTGCTGCTACTGCAGCAGCCTGACATCAGCGGCTTTGGTTACCTGGTATCCGCAAATGTTAGGAAGTCTGGACAAACTAAAGCTCTCCACTGCCAGGATTGTTCAGCGTACTGGACCGATAACTGCTTCGGTGCTCTTACGTGCATACGTGGAATCAGTGTGCCTGTAGAATGCAGCGTTTCCCGATCTAAATACGAGTCAGTAAAGTTTACATCATACCACACACATGTTCTCGTGACAAAGGGTAACGCTGACCTTCAGGAAGCAATTTGGGAGCATGAAAAGCTAAGTGAGGAGTCTTACAAGAAGCCAAAGCAGTAATCTGCTAAATCATATCACTCATGTTAAGCAAAGGCCAACTGTTACCTAACTACAGTGTTTGGGCAATCACATTTTTTTTCGTTTGATACTGTCTCATTTTTTTAAATGCAAAGCATTTCTTAGCGACTTTGAACAAACGTATCTGTCTGTCTGTCTGTCTTGCTGGCTGGCTGGCTGTCTGTTTTACAACTTTTAGCTCTCCTGGCCATTTCGATAATGGTATCTACTATACCAAATTTGGTTTGGCATAACATGAATGTATGATGAGCATAAGTGACTAGTCATAACATGAAAATTATCACATGTATGTCATGAATATCATGATTAACATTTCATTGTTTTGCTGCACTTGCAGTGGTTCTGTTCACATGGCATATTGCAAAACTGGTATCGTATGACATGACTGCATCGCGGACGTAAGTGATAGACCTTAACGTGGAAATCATGACAGGCATGTTATGAAAGTTATGACTACACGCCACGCTCATGGTGGGCTCGCGGTCGTTTCGCTAGCTTCACATATACCAAATTTGGTGTTGAGGTGCGTGAATGGATGACGAAGGTATATGCCAGTGCAAACATCAAAATGATGAAATGTATGTCATGTAAGACCATGACTACATGCGACGCTCATGATGCGCTCGCAGCCGTTTTGCTAGTTTCACATGTACCAAATTTGTTTTACGAGACGCGAAGAGACGATGAAAGTACAGTAGACTCTCAGCAAACGGAACCTGTAGGTACCGGGAAATATGAAAATATGTTTACATAGAGGTGAACATGGGGACAGATTACAAGCCGAAACAAGCATTGCAGAGGCAATAGTTCCGGCTAAGCAGTTGTGCCGTTTAACAGATTTCCATTCACTGAGAGTCTACTGTAAATTACACGTCCAAACATCATCATCATAACATGCCTGTCATATAAAACATGACTACATGCTATGCTCATTGCCCACTCGTGGCCGTTTCCCTTACTCCACAATACCAAATTTGGTATCACATGACCAGAATAGACGATGAAGGTAAATGACATGTTCAAACATTATAAACATGACATGCATGTCATGTAAAACATGACTACATGCTGCACTTACAGCATGCTCGCGGTCGTTTCGCTAGCTCGACATAGTATACCAAATTTGGTATTATGTGATGTGAATGGACTACTGAGGTAAATGACATGTCTGAACATAATTATGAGATGCGTGTCATGTAAAACATAACTACATGCTGCACTCATAGCATGCTCGCGGCCGTTTGCCTAGCTCAACATGTACCAAGTTTGGTACCAAGTGATGTGAATAGACGAAGGTAAATGACACGTCCAAACACGATAATCATAACATGATAGTCATGTACGGAATAATTTTTCGTCGGCCTCGTAACGTTGTGCTGATTTTAAAGTGAAATATCAACCTTGTTCATTCGTGCTTTGTATATCATGTCGTCAATTCCTATTGTAAATGTGATCTGCCAATTTTTTTTATTTGAATGTTTATGAGGTTAACTTAGTTTGCAGAATTTATGTTTTTTTTTCAATTGTTTCCTATGTTGTTTGTCACTCAGATTTAGGAGCGAAATCGACTATTGAATTCAGACATGCAGCAACTAGCCCAACAACAAGTTCTGCTGCTGAAATATTATTTGCAGAGTTTGAATTATCATATTTGCAATGTGCGAATGTGGTTTTCATGCAAAAAACAAAACAAAAAAGAAAGCCTACTTTAATGCAATTTGTGGTTTTCCAATACACTTCTTTGCACATTGCACTGTTTCTGAAATGGAGCTGTGCCTCTTTTAGCTTGTTTATGTGTTTGACTCCTTTATTAGCATCTATTAGTATGAAGGTTTGGGTTATTTGGTACTCTATTACACAAGACATTAAGAGCATAGAAAGAGATGAATGAAGGATAAAACTAGGGGACACCGACAGCATTGCAGAAGATAGGCTTTTCTGACACTCCCTGAGCAGAAAAGCAGCACGCTCATAGATCTCTCGAAGGAAGAACAACGAAAAGAAAGATTCTGTTTGGTTGTGTATGACTTGCGCGTGCAGTGCATGTACATGTTTTCTACTTGAATGGCTACCAGTGACAAGGAGAGAGCCGGATCCAAAAGCACAAGCACTTCATAAAAAGGTTTCATGATTGTACCTGTCAATATAAGTGACTCTCGTTTGCAGGTGAGCTTGTGGGTGGTGCAGTCAGTGCTGTGCGAGCGGTCAGTGGGGCGACGGGCAGAACTGCTGGGCTATTTTGTACGGCTGGCCCAGCAGCTGCAGCTGTTGGGCAACCTGCATGGTGCTTGCGCCGTCGTGTCAGCCCTTCAGAGTGCTCCACTTTTTCGTCTCACTAAGACCTGGGCACAGGTAACGCAGTGTGCTCTGCTGCAGAGTGCACTTCAGTTTTGCGTAAGATAATCATATTGTTTAGGACTGTTAATTTCATCAGAGCACTGATATTCTCACTGTGTTTGTCTTTGAATTGTCTGCTCATCTATACAAATATACAGTGAGTGTTTCAACTACAGTGGAGAATCATGAAATGGAAACCTGTTAAACGGAACTGCTGTTTAGATGGAACAACTGCTACTGATATGACTGGTTACGTGCTTGTATTCCACATCCCTGTTCATCTCCCAGCGAACGGAACTCATGTTTAATAGAAATTATTTTCCTGGTTCCTTCAGATTCTATTTAATGAGAATCCACTGGACTGCAAAAAGCATGGGCATCAGGCTCAGAGATGTGTTCATAGCAAGATGCAATAAATCTTGGTTATTCAATGTGCAGTCATTCAGGGTGACAGCTGAGACTGGAAGTATAAATCCCTTGCAGCCATAGGTTGATTACACTGATTATGCAGCTTTCCTTTAATTGCTATAGTGTATTTGTTCTTGTTGAGCCAGCACACATGCATAGTGACTTCATTAAGTCTGATTTTTTTTAGCTTAGTTTGAGGGAGTAAAAAACTGATTATTTCAAAATCTGTTTGTAGCTTGAAGAGGTGGCATCAGGTCATCTTTAGAAAGTCTAAATTTAAATGGTCGTGATGGTCAGTTCAAAGCCAGTGTTGATGTAGTGAAGTAATAGTGATGTCATGCTGCCCATTAATAAAGGGCGTTTATTTTGAGTCACAGTATTAGTGGTACATTATGGGCTCAGGGGCTGTGTCATTGGCTATGGCAAAAAAAAAGGCAGTTCTTGTCTTTGCTCAATTGCATAGTGCTGTACAAGTGTGCATGCTCTTCTGGGAAAGCTGGGTAAGTCGTGCATTCAGCCACCATATTTCTTGTGGTATTGCCATCAAAAACTGCTCCTTTTTCTGTGCACTGAGTTTTGTCTTGGCTCATATAGTGAGCACTCATGTTATTCTGTCTGCTCTGCTTCAGTGTACCTACTTGATGAGATTATAGGACTCCGGACACCTGTGTGTTTATATTACTTCTGATACTTGGGAACCTCCTTATGAAACGATGAAGTTTAATTCTTTAAGCATGACTTATCTACTGAGATGTGGCTGCGGGGGAGCAGCCTTAGAAGTACTCGAATCCGTCGAGGTAGTTAAAAAGGTATGAGGCTATTGAGACCCTGCTAATACTCTGAAGACCCGTTCCTTCTCTTGTGCTTGTTCTTATTTCATCCTCTTCCTCGGTGGTCCGCCACTGCTCGCGACAGAATTAACATTCCCGGCTGTGCAGTGAAGTCAATCACAGTTCCAGTGGGTATAGCTTTTGTATGGGTCTTGTCACGATGATACCTCCTTGCTGTTTTGCCTTGCAAGAGTGAACATGCCCACCTGAACTTTTAAAAATCTGAACAATTCTTGCAAGTTTTCATAGTTGCCTAGGCGAAGCCTCAGAATGCACGATAACAACGTTGCTTTCTTTTAAGTTTGTGGCTTGTTGATTATGTGTGAAATGTGCAGATCGAAGTTACAGCAGATAATCTTTTCGCCATCGTTTCCGAAAATTCTCAGCTAAAAGTTTTTGTAGACATGGTGGCGAATAGTATCCGATCGGCTCGAGCTGGCGTCACCTTCAACTGTATCATACAGCATCACAGTTAGTCGACGTCCAAGCAGTAGGTCGGCTGGAGTCAACGTGCACAGTTCCGTTGTGTCTTTCTCGACAAAGGTTATTGGCCTAGAGTTGATTACTGCTTCGACCTCTGTCAGCACTGTCGTTAGTTCTTTAGTTGAGGCAGGCTCTGCCGAAAATCTTACACAACAAAGTCTTTACCGATCTCATCAGCTGCTCCCACCATCCACCCCGCCATGGTGCATTGGGCACGATAAACTTTCAGAGAATACCATTGGTGGTGAGATGGTTCGCGACGCTGACTTTTTTGAACATGTTGAACAGGCGTTTTAAATCCGCTAATGTCCTTTTAAAGTTTTTCACGTTATCCGAATAGATAACGAAAGGCAATGCCCTTCAGTTGACAAATCGTCGCAAGCACAAGATGAATGTCTCAGCTGTCATGCTGGAGACAAGCTCAAGGTGAATCGCTCGCGAAACAGCACCGGTGAAAAGGGCCACGTAACACTTAGCGTCGCCTTCTTGCATGCGTGCTAAAAGTGGGCTGGCGAAATCTATACCAGCAGCCTTGAAAGGGTTTGTTGGCTCTATCTGGTGACTTGGCAAAGGCCCTGTCGGGGCACTTCCTGGTCTGGCAGAGAATTGTGTGAACACATTGCAGTTGCAAATAACTTTTTTCACGAATATATGTGCGTGAGAAATGCAGTAGCACTCTCGGCTGAGTAAGCATCTCTCGTACACCGCCATGTAAGACTTGCTAATAGGCTGTGATGACAACCAGAGCGGAGTAATGATGCTTTGCTGGGAAAAGTATTGGGTGTTTGTCTCCTGGTGGGGAATTGAGGAGCGATAAACTGCCACCGGCTCTGAGAATTCTGCAAATGGATGAAGGTCTGCAATGATGGACGTATGTTCGAGCGTACGTCCATGTTTTAGGCAGCTCAATTCCGAATTAAATTTTTGCTTTTGGACGTGCTTAATCCAGTAGTGCTCAGTCCGAAGAATTTCCACCGTTGTCAGGTGGATAGTTTCTTCTGTTTTGCGACGGCATTGGTCTGTAAATCGAAAAATCCAAGCTGTGATTTGCAAGAGATGCTGAAGCTTGCTGAAATACTCAATGTCTATAATTGGACTACCGTATACAATGTCTATAATTGGACTACCTTATTTACTCGATCCTACCGCGCCTTCGATTGTAACGCGCACCCGGTTTCCACGATGAAAACAAAAAAAGTAAGACATCGATTGTAACGCGCACCCATTTTCCGCGACGGAAGAGAAAAAAAAAAGTCCGTAGGAGACAACTTTCGCACATTGAGAACAAGTATTTGTGTTTTGATGCACTGAAGTTTCGAAAGATAAAACACAAAGACAAACAGCCGGCCCTGCAGCTTTAACTGTGACCACTATGGCAGCGTTATGAGTCGTGTAATAGGTCAGTCCTCGTCGCTGTCGGACAACTTCTTATAGCTATCAACGGCCCAAAGCATCTCATCCTCAGTACCGTCCATGGCATTCGAGATGCCACATTTCTTGAATGCCTTGATGACCATGGCTGATGGTATTGCACACTACGCGTCCTTCACCCACGTAGCGAAGTCTTGCAGAGAGGCGCGCTTCATCCTGTTGCCTGGCGTGAAATCATGTCGTCCATTGATCAGCCAGTCGGTGTAAAGCGCCCGAATCTCGTCCTTCACCGGCTTGTTCAGGTAGACATCCAGCGGTTGAAGTTTTGACGTCATGCCGCCAGGTATGACTACAAGGTCCGTATTGCACGTAGCGAGCTTGTCCTTGATCCGCTGGTCGAGATGGCACCTAAACGCGTCGAGCACGAGCATCGCTCGCAGGCTCAAACCGGCGCCAGGCCGCTTCCCAGACTTGATGGATCCAATCCGCGACCAGGTCCGTCATCATCCAACCTTTCTCGTTGGCCCGCACGATCCCAACACTCGGGAAAACGACTTTGAAAACGTTTTTCGTTTAAATATCAGGTACGGGGGAAGCTTGTGGCCATCTGACGTGCAACAGAGCATTGCCGTCACTCTAGTTTTTTCGTGGCCCGATGTCAGCACACGAACTTGCTTCGCCCCCTTCTTCTCGGCGGTTGTGTTGCCAGGCATGTCGAAGTGAAGAGGCATCTGATCGGCATTCCTGATTTGCCCAAGCAGGTAGCCGTTGTTGTGCCGCAAGTTAAGGACGAACCTCTGAAAACTGTGAAGCTTTTCTTCGTACTCCTCCAGCAACTTTTGGCATATGCCCGTTCGCCTTCGAAGGAAAAAGTCTTTCCTCTTCATAAAGTTAGTTAGCCAGCACCTGCTTGCTTTTAACTGACTCCAAGTGCGGGCTAACTGCATAGCCCGCACTTGGAGCAGTTCTGTCGTCACGGGCCGCTGTGCCGCTTGCTGTTCAAGCACATACTCGGCGAGCAGCACTTCAGTTTGCGGAAACCAACCCTGCTGTGGTCTACTGAAGCCTTTACGTGAAGCTTTGCAGTCGACAATCTTCTGCTTTTGTTTCCGCCAGTCCCGCACGCACATTTCAGGAACTCCGAACGACCGCGATGCGGCTTGATTTCCGTCCGTTTTTGCACACGAGATGACTTTTCTCTTAAAGCGGCATTGTGGTGCACTCGTCGAGTCTTTGGAGTCGGCCCTTCCATGCCGTCGATATTAATGCTCTACAAGATGACGAACTCCTCAGCACGCGTACGAAGTGCCGCAAATAGAAAACACATTGGCAGAAATGGCCGACGCGCCATGCCGACGCACGTAGGGGGCGGCCATTTTTGAAATGCCGATGGCAATAGAATGACTGTATTCTTTTTTTTTTTCGTACTCGATTCTAACGCGCATGCGATTTATGAACTCGCTTAACCGAAAAAAAGGTGTGTGTTAGATTCGAGTAATTACGGTAAATGTCTGTGCTGCTGTCACTACTTGAACTGCTGCTACCTCGCTTGTGGTAGTTTCACCAATGTCAGGCGAAATTATAGGTTGAAGAGGCCACTTGTCCGTTGAGCCATGTAGCCAGCCAGGATCATGCCACCACACTGAGCTGGACCTAACTTTGTCCATTGCCATCCCTCTTATGAGTAGATAAGATGGATTCTCCAATCCTGGACAATATCTCCACTGGGATGGTTCTGTTTGACACTTGATGTCAGTGATGTGATTAGTAGTAACAAATTACTTCCACTTAGTGCAGTCTCCTCATATGCATGACAATACAATCGTGCAGTTTGTCCACATAGTGTATTCAATATGAAAGCCGTTAAGTGCACTGCTCACGTATGTCAGCAGTCTTGCGCCAACCAATGCACCCAAAAGTGCCAGGCGTGGTAGCATCGTTTTCTTAATGGGAGCCACCCATGCCTTTGAGATCAGCGCGATGAGTCGTTCTGCCATAGCAGTGACGACGTAGATTATGTCTGTGTACGTTGCTGGGCTCGCATCGCAGAAGACGTGCAGTTGAATTTCACTTGGCAACTTGCTTTCTCTGCCGAGATAGCGAGGAATCGATATTTCCTGCAGTTTTGGATGCTGCCGGACTAGGCTTTGCTATTCATGTCGCAGGTCATCAGGTTATTCCGCGTGTCCACAGTTTTTGGAATAGTATCCGTGTGGCAATAGTGTACGGCCAAACGATTCTGAGTGGGTCAAATATTCTCGACATTGCCTGCAAGACGGACCGTTTAGTGTCAAGTTTTTCTTTCATAAAATTTAACAGTCTGTTGACAGAGAAGCTGAACTCGTCTTTTGCGGGATTCCAGGCAACGCCAAGGACATTAACAGGTTGCTCATGAAGGACCACCAGTTCTTTACTGGCAGATTCTTTCTTCCATTCTAGGGCAACCATCAGATTCGTAGAGTTTGTGGTCCACTTGCGTAGGACCATTCCCGCTGATTTCATGATTTCTTGCGCCTCGCGACGAAATTCTTCAGCTTTGTCTTCCGTGTCAGCACCCGTGACCAGATCATCAACGTAAGGACTCTGCTAATCTGTTTGCTGTGTTTGCTTTGGCACCTTGCATTCTCCTCACATGGTGAAGGATGGTTGTCGTCAGCAGGAATGGTCTGCATGTAGCTCCAAAGGGTACACGCATCATTCTCCATTCTTGGAGCTGACTACACATTAAGTCGCCTTCGGCGAACCACGAAAAGTGAAAGGCGTCTCTGTATTGTTCACGTGTAGATACCTGTAGAAATGCCTTCTCAATGTCAGCGATTAACGCTATGAAATGTGTCCTGAAACGCAGAAGTATCTTCCGAAGGTCTTCGTAGAGGTTGTCTCCCTTTTCAAGGCACTCATTGAGGAACTTGCATCCCTTGTCATGAGAAGATGCATCGAAAACCACCCGAACTTTAATAGTCAACGCCTGCTCTCTGATGACCTCCTTGTGTAGCATGTACTACAACTTGTTCGGCTCCAGATGAATGATGTCAACAATTTCGGCATGTCCCGCTCGTACGTACATGCATATGGTGTCGTCCTATGTCTCTAATAATCCTTTCTGCCTTGCTAGATGTGTGAGTAGCTTACGAGCCTTGTCACAGCAACTTGCTTGTTGTCCGAAAGCTCAAATCTGTCTTTCCAAGGTAATGCCACCTTATTTTCCATCGCAGTATGTGATGTTGCTTTCAAAATCGCAGTATGTGATGTTGCTTTCAAAATGTTGCATCACCTTGCTGGCTTCATTAGGTCTATCACCTGTGTCAAGTATGCCAATGTGCTCCAGTTTCCAGAACATCCGTAAAAACTCATCCGACTCCACTACATGAGTTTTCAAGGCGCAAATCATAATTCTCTCTAGTGCACATTGTGGTGTCAAAAAGGTGGTGCGTCCTTGAAAAGTCCAGCCATGCTTGGAGTTCATGGTAATCTGTGAATCATTGTTCTCGCACCATAGGACTTCACCGGTCAGGACTCACCACATTTGATCAGAGCCGATCAGCACACTGATTCCACTTTGCGTGGTCACGCGTGTGCCAGCTCATTGGCTATGTCTGTTTCCTATTTATTAAAAGAAACGACAAATGACATTTCCATTCTTGTTTCCTCAATGTCTTGGCAGATGTGCAAAATCTCAATGGCACTGAGCACAACCTTTATGTCAGAAAACTGACTTCGTAAGCGAAGCTCCACTATTCAGTGGTTTTGAACAGCTTGGTTTGAGCACTTTTTTTTTTCATTTTATTTTATTTCAAGTTCTCTTATTACATGAAAATACACAACACTGGTTAGACCCATAGCCACTGGCTAGTAGGGGGTCTAAATAAATATGCATTTAAAGGAACAGATTGTGTTAACATAGCAGATATTTTATAAGTACACTTCAATCATACAAGAAAAAAATCGGAACAAAATATAAGAAGGAAACATATTTGTGATAAGTCATTTGCAGTATTTTGCAGCATTGTTCCATGCAAACAAAGGATTGTATGTATACAATACATCAAATACATAAAGGTACGTATACCATGTCAAGTATGATTTTGTTAGACTTATAATCTATACATAACGAAGTGGAGATTACAACGAGGTGTGTGTTAGTGTACCTGTTCATTTTTCTGCAGAAAGTATTTTTTAAGAGCACAGGCAAAACTTTTGCTTTCTTTTATTTGGCATGGTATATCATTCCAGACCTTTACTCCAGCAAATTGTAGCAATCGTTTGCCATAAACATTGTTAGTAGGCGGAAGATTGAAATTATGTAATATGGCACGTCTGGTATGGCGGGAAGAGGATGAAAATACTGATATATGAAAGGGCAGGTTATAAGAAATTACATTATAGACGGTAAGTGCAATTTTTTGCTGTCGTAAATTATCGAATGGTATGATTTTCATATTGCGAAACAATAGCGCGCTGTGTTGATCATATCTAGCATTGTTTATTATTCGAAGTGCTCGCTTTTGTAGTATACGTAAGGGTTCTAGATATGTTTTAAAAGTCCATCCCCATGAATCTATGCAATATGTGAGGTGACAATGAAAAAATGTGAAATAGAGAATTTGGAGAATACTACTTTTAAAATAATTTCTAGCGGTTAATAATGTACTGCATCCAGATCCCAGTTTAGCGCATACAGAGTTAATGTGGCTTTGCCAGTTTAGCTGGCTATCGAGAATTTCACCCAGATATTTGAATTCGTTCGTCTTCTCAAGCACGCAGTTATTTATTGTAATGCTAATGGACTCATTACTTATATCTCGATAACGGGAGTGGAAAATAGTGTATTTAGTTTTCTTTGCATTCAGTGTTAGTTTATTCGCTATAAACCACTGACAAACATTTTTTAGTTCTACATTACTTTTATGCTCGAGATCCCTTATATTGTCTGCAGTAACAATAACGGCTGTATCATCAGCGTACATTAGCATCTCCGCCGATGTCAATATGTTTACACTTACGAAGGTGTTGAGAGCCATGTTTATGGATCCAACACACTTTAAGCCGAAATGTCATAATTCATCGGTGACTGGGGTACACTGACTACCACTGTCGAAAACACCTCACACGTAGCAGTAGTTGTTAGTTGTGGTCGCTTATCGCCCAGGCTCTGAATGTTTGGAGGAAGATGACAAGCATTGGATGCATCGCTGTTTCATCGTCTTCTCCCTAGTGATGAGGAAACTGTCGCACTTGCACGGTCCATCCGCGAAGCTTGGTGAAAGTCCGGAGGAGCCCTATCTGGGTCACACATACTGGAGACATGGTGGGCTTTTCACTTCGAGCGTGAAATTCTCTGCTTACAGTCGCATGCCCTGTGGCCTTTCGTGGTACATCGGAAGCACCGTTTATAACCCGACAGCACTTCCTTCTTCTGCGTCAGGAACATGTTGGTAGGACACGTTTGTGGAGTGCTGCTTAGATGAACAGAACACACACATCTCGCAATGCTCAGAATCTCGAGTCAATTTCATGCTGTGGGGGTCTTCGACGAGGCGAGTGCACGCCACGCCACTCTCTTGGAGTGAACGGACACAGTAGACACGGTCGGTACCATACCAAACAATATACATACATTTATTCAACTAATTTAGACGACGATATCGTCTGCCGAATGATACATCAACTGTAATTAACACCCTAGGACATTGTTACACAATAAAACGACTAACACACAACATGAGAGCACACAAAAGGCGGCGTCGCCAACGCTTCACTCATCACGTGGACCTACCCCAGGCGGCCCGTGATGCCGTCCACGGCAGACCCACCGCGAGAGACAACCGTTCACGGCAACCACCACGCGCAGAAGAGCCTCGCTCAACTCTTGCCCGCCACCAAGGCCTGCCATCCGCCAAGGGTCACCGCCGGCGCTACCACTCTACCAACAATGGTACTCAACGGGAACACAACGCCATCTATCGTCCGGCGGTTGTCACCCCCGAAATACGGCTTCAGTGCAAGACACCTGTGCCACGCGGCGCAAACAACTTTACAGGAGGTGTCAGCACCCTCACATTCTCTCAACCTTAAATCAAACCATATCCCGAAAACAAAAAGATCAGCTACACAAGCTTTAACAAAAAAAATGACATCACATGTCTATAATGTCCTTGCACCACGACACCGCCGCCGGTCGACACTGCTGCACTGTCCGGCTCGACTTCACCTCAGTACCGGCCCCGCAACAGCAACGTTGCCGTCGGCGCGACAAACCGTCGCTAGCGCCGACACGTCTTCCAGTTGCGACCAGCACTCATGAGGGCGCCGGACTGCAGGCAGTTGCGCAGGTCCCAGGCATCTCCATCGCCCGACCTCACGACCGCATTCCTGGCCAGCGATGCTGACGATGTGCAGAAGACAGCCGGCCGTGGATGAGATCCCTCCCGCTGAATACATCAACAACAACAAAAAAAAAAAACTGGAAAGAAGCAATCGAGCAGGTCCTAGGGAAGGGAGCTTCAGGTTTTTCGGCCACGTGGTACAATGGTCAGTACTGCTAGCTAAAATATCGGCAGCAGTCGAGACGCCCATGAAAATAAAACAAAATCACTTTTCCTAACTCCTGCATCGCAAGATAAAAAAAAAGTGAAGGAAGCAGAGCGCAACACCTCAATGCCACGATCCACCTAGTTGTGCCACGTGCGACTGGTGGCTGCGCAGAGCCTTAGGCCTAATGAGTCGCTCGACAACAACCGGTATCCACCCAGCATTCAGCCTAGGCACAGAAGAGGCAGCCGCGAGGAAACATCTCCTCTGTGAAGTGGCCCTATCGCTCGCCGCACACAGCAGCTTACCGAGCGATCGGCGTCCACCGCCCCAGGCGGTGTCGCGACGCCCCAGCGTCGAGCCGCAATACAAGACAGCAACGACGCCCGGCTCTCTGAGCCCAAAGAGATAGAAGAAGCTATTTACAGAAAATCGGACCACCCACGAGGCTTCCGTACTCACTCACTTCGGGCCTGGCCTACAAACCATGTGCTCTAGGCCTTACTCACTCCAGGATGTGGACTGCCTTGCTCTCGTCCTAATTCAACAACGTTCTTAAACAAACAATCAAACAAAACAACCACTTGCGAGCAAAAAAAAATAGAAACTCAACCTGCCGACAAGTTCAAACACGTCACAAAACCAGTCTCCTCGCTTCTCAACAAACCACACCGCCGACGCTAGCAATGAGAAGTCCCCCCTAGGCCTACTCTACCTCGGCTCTAACAAAAGCTTGTTCCGAACCGCTAAAACTGTCGTCCGACACTCCAAGAATGTGGAGAACAGATGATGTAGGCTGCTTCCAATGGCGACTACGGGCTGAATGGGTCACCACATGTTGAGGCCCGCTGTCCCATCTGCTCTCTTTGTAAACGCTTTTTTCCAAACTCTCCAGTTCGATTAAAAGGAAGGTCAGGAGACCGTCGAGCCCCAAAGGATCAGCAGCATGGTTTGTAGCCCCTTGTGTAGCACAGGTAGTGATATAGGACCACGATGTCTCGGGGCAATGCTCTAAGTATGATGTCGCAAAGCATCAATGAAAATAAAACCCATTGTACACCCAGTAACTCCAGCCCTCAGATGTTGACGAGCGCTTGGTCACAGAGTTGTGGGAGATGTATGAACAGGAGGCAGATGACGCAATCTTGCAAAATATTCCTGGTCTTGGCGCATCTTGCTTCTGTAGCATGTCTACAGCGTCCTTGTAACATGCTTCCGTCGTTTGAAGACCAGCTACCACTCAAGCAGCGTCTCCTTTCAAAAACTACTGCAAATAATGGAATTTCTTCATCGTTGTCAGGGTGGCATTGTTATGGACAAGCTGGGCTAACTGCTCCCAGAACTCCATCCATTTATACACATCCCCAGAAAAGGGCACAATTGTGAGCTTCGGTAGCTCGGCTATTGCCATGTCAGGTGGGGTAGCGCTCGTATGGGTAGCGGTCTCTGATCCGTTTTCTGCTTGTGCACTTGGAGTGCGTTTCTGCCTGGTTAGGAGCTCGGACAGGATACGCGTCGCGCGGTCCTCGTATTTTAGAATTGAATTGTATTGCACTTGGCTTCGAAATCCTCGTCTCAGATTAGACTTTCCATTTCAACGTTGATCTTGTTCAGCTCATCGTTATTAGTCTTTGGCTTCTCGTATATAGAAACAAGCTGTTCCTGCGTCACGGAGTCATTGCAAAGTACGACATTTGCCTCATTGATGATCCGGCTGTTAAGGGCTCGTCGCGATGTCTGCTTCGCCTTGATCTCCATGTCTTCCAGGCCACTCGTAGCCGTCGGTTGGTCAATCCAGGGTTTTGGCACCAAAATGTGGGGAATGTGGCATAGAGCAACCTTAGAAGTACTCGAATCTGTCAAGGTAGTCATACGAAGCCATTAGGACCCTGCTAATACTCTGAGGACCCCATTTCTTTTTTTGCACTTGTTCTTACTTCATCCTCTTCCTTGGTGGTCCACCAGCGCTCGCGACAGAATTGACATGGCTGTATTCGAAATTTGGGATACAAATTGAACAGTTTGTACCCTATCATTTGTATTCTATTAGGAAATTCTTTATTTAAAGGTTTGAAACTATTGAAACGCAGCAAATGCTGCGTTTTGATAGTTTGATCGCAAATGGTTTCAATGGTTTCTCAGGAAATGCTGTGGTCGATGGTGTGGTTTTGTATAAAAATCTCTGCCGTATATGAAAAGCAACAAATGCTGCATTTTGATGACGCAGGAGAGTTTTTAATACAGCATCACACTGTTTACACGCACACACCCACCGGGGCAAGCCGGATGAGTTGTCCGCTCTACCGTCACAGCCATCGTGTTCTACGCCATTGTTTCGAGGAGGGTCAGAATTTTAGGGGCGAAGCTCCTTAGGCCGTGGTTCGTTCCCTCCTCTGTGTGTAGTATGTAGCCAGCCACTTCTAGATTATGACTTCCTCAATAGATGGCGTTGTGTGTATGTGTCCTTGGGAATAATATAACAAAATGGCGTTAGTGGTTTTCACAGCATATCCACGGAGTGAATGAGGATGAATGGGGCAAAGCGTCCATTCGTTCGTGTGTCCAACTGTCTGTTTGTTTGCCAATCTGTTATCCGTCCGTGCTTCCGTATGTTCGTCCTTCCGTCCGTCGGTCTGTCCATCCACCCATGCTTTCGTTCGTCTATCCATCTTTTTGCCTGTCTGTCTGTCTATCCATCCATGCTTCCGTACGTGCACCCGTCTGTGCGTCCTTGCTTCCGTGTATCCGTGCCTCGGACTGACTATCCGTCCGTCTAGACGCATGGATGGATGGACACACAAACAGACGCTTCGCCCCTCTCATCAGGGTTCACTTCGTGGGTAGGCTATTATTTTTTTTCTGCACTTTGGGGGTATCCGCAGTGCTCATAATGCTGCTTAGTACAGTCGAATCTCGATCATTCGAACTCGAAGGCGCCCAAAAATTAGTTCGAATTAAAAGAAGTTCGAATTAATGAAAGTGAAATAAACCGAGGGCTCTCCATGCAGTGGCGCATGTGCATTGAGCTAGCACACAAGGGGGAAGTTCAGAAGACTTACATTTATTCACAAATCACAGGACATCCGTTATTAATTGAAGTAATCAGTGGTGCGTGTCTGCACACGTTTGCCTTGCAGCGAGTCAATCGATTTCGCACGCAGCTTGCAAAGCATTTATTCTTTTTCGGCTTCAGCATTCTCCTGGCAAGAGAAGTTGCGTGCGGAAATGTCCAGCGCCGACACTTTCTAAAGACGACGACAACAACGACTGCGTAGCGGAGCCTCCTGGAGTCTCCCGCTCTCCGCTACGCAGCCGCAGCATGGCCAGCACATGACGAGAAAGGAGAGGCATCTCCATGCAGAGAGAAGCAGATCGGCATTTGAGAGATAACGAACACTCTACGGCAGCTTTTTTTTTTTGCTTTATTGGCGCGCGTTATTGAAGGAGAAGGATTACGTGGCAGGGAGGGAAAAGGGGGAAGCCGGGCACCGGCGCTTGAGAGACCCCCCCCCCCCCCCCTCAAGGTGCAGAGCCATGCTCCCGCGAGGGGCAAGGGCTGTAAATATAGTGCCTTTTTCCTTTCCTTCAACCCAGCCACAGCTTTCTTTTTTTTTTTTTCCTCTCTCTCTCTTCGGGCGCGGCAGGGACAGAAAAAGAACAGTGATGCGGGCAGATCGGCATTTGAGAGAGAGCAAACATTCCACCGCAGCCTTTTCTTTCCTTTTCATTTCTTTCGCGGGCAGTGTTGAGGTGTCGCAAATGCCACCGCGGGATTGGGCGGGGTGCTGAGAGCATTTTCGGAGCGCGGTATATTCGAATTAACTATCGGAAGTGCTTGGGCGTTCGAATTACCGGGCGTTTTTGCCCATTAAAATATACATAGCTTTGACGGGACCTAATCGTGAATTCGAATTAATCGGAAGTTCGAATTAAGCGTGTTCGAAATAATGAGATTCGACTGTACCTGGCTAAGTGGGCTTTCAGCAGGTATTAAACGTTTTCACGAGAGCCTGTGTGAGCACCATAATCTCTGATAAGTGTACTGCATGCCTTCAGTATTATTTTGGATGTGACTTTGGCTTTAATCACTCGAGCGAAGTTAAAAAAAAGTATGAATTCATTTTCTGAGACGATATCTCAGTTTTGAGGAAATCCTGAATATCTACGTTCACTGCATATATGAAAAAGTGTCAATTTTACTGAGTTCGCTATAATATGTAGGTTTAGCTGCAGTTGTACTAATTTTAGTGTGTTCATTTTGTAGTATTTTTCAACTCTGTTTATTGCGTGGCTGGCTCCTGGTAATACATGTGACGCCTGCTCTTATTATGTAGGTGGGCCGTCGTGAACGCCAGCTGCTGCAGCGCCTCGCTTCCCTTTTTTCGGAAGAGGATAACTTTGGTGCCCAGAGGAGTCGGCTGCGGAGTGCTTTGTCCCGTGGCAGTCCCTTTGTGCCGCATCTGGGACCCTACTTGCGAGACTTGCTTCATATGGAACTTTGTGCTTCCCAGGTGGCTGTTACTTTACACTACATTCAAGCTTGCACGCATCCCACTTGAAAAAAAAGAATGAGTCCAATACACTGTATAATTCAATGTTAAATTTTAAAGAATTTACAATATTTCAGGTGTGAATTTCGGTAGGAATTTCAGTGTACTAGTTCGATTCATGCACTGTTTCACAATACTAATGCAAAGAATGTGCCTTTTTTTTCACTAGTTTTAAAGTTTCAGTGGTGGGTAGTTTGGAGCGCAGATTACATTGAGGGTCCTATTATGCTCGAGAAAATGCAGTATCGATGTAAACAGCACTTCAACATCTTTATATGCAGCTCTGTGTACTTGTTGAGAGCTGGAAGCCTATAGTCCACCTTCACCCTCATGTCAGCCTTGTTCTTCAATGCTGTGCTTAGCATGCTTCTCTGGATGATGTACGCAGTAACTAGATCAGGATTCTTTTTTCCACGTTTGGCAGTGTTATTGCTAGCTTTGTAGTGAATACAAAGTTCTTCCATTTTACAGTAGCCATCAGGTTAACAAAGGGAGTGAAGAATCATAGAGAAGAGAACGCCAACCACACAAAACATCTTACGATGAAAAGCACGTGATAGCAAGCAGTACTTTCTGCTTGCTCCATGTGGCACCGTCTGAACACCCTAATCACACCACTTGCCCCCCTTTTACAAGAAAAGACTAGCTTCTTATAAGGAAAAGCCAATTTCTTGAGGCATTTGCACTGCCCAGTGTTTTATGTATGGAGTGTTTCATCTATTTTTGTCCAGTGTAGCCGTAAATTTTGCTATGCATGGACTTTAAAGCATCATCTCCTTCAAATATAGTTGAGGATAATTCGATATATTTGAGATCGAACTATGTTGGGCTTGACTATTAGCAACCTTGTCCAACCAATGTGTAGGTCTGATTGTAAATGCATGTGATAGTGATCCTTAAATAACCTGATTCTGCTACACTAATAAATTTTCTGGGTGTATTCATGATGTAGATAAAAAAAGTATCAAATCTGTCTCTTTTGAATGCCTTGCTTTGGATGTTCAACAGCTGTGGTAATTAAATGGAACACATTTTCTTACCACAGCTTTTATATTTACATTTTCAAACTAACTTCAACAGCGATAAAAATGTACTAGAAATTCATTTAAAAATGATCTGATTAATTTTATTTTTGCACGATGCCTTATACATGATAACTTAGGGGGGGCTTAAAGCATTTAAAAAATTTGCGGATAAATCAGACTTTTGCTTAGTACTTTTGCAAGGTGATTTAAAAGCATTCCAGAGCTATTTACTTTTGAAACTTTTGGAGCTAGCCAAATAGGAAAGTTTTTTTTTTTTTTACATTCAGCTTGGCTGAGAGAACCACCATTTATTAAATCATATACACTCAAATTTCGATGTAGTGAATTCAAATAAAAACCTATTGGTTATAACGAAGTAAGCAACCACTAGCTTTGCCATAAATACAGTGTTACTGATAATAATTTATAACGAATTTTCGAATATAACAAGGTATTTTCATGGCATATGCGATTTTGTTATTATGAGTTTTTGAGTGCATACAAGAATAATGAGTTACCCCCAACCAGAATCTGGATGTGTTCAGATAAGTACAGTCAAAAGTAGGGTTGACTATTTTTTTAATTCAACATTTTTTGTGTGACATAATATCCCTCCACACATCATAACAGAGTTAATTTTTTTAATGCCTTGGTTTCGGTATAAAGACATTTTAATTCAGAATAACATTTTTCAATGAACTGGGCTGGGTCTAGTTATTCACTGAAATTTACATTGCAAAATGAAGGGTATACTATTCCTCTTATTAAGTGGGATATTGAAATAACTGAGTTTTGAACTAATGAGGTTTTACTTTGCTACGTCTGGAGTTGTGCATCGTCGCCCAACATACCTGTACAAGGTCTTTTTCTAAAGCAGTTTCAAGTTCTAGTGGAGCTCTCTGGTAGAACACTTGAGTGCTGTGAAGAATACCTGGGTACGATAGTAGCTCGTATACCCCGTTTTTTGTAAGGTTACACTTGGATGTCATGCATTTCATATTTTTCATGGCCTGGTGCCTGGTGAGGAATTTGGGGTTTTCGCCTTAGCTAGGCTTGAATTTGTGAGATCAGTTATCTGTGTTTCACTGCACTATGAAGAGCTATGGCACAGGGCTTCAGAATGTCACCCCATTTCTTCAGTTGTGACTGTAAAAAATAAAAAAAAAGGCATGCTCAAAATATATAGTTACTCAGTGCTATGGCTATGTGGGAGCCAAGAATTCCAAGGCCCAGACTTTCTTGTGCATGGTGTAGTATATTGCTCATACATATTCCTGATTTCAGGGTGATCGTGGAGCAACAAATGTCTCTCTTCTGGGCTGCTTGGGTGCTCTACAGACTTCCTGCCAGCGCTTTGCTCTGAACCCAAATGCGAGTCTCCAGACGCAACTTGTGCAGCCCTTCTATCTTGAGGAATTACAGAAGTTTTTTCAGGAAGATTCTTACCGGTATGCATTTTTGTATAAACAGCTGCTGTGCAATCATTATCTAGGGCAAGCAGAATGATGTGTGCAAGTTTACAAGTTTTCTGGCTATGCTAGTGTAAATAATTATGTTGCATAAATTTATTTGCATAAGCTTGGCTGATAAAAATCCACAAGTAACATTGCCTTAGCATTCTTGCTTCAAATTTCACTGTTGAATGTTGATTCAAACGTTACTTTTTTAATGAAAACTTTTCATAGAGTCTTTTCATAAGTTTTAATCATCCTCACTATATAGCAGTTTAAGGACTATACGAGTAGATAGCACTTGTATTAGCATATGCAATATTTATCGGAAAGGATCTGAGCTACCCAAAGGTTCTTGCATATGTTGTGAAATACAATCGTTCTTGCAGGTTCTATTAACCATTTACTCAATATCATTTTATAAATATTACTTGTTAAATTAAGACTAAATCTAAGTATGTCTAAAAGTATACATTGAATGCTTGCTAATTTGGGAAATTGGATAAATCAGACAAGTTGCTTAGTTGCAGCCAGCATATGCATTGTATAATGGCATAAAATTCTCATTAATTCAGTCATACTTAGTTACAACCTGGTTCATTCGGACGATACTCGGAGCGCGACAAGTACAAAGTGCCGCAAATATGCATCATAAAAGAGAGAAAATGGCTTTCGCAGACAACTGAAATGAGACAACGCTATTTATCTTCCACAGTTGATAACCAGTGTTTCGTCCACATGTGGATCAAACACTCAACAGTTTATACCGTGAAAACTGGAAGATAAGTCAGACCGGAATATAGGACCCCCCAAATTTTGAATCTCCAAAAAAGAAAATTTTAAAATTGCAAAGTATCACGGTGCACCGTTACCTTGCTAAATACGCTACACAACCAGCTGCACTGTGGTCACATTTCGTTGTATTTGGACACCTATCTTGTGTAGTTAAATGCCAGAAGGCCACAAAGAGCTGTCACTCGGACTCGTCTGAACTTGAGTGGGACATCTGTTTTTCTCTAGTAACGTCTCAGAGTGCATCGTCCTTCATTCCATTCACTGCATTACTGATGCAGCATTTCCGGAAAGACGGAAGTACGCTGCCTCAGCACAAAGCCCTTCCGCTTCATAAATTGGCGCACCCACAATAACGATTCTTTGAATTGCACCCTTGTGAGCCCCAATTCGCGCGCTATCTCGAGAGCTTTCACGCTGATGCACTCCGCTGTTACGGGTAGCGACTTTGCATGCATTTCCTGAACGAATTTGGTGAGTAGCGTTTCCAGTTATGGGTGCACTGCAGTCTGTCCACGAAACAATGTTTTTTTGATGTTGTTGCTGCAGAATGTCATTCACTGCTTTTGGCTCCTCCAGTATCGAACGTTTTTCTCCTATGCACTGAATTTCTGTTGTGCCGCCAGGTTGCTGTGCATTTCGGCATACTCGATAACCTTTTTCGTAAACTGCCGTCGAAGTACTACTTATTTCTGAAGGAAATAGAAAAAAAAACAGCAGACTCACAGCAGATAACCGAGGGGCAAAATGGTGTTGCTAGAACATTGTAAGCCTTGCCTAGCCTTTCCCAACGGTGCTGCTTCTGATGCTCACGATGACAATAGAGGCTTTCAGTTTCAGTTGCCCATTGTTGCGAGACTTCCACATTTTTTTCTGTCAATGACCTGTATATAAGACAAGGGTCAACTTCTCATTGAGTTTTTTTTTTTTTTTCAAAGAAAATTCGATCTATATTGCGGTTTTTATGGTATTTAACTTGATGCAATGTGCATGCATTGTCACAAAACTGAAACATGGTGGAAGTTGGTGAAGGTGAAGAGCTTTCAATTGTGATCAGCATGCCAGCATAAAATTCAGTTGCTACGTCGTGAAGAATGAACTATCAGTGGCTGGCTATTTTACCCGCAAAAAGATCGTTGTCAGCGTGGTAGTGGTAGCACCGTACGGTATTTGAGAGGAGTGCAGAGCACATTTCCAGCTAATGGAGCACTAGAGTCTGGTGCCATTGTCGCATTCAAGTGACACGGATGAGGTTCTGATTTCACGAATTAAGTATCCGAGACCTCTTACAACATGTCTGCAGAAGTTTTTTTCACAAGGAGTGATTAAACAATGGCGCTATAAGCGAGTAAATTTTGACCAAGGAAATGCCTTCCTCCCCAGCACGCGCGCGTTCAAGGGTGGAGCACGGGAGAGATGAACACATGGGGAGGTGACGTCACCGTCGGGGTGGAGCCTCCGCCTGGCGGGCAACTTTGCGCCGGGCCGCCTGCATAGCTCAGTCAGCTCAGCTTGTTTACTTCACGGTTGTGCCTCGTTTCAGCTGCGATCTGATGCCTTGCAAAACATCAGTTCTGCCAGTTCGTAGGGTTTTCTTGCCATTGCACGGTTCTCTTCTCCTGATTAGAGGTTTTCATCATGCAACATTCACTAGTTGTCTTTGTGCAAGGTAGAAGTGGACACGAGATGCCGAGTTATGGCTGCTACAGCACTTAAGGTCGCGATGAGGTCGCTTTTCGCAAGTTTCCTCGGGATCAGAAGATGGCTGCAAAATGGGTCGCTGCAGTTAAAAGAAAATACTTGAAACCTACGAGATGAAGCGAGCTGTGGTGGTCGCGAATCTGCCGAATTTTGAGGCACCAGTAGTACTTCTCCTTTTTTCTCATTTGCACACAGTGCGGGCATGAGCACTTATGGTGTAAACACGTGTACAAAGACATCAGTATGCATAATCGAAATCAGTTATTCTACATGACAATCGCATGCTTCTAGCGCAGCTAATACACCATTTCCATTTTAACACGTTATCAATGTACATAGTACTAGGCAGAATTTAAAAAAGCGACAGTATTGTAAAAAAACAGAACTGCAATATATGAGCCAGACTATTCTTGTGCAATATTCAGCTTAGTTCAGAGCACAGGCAAGAGCGGCACTCGTCTGGCTCTTTCTTTTTTTCTCGCGGTAGCATTTTGACTCATCGTGTGCGCCTTGCCCGCTACAAAGTACGATACTCACTACAACGATGCACTCAAAGCTGTGAAATCCATGAACAGCTGATTTTCCTGCACGCTGCATGCGCCTAGCGCAAACCGGGCCATTTCGCGGCTAAAAGCTAGTGCTGATGTTACTGTTTCTTATCGAATTTGATGTCCACTGATAATCGTATTATTTGTAAGAGTTTACTACAGTTAAATTACCGTATTTTTGCATGTATCACCCGCATATGCATATAATCCGCACCCCCACTTTTAGCTCACCGAGAGAAAAAAAAAATCCTCGCGTATAGCCTGCACATTTGATATACAGGGAAGGCTGTAGAAAAGCTACTGCTCAAGCAACACAGCACATATGTAGACAGAAAAAGCTTTATTTAGCAAGCAGAATACGCTGTCTGCACGGCCAGTCACAATTCACTCACTGTCGTTGCTCTCGCTAGAGCTATCACTTGAGCCGCAGTCCTCACTATTATGCACAAGGTCATCTCCATCCATGTTGTTTGTGATGCAGCATTTCTTGAAACTTTTTTGCACCATCTCACCAGGAATGGCTTTCCATGCCTTGACAATGCACTTGCAGAATAGGGCAATATCAGGCCTTCAGACTTGTCCTGTCGGCGTCAAGTCGTAGCAACCTTCGGCCATCCACACGGCGTAATAGTGCTTGACATGCGCTTTGAAGGGCTTGTTAAGCGACACATCTAGAGGCTGCAACATTGACGTCATTCCACCGAGTATAACAACTAATTCGGTGCCGTTGCATTAAAGCGGTCCTTCACTTCCTCAGTTGTGTGCCCGCGGAACGAGTCAAGAACGAGCACGAACCTCTTTGCGAGCATCGCACCGGGCCTCTTCTCCCATACCGTCTTGATCCAGTCTACGAACAAGTCACTGTTCATCCACGCGTTCTCGTGTGCGCGCAACACCACACCGGCAGGCAAATGAACCTTTGGTAGAATTTTCCTTTTCAAGATGACGTACGGTCGCAGTTGCGTGCCGTTGGCGAGGGCACAAAGCAAGACTGTGATGCGCAGTTTCAAGTTCCCGCCGGTCAGCACGCTCACCAAACTGCTGCCCGTCTTCTCAATCTTTGTGTCCAACGGCATTTCAAAATAAACAGGAGTTTCATCCGCATTGCCGATTTGCGAGAAAATGTAATTGTGCTGCTTTCGCAGGCCAGTTACATATCTCTGGTACTTGAGCAGCTTCTCCTCATAAGAAACCGGCAAGCGTTGACATATTCTAGTCCGCCGTCTGATTGAGAGCCCTTGCCGCTTCATAAAGCGGTGCAGCCATCCGCGGCTCGCACGGAACTCTTGAGGTAGGCCTAGCTCCTTCGAAAGTCACCGCGCTTCCACTTGGGCCATCTCGGTCGATACAACGTGACCCCTGCTTCTCACATCTTCGATGAACTTTACTAGCTCCGCCTCCAGCTCGGGGTAGGCACCGGTCTTGGGGCCACGAAATGACCTACGGTCGCGGTGCGCGGCTTGTAGGCTCTCTTTCTTCTTTCTCCATAGTCGCACGCAGGACTCGTCCACATCGTGCCGTCTTCCCGCTTCGCGATTTCCAAATTCCTCGGTTACGGCGATGATCTTAAGTTTTTGCTGTGCCGTGAAGGCCTGCCGCCGTACGCTACTCATGGTGACAGAACAGATCGCCTGGCAGTGCCAGGCGTTGTACGAAATTCTCGCAAAACCGAAATTTTCTGGTTTCCCTGGCGATTTTGTTATTGCGGGTTTCGACTGTAGTACATCTACTCTCCGCTAGCCGGTTGCAGCACTGCAGCGGTTATGGGGCTGCTTAGCCAACATGAAGAGCAAAAATTCCTCACTGTGTATTCATTCACGCTGCCTCCTCTGCTTGGTGTCCTCATAGTGTCTGCGCATATGTATTGAGCAAGTAAAGCTAACTCGCGACAGCAACCAATGCTTGCAGTGTGTGGCAGCAGCAGCAGTGCTTGGAAATAACGAACAAAACGTGGCAGCACCAATTGAAGCTGGTTCCTTTTGCTTCGAATTAATAAGGTTATCATCATGCACTCTATCATCATGCACAGTGAGTTCTTAACCAACACTTGTGTTTGTTTTAAAGGGGCCCTGCAACTCTTTTATGAGTTATGGTGGAAGAGTCTCACTATTACCACTTGATGCTTCACGAATAACATGTTGAAAAAATTCTTAAAATTCATCAAGTACGAGCAAACTTAAAGTATTTATCGCATGCCTCAAGTGATTTCTCTTTTTGATGCCAGTGAGCGTGCTGAAAGCTACACAACGAGGGGGATCACAGGTAGGCAAGAAGATGCCTTTCTTTGTCAGGAAGTGTCATGACCTTGAGCACTTTCTTCTCTTCTTGTTCTTCGAACATGCACATTTCTTTCAGCGTGATCACGAATGCATGTGCAGGCATGTGGCTCCGTCTTATGATGGCTATGGTAACTATGCAGCTCACAATGCCCAAATCAGGCAATGGCCGAGTGCTTTGTGTTTATGGTACAGTTATTTGGGTTTATGCAAGGGAACGATTTCCAGCTGACCTCAGGAGTTTATTTCAGATTGTAGGCAGCATATAGTGTTTTGCTCGCCTGTTCTCGGGCGACTCGACTACCAGTCGGCAACGTATTCTGACCATGCTGGAAAAGTGTTCCAGGGCCCAGTTTATATTCGTGTCCTTACACTTTGGCAGCAATGAATTTGTGACTATCTTGCTTGCTCTGTTTCAGGATTAATTCTCATATTTTCTCATATCGTAAGGCATTTCCAAACAGAAATATGTCTTGTTACACAATTATATGACTTGCTTACATCTTGTAACTTCCACCTTGGCAACAAGCTTACGGGATAAAGTATAATTAGAAGAAAGAGACCCTTTGTAGGACAGTGGTACAAATGTGTACCACTTCTTTGCTGTGCTTTAAATGCGAATATTAAAAGAATGGCCAAAGCTGTCACTGCTATTACAGGTCATACCATCTGCTGAGGTATAGGAAAAGTCTACTTTGCCTGTGCTTCTTCTCCTACTCGTGCGCTTGTCATAAATGTATAGTTGCTACCTGTGCAGCAAATTACCAAGTGACACTATTCATTGAACGGTATTTCAAAAGCAAACAGCCCCATTAACTTTATGAATATGTACTTTATGAATAATGTTCCTGTTCAAACATTTCTTCCAGTTGATAGTACATACCTGAAAACAGCAGTACATATAGTAATCTGTACTGCTTTTTATGACATGCCATAAAGGCAGTGGTACACATATGTACCACTTTTTTCTCAAACTATTGGCCCGACTTTCTTTAATATGGTGTCAAAACACTTTCTTAAGTCATCCTAACTGTTGTTCTGCATATTTTAAGAAAATAAATTTAGAGATAGTGCCCACACAAAATGTTTGAGATAGCGCCCACACAGGGTGTTAATGCATATAAGCAGGAGTCTTAACACGACAGTGTTTGAGCTCCTGCTCGCAGAAACCCTTGTTTTGGTGTCGTTTCGGAGCGCCTAATCAGTGTTGTCCTCACTTAGCGAAAATTTGAAATAGATGTAAATAAATAAACAATAAAAAATCAGTAAGTGCAGGAATTGAACCCAAGAATACTGCACTGCAAGCAAGTGTTCTACTACAGAGCTACGCCTGGACTTGAAATCGCTCAGGAAAAAAACACTATATGAATGTTGTGCGGTGCGAGGAGTGTCATTAACACATCTAATATTGTGTGGCAGAAGCATAGAGTTCCAGGCATTAAAACATGTGAATTCTGTGAGGAGTGGTTAGTTTAAAGGGCCATCAATTTGCAAAACAGACAGGCATATTTGTCATTAGACTCATTATCAACAATAGCATCAATGTGTGCAGCTGCATAAGAAGCACATGTTGTCTTATGGACCCGTAGGGGGTACCTTGCTAACATGCAAAACGAATAATTTCGTAGTGGGCACTCTGCAACTGTACTTGCAGTAGGCGTAGTTTGAAATATCTGTCTTTTCCTTGTGGCACCATTTACGTGTCCACCAAGAAGCAAAGCTGGGCTAGTGATAGAAAAAGCATTGCAAACAGATGCCAATTAAGCTATCAAGTTATATTCTTGAGGGTCAGGCTCAAGTGTCCTTCAAATTTTTGAGAGAGTCTTTTGGATGAAGCATTTTGGTTATTTTCGAAAACATGGCTTACTACAAAGCTCGCTGGGCGTGTCAAGGAAATACCGTATTTACTTGCTTAATCCTCGCACTTTTTTTGGTGGGAAACCGTTGAAAAGTTGGGGTGTGTGAGAATTACGCAGGGAAAACTTTTTGTGAAAACGTTCAGAGCGAAAAAGAAAACAAAGTGGCCACAAATCGGGATTCTCACACCAGCAACTAACTCCAAGCTTTGAGAAGTACTAATTAAGACTTACCTCAACAATAAAAGCACAGGTTCAACACAAGGCAAGATTTATTTGAGACACAAAAGGCACAAGGAAATAGTCGAGAAATAGAATACCATATGCAAAGCTTGTGGGCATTGCGAGCATAGCGTTAGCGTTGCCCACTCAACAGGAGCCTACAAAAGGTTAGCGTACGACGTCAGTATTGGGCTGATAGCCATTTAGCACAGATTCATTCACAGTTGCCTTCTGATGAAATAAAGATTTTCATACATGTCACCTTAGGGACTCGTAAGGTCCAACGCTTCTTGGTGGCTTTCAGTTCCTGTCACCAGTAGCGAACATAAAACTCGTCGACTCCGAAGAGCCTTCCGGCGGCCCTGTTGCCGTTCTTTAGTGCATGATCAATCACTTTCAACTTGAAAGCAGCCGTGTGGCTTCCGTATCGCACTATAACGTAACAACATTACGGACACAATGTACAAAACATGCTGCAACGCGCACTTGCCACTTTGGCTTGGATTGGATTGAATCTCCGCGCAATAATGATACGCTTGATGCCTAAGAGATTGCGCCAGATAACGTGCGCTATTATCACCAGTGGCTAGAACGAGCAGACCACATTATGTTTTGTGGCACTTTTCGGGGGTGCGATAATTAGTCGCAGAAAAAAAAAATCTTAGTTTTGCTGGGCGATGGGGGGGGGGGGGGGGCTGCGAGAATTATACGAGTGCGAGGATTACGCAAGTAAATACGGTACTCAACTTTTTCATAATGGTGGTGCTGTTGCTTGAATGTCTTGCTTATAATAGAAGACTTTTGGTTAATTCAAGCTAATTTTAAATTTTTTGGTTCACCTGCTTTGTTTTCAGTTTATTTTACAGCCACTTAATTGAAACTGTTCCACTGCATAAATTCGGTTAATTCATACTTTTTGCTTGTCCATGCACAAAATATTTGTTGCTTTTGTCAGTTCTGGCTTGAAGTGATACTGAACAATAATTGGAAAACTGATAAAGCTTTGTAATTTTACTCAGAAGATGCAACCGTTTTCATAAACAGAGTTAATTTCCCATATTTTTTAACAGTTGACTGCATTTTTGATGGATTGTCAGCGTGCAGCGAGCTCCCGCGGACTAGAGCCGTGATCTCAGATTCGCTGAGGCGCACGCAGAGTGCACGAGTTCCCGTCCTCCTGTTTCTTTTCTCCACCTCTCTTTTCATTCCACTTTCTTATTTCCGCAAAAGCACTTGTGCTTTGCTTCAGCCGAATGCATTGTTTGGAATCTTGAACAATTGGTGCTGTTCGTACCAGTTCTGGAAATCAGAGGGGGAAATCGAGCCAAGGGTTGCAAGCGGCGGCTGGCATTATTGGCTTGCCTGTTTCAGGTGGGTTTGACGTCGCCAAATGTCACTTCCTGTAGTTCACGGCCTGGCCGCTAGATGCGGCCGTTTGTGAAAAACGCATAACATTCATTATTTTTCTGTAGTTTCTGCCTGGAATGAAGGTTGTCTCTATCGATAACAGTACCCAATCTTTCAATTTAGTTGAAAATCTTGCCCCGCCGCGGTGGTCTAGTGGCTAAGGTACTCGGCTGCTGACCCGCAGGTCGCGGGTTCGATTCCCGGCTGCGGCGGCTGCATTTCCGATGGAGGCGGAAATGTTGTAGGCCCGTGTACTCAGATTTGGGTGCACGTTAAAGAACCCCAGGTGGTCAAAATTTCCGGAGCCCTCCACTACGGCGTCTCTCATAATCAGAAGTGGTTTTGGGACGTTAAACCCCACAAATCAATCAGTTGAAAATCTTGGTGGCAAAGATTTTGATCTGTGTCCTTATTAAAAGGACCCTTGACACCAACTTTGAAAACTCGAGATTCTTGTGTTGTTTGATTGTCCTGCATGCGGTGGCACCTCTGGCCGATTATTAGTGGCGAGTGTTGCTTAGAAAATATTTTAATTTGGTTTTAATGTAAGAGTGCATGCTCATCCGAGTATTCAGGTGCAATCAACATTTACTGTGGTTTGACGTAGACAGGGTATTCCGTTGTGACGTTGCAAAGGTCCAAAACATGTGTGGGGTGCGCAAGATACCCCGGCTGGCACCTAGCGCGGACTATTGTTCGTCACCCCTCTCACTCTGCAGTCGGACTGCTCTCAAGCTGGCTTAGGCTGCTTACCCCAGGAATGTTTTTCTTTTTCTGAGGGGAACACACTAAAAGCACCCACGTCGTTTCATTTTTTACCACCAATGGTTCTCCCTATTTGAAGACAGCATGTTTCAGTGTCATCGAAGCTTGAGCGCACGTAGTCTCAGGCGCTGCTCCGCAGTGGGGCGCCAGTTTCTTATAGTATTTAGGCGGGCATTTCGAACTGACGCAAAATTGTTGTGTATCAATGCCGCTAGCATTAATTATATGATGTGTTGGAGCATTTATGATATTGTTACGTGATTTCGGCTGATTGATACAGGGTATAGTGGGACATACCCAAGAAAGGTGCCTCAGACTGAGAGTGAAGAAGTGGACGTTGTCGGTGAGCTGCATTGAGGCTGTTGACTGACTACTGTTATTTTCCACGTAACATTTTTGGTGGAGGTGCTAGGTACTCTTCTGACAACAGAGCTACGCAGTGGACGCCTCCTTAAGTCTGCTACCATGGCTCCGGGTGAGGATACGGCTTCGCCACCTATCTCAGCAAGGACAGCAACCCGGTACGTGGCCCTAACACAACACCGTGATCCCGGTACTTTTACTGGAGAGGAAAACGCGAATGTGGACAAGTGGCTTAGTATGTACGAGTGCGTCAGCAAGCAATATGGCTCGGACCCAACCGTTATGCCTGCGAATGTCATTTTCTATTTTGACAAGACCCCTCGCATCTAGTTTGAGACCCATGAGCACGAAATCACAAGCTGGGAAATGTTTAAACAACAGCTTCGCGACCTCTTTGGCAACCCGTTTGGTCAATAGCTTGATGCCCGAAAGCAATTGGCCGTCGTACACAGACGTCCACTGAGCCCTACTTGACTTATATTCAAGACGTCTTAGCCTTGTGTCAAAGGCCCGATCCCAACATGACTGAGGCCGACAAGATTTCGCAAGTTTTAAAAGGAATCGCCGACGATGCGTTCAGCCTGCTTGTATTTACCAACGTAACGACCATCGACGCCGTGATCAAAGAGTGCCGCCTTCTCGAGCAGGCGAAGAGTCGACACATTTTGCAGCAGTTCCAGCGCCTACCCAACACCGTGGCAACGTCGTTTTGCGAAGCCACTCCTTGTCATCCATCTACGACCGAAGACGTGACGCGCATCGTCCGACGTGAACTCGAGGCCGCTTACCCGGCTGCCAACAAACCGACGTTGCCCGACGCCTCAACGCCAGCTGTCGCCTTGATCCAGGCGGTTATCCGCCAGGAATTCTCTAACCTTGGTATCCTGTCCACTGCTCCTACCCTGGATAATACTGGTCCCTCGATAGCTTCTGTGGACATGAGAAATCGCCGTCCGTACTCTATTCGAACCAGGAACCCGTCTGAATGGCAAATAGCTGATGATAAGCCAATCTGCTTCCGCTGTGGTCGCACAGGACACATAGCTAGTTACTGCGGCAGTCAATTGCCATCTATGTCTTCTGGCTCGTACCCCGCTTACAGTAACTCATTTCGTCCACCGAACCACCGTTATCCGACCCGCACTGAGTCTACAGCATTTACTGCCCCTGAGGACTACGGCCACCCTGTCCCGTCGTCGCCACCGCCTCAAAGCCGCCCTTCCCGTTCAAATACGCGTCGCCGCTCTTCCTCGCCATCGTTTAACTGCCGCATGTTCCCGGAAAACTAGGCTGCGCAGCTTCTGGAAGTGAAGCTGCCCTGTCGACCTTACCCAAAAATCCTCTGTTGCCCTTAGGTTTGAACCGGAACACCCTATAAGTATATGTTGATGGCACACCTGTTGAATCTTTGATAGATACGGGCGCTCACGTCTGTATTATGAGTTCGCGTTTTCGTTGTCGCATGAAGAAGGTCCTCACGCCCCCCTTGATCAGTGTCGTCCAAGTTGCATATGGCACAACAGTCCCTTTCGTCGGTATGTGCACAGCTCAACTTACCGTAGCTGGTCATCAAGTGGTCGTCCTTTTCATCGTGCTTGCAACGTGTCCCCACGACCTCATACTAGTCCTCGATTTTCTTGCCGCCAATTCTGCTCTGATTGATTGCTCCACTGGTGTGCTCCGCCTAGAACTGCCACAAATCAGTGACGCCCCGTACCAACCTACATGCCGATTACAATGCAGCGACTTTGTTCACCTGCCCTCCAAAACTGTGATGTACATCGATTTTCTGTGCTCACCAGCTGTGCCCGATGGTGACTATTACGCTACGCCTCTCACCGACGTACTCCTTGCGCACAATGTTGCAGTGCCCTATACGGTGCTCAGCATCACAGATAACAAAGCTTGTCTACCACTTGTAAATTTCGGCTACATGAATCATGTGCTTCCACAAGGCATTTCCGTGGCCCACCTGTGTCCGTTGCTAGATTCACAAATTGAAGTGCTTGCCTTAGACACTCTTGTTTCACCGCAGCGCACATCACTCGCAACACATTTGGGCAGCCGTGAAATTGTAGACATGATCGCCACTGATCATCCGCCTCCGCAAGTTGAAGCCCTACAACATCTTCTCGAGGCCTACCAGGATATTTTCGATTTTGGCGACCGACCTCTAGGGCAGACGTCCTTTGTCCAGCTTCGCATACACACAGGTGATGCTAACCCTGTTCACCGCCGTCCCTACAGAGTGTCTGCTTTTGAGCGGAGCATAATTTAGAAGGAGGTGAACAAGATGCTAGCGAAGGACATTATTGAACCATCCTCTAGTTCCTGGGCATCCCCGGTGGTATTAGTTAAAAAGAAAGACGGATCGTGGCGATTTTGTATGGACTATCGCCACCTTAACAACATCACCAAGAAAGACGCATACCCTCTGCCCCGCATTGACGACGCCCTTGATTGTCTCCATGGTGCCGCCTACTTTTCTTCCATCGATCTTGGTTCTGGTTATTGGCAGATTGCCGTGGACCCCATGGACCAAGAGAAGACGGCTTTTGTAACACCCGATGGCATCTACCAATTCAAAGTCATGCCTTTCGGCCTATGTAATGCCCCCGCCACCTTTGAACGAATGATGGACTCCCTGCTTCATGGATTCAAGTGGTCTACGTGTCTTTGTTATCTGGATGACGTGATCGTGTTTGCTCCCACTTTTGAAGCGCACCTTGTGAGACTGTCGAAAATTCTTGATGTATTCCGTCTCGCCGGCCTTCAGCTGAATTCATCCAAGTGCCGGTTTGGTCGCCATCGCATTACAATACTTGGACATATTGTTGACGCTTACGGCGTACAGCCTGACCCAGAAAAAGTTCGAGCTGTGAAGGACTTTCCTGTGCCAAAAACTGCCAAAGATGTCCGCAGCTTTGTGGGGCTCTGCTCCTATTTTCGGCGGTTCATCAAGAACTTCGCAGAAATCGCTTGGCTCCTAACAGATTTACTCAAACCAGATGAGGTGTTTACCTGGGGTTCCTCGCAAGCAGCAGCATTCTCCGACCTGACCACTTTGCTCACTTTTTCTCCTGTGCTGGCTCACTTCGACCCTACGGCACCGACCGAAGTCCGCACCGATGCCAGCGTTTACGAAATAGGCGCTGTGTTGGCTCAGCGACAACGTGGGCAGCATCGCGTGATAGCTTATGCCAGCAGGCTGCTGTCCCCCTCGGAGCGTAATTATTCCATCACAGAGCGCGAATGCCTAGCGCTGGTGTGGGCAGTCGCGAAATTTCGCCTTTACTTATACGGCCGACCATTTATAGTTCTCACCGACCACCACGCTCTTTGCTGGCTCGCCTCCCTCAAAGATCCCACAGGTCGTCTTGCCCGCTGGGCACTCCGCCTCCAGGAGTATTCTTTCACCGTAGTGTATAAATCAGGAAAACTGCACAAAGATGTGGATTGTCTGTCACGCTACCCTGTGGCCGACTACGATCCTACGAGCACTGATTATGTGGGTTGCGTCCTTTCCATCTCCCAGCTGCTTCATCTCTGGGACGAGCAGCGTCGCGATCCGGATATCAGCCGCCTAATACAACAGCTCGAATCCTCACCGCAAGACGCTTCTGTTCGCATGTTTACCTTAAAGGACCACACCTTTTATCGGCGTAATTTATCGCCCAATGGTCACGGCCTACTTCTGGTCATACCAAAGCACTTGCGCTCCACAGTCCTACGCGAGCTCCATGACGCGCCAACCGCCGGTCACCTGGGTGTCTCTCGCACATATGATTGTGTGCGCCGCCGCTTCTACTGGCCTGACCTTTCACGCTCTGTACGTCGTTATGTCAACGCTTGTGAAGTTTGCCAGCGTCGCAAAAAGCCGTCGGGACTCCCTTCCGGATATCTTCAGCCCATCGACATCCCATCGGAGCCATTCTTCCGTGTTGGTTTGGACCTTCTCGGTCCCTTCCCAACATCCGCCTCCGGAAACAAGTGGGTCGCGGTGGCTATGGATTACGCGACCCATTACGCAGTTACGCGAGCCATGCCAACAAGCTGCGCTACAGACGTCACTGATTTTCTACTACGCGATCTCATTTTAGTGCATGGAGCCCCTCGTCAACTGCTGACAGACGGAGGCCGTACGTTCCTTTCGAAAGTGGTTGACGATATCCTGTGTTCTTGCTCTACCCAACATAAGCTCACGACATCGTACCATCCCCAGACAAACGGGCTTACAGAACGTTTAAACCGCACCCTGACAGACATGCTATCGAAATACGTCTCGGCCGACCATCGTGATTGGGACCTTGCTCTACCCTACGTGACGTTCGCATACAATTCCTCCCGGCATGACACTGCTGGGTACTCGCCATTTTACCTTCTGTTTGGACGCGAACCAACATTGCCGTTGGATACCTTCCTGCCAGCCGCTGCGCAGTCTACTTCTGAATATGCACGCGACGCTATTACCCGAGCTGACCATGCTTGTCAGCTTGCCCGCAGCAGATTAATGGCGTCCCAACACTCGCAGAAGCATCGTCACGACGAGCGGCATCGCGACGAACACTTTCCAACAGGTTCCCTCGTTCTTCTTTGGTCCCCTACGCGACGTGCAGGCCTTTCAGAAAAACTTCTCTCTCGTTTCACGGGCTCATACCGCGTGCTTAGACGAGTGACCGACACTACATATGAAATTGCCCCTGATAATCCATCAACCTCTTCTGCTCTGCTGTCAAGGGACATCGTCCACATATCAAGGCTCAAGCGTTGCCACACTGCTCCTGCTGTGGCCCCATAAACTCGCCGGGTCGGCGCTTTCACCGCCGGGGGTCGTGTTACGTGATTTCGGCTGACTGAAACAGGGCATAGTGGGACATACCCAAGAAAGGTGCCTCAGATTGAGAGTGAAGAAGTGGACGTTATCGGTGAGCTGCATTGAGGCTGTTGACTGAGTACTGTTATTTTCCATGAACCAATATAATTTACATGATAAATTACTGCAAGCAAACAAAACTTTTGCTGTCAGGGGTTCTTTAACATTAGCATTTTCATGTCGCAAACAGACATAAAGTCGATTGCGCGCCTACAAAGTGGTTAAACTTGCCGAACCTTGGGCACCAGCACTCGCATGTTGACTGAGAAAAAAAAGAAAAAAAAGAAAAAATAAGACGGTCTAGTCTTGGGTTAATTTGGGTCGATGCTTCTTACCCTTCACAGTTTGAAATTTTCACTTTCTGGCCTGCTTGAAAATATTTTATCAGTTTTAAGCACTATGAAAGAAAACAAGAAATGTGCAAGAAAAGCTCATTGGGACCTATTTTTTGCTGTTGATATTGTGCATAAGTCTTCAGCAATATTTGATCTGTGTGTGGTATCTAACAGCAGACCACTGCAGCCGGTTGTGTTTTCAGGAAGGGCCCAACACTGAACTGCAAAAGATTAAGTCACTTTTGCCACAGTACAGAAGTGTTACGTGGAAAAGCATTACAAGTTTGGGAAGGGGCTACCAGCTGTCGCTGGACCCAGCGCATCTTGTCCCTTAATTGCACACACATGCATGCCACGATATACAGTTAAACTTGCTTATAACGAACCTTCATATAACAAGTTTCTCGATATAACAAAGTCTTTCTGTTCCCCACTTTTGCTTTATAGAAGCATGGGTATTTGCGACCTCTATGTAACAAAGTAACAACTGAAGGCAACCTTGTTATAGCAAATTTTTTTTATGGACAATCTAGGAATTTCGCTCCTAATTCTGGCATTTTGGTACGAGCATGCATCTTCCGTGGCTGTCCCACCGCCGACGAAGCGCAAAGCGGTGGCGGCGCGCACCAGGCGAGAGCGAGCACTCATTATTGCACGCGAGCGAGCGGGAGGCGGACAGGCGGGCCTGCACCCCTTGAGCCACCATTATCGCTGCCGCGGGCGCATGTGCAGCTGTGCCCCACCCCTCACTCCAAACTAAAAAAAATAGAAAACTACTTTTGTGCATTGGCAGTGCCCCGCTTTTAGTTAGTGCCACTTATGTGGGGCCACGCTGCATATGGAGGGCACTTTATCGAATTGTCTTCCGCAATATTTATGTCGGTGTCTGTGTCGTTGGCTATTTGTTTTCGACGCCGTGCGCGCGTGCACGGTTTCACTGCGAGTGCATGGTGTGGCCCCCGACAATGTTCAGCTTTTTTTTTTTTGCAATAGCAATTATATGGTCAGGCTCCGCTGGTTTTCTGCCATCGCCGCCACTGCGGCTGTCACTCATTGTATATTTATATGTAACTGCATATATGAAAACAAAAAATGACCGGGCTCGGCGCCCAGCTCGTCACGATGCGCTGACGCACCCTTAGAGGCCTCCTAACCACGGCCAGGGGGCGCTGCATCGCGCACATTTCACCACTTTCCTAGTGAAAATCGGTCACTTGGTGCTCCGCTCCCGCCTACTGCCTGCGTTCTCTCAGCACATTCATGCGCTCTGCACGCGCTGGTGTCTGGTCGCCCTGCACGTGCAGTGTCACTTGTGAGTTGCTCCGAAAGTTTAAAAAGATTGATGATTGATATGTGGGGTTTAACATCTCAAAACCTCTGGTTTAAAAGGGGGGGATAGTAAAAATGTTTTCACGATGTGAATCTCACCAGAACTGAGAGCGATTAGTTGAAAACCATTGGGGGACCAAGCAAATCAAACCCGGTCTTTGAGCAAGTGCATTGTGCTTGTCACTGGTGAACAGCCGCATTTCTAAGACATCAAAGTGAGGTAACGGCGAATGATACATGTATGCTACCGATAAAACGCGCATTTGCTGTGGCAGTTGTGTCTTTTCGGAGCTGTCAGCAAACCACCACCAGGCTTTAAACCACCACCACCACCTGCCGCTTTAAATTTATTTGGAGGTCAGTGTGAAGAGCGTAAACTTACATCTGCCCTGTTGAGTCGCTGGCAACATTGCTATGCACAGTGTTCAGTTTTGTAGGAGTTTCACTTTTGCCGAGATTTTCATTGGATGTTAATATCGCATCGTAATTCAACGCAATGTTTTTAGATACTGTATCCAAAAATGTTGGTTCAATGCCACCTTGAATTTTTTTTTCACAGCTCCTTTGAAAGCATAATGATGCGCAAGAAAAAGTGTTTTATGCCCACTTCGATCATGCACGTTTGCTGCAGTGCATGTTTCATTTCGAATAATATGCATGTCTGATCATGCAGCGTGTTCACTGATTCGAATGTTGCTTCAGTTGTTTTGACGGCTAGCTTGGTCTTCATCATATATATATATATAAAAAAACTCAGGTGGCTGGAATTAAGCTGGAGCCTCACAGCACGGCGTGCCTCCTAATGATATTATGGTTTTGGTGCGGGTGATATACAGCTGCTGCCATGTAAATGAGTTGAAAAGCGTGGGGGGGGGGGGGGCGCCAAGGCAGCCATAAAGAAAAATTAGTAAGATCGAGCATGTTTTTTCGTTACGATGAGATTCGCCCCTGATAACCACGTCTAATTTCGCGAAACGTTCGAATTTTTTTTATTGCCATCGTTTTTTTTTTTTCAGCATACAGTCCACATATAAGAGCCCACATATAACAGCCCCACCTAAAACGAACTTTCGCTTAAAACGAACAATATCCGCGTAACCGTCAAAATATACGTTGGTTCAATGGCACAAAATCGCACTTACAACGAACGTCTTCGAGCGCCGCTGATCGGTTACAGCGAACGGAGTCAGCGGTCTGCCGACTTCCCGGGAAACCAATTTCGACCACTAATCAGGCATCGGCAAGGTGCCCATACATTCTTATTGTTAAACGCCGATTCTGCCCCCGCGCCCCTCTAGTTGCTGCTCTCCCCGACCACTTTTTGTTACGCACCCCTCCGTCCTTTGTCCCCCCGCTACACTGAGCACCCCACATCGCCAGACGAGGCCTGTGTTTTCACACTGCCACCGATCTTTCAAAGACCGGGCGGCCACGTACCCTGTTTTTGATTGCTGGTACTGTCGTTGACGTCACCGGCCTGGAGTGACCAGACCATTTGCCAACATTGTCGGCCACCGACTGTATCCGATAGTCTGCGTCTAGTGCATGCGCAAACACTACCCTACCGACTCTGACAATTTGCGATTCGTTTCGTGTTTAGGACTTGTTCTCGCTCACTTTGCACTCAACTCGGCATGGCTTCCACGCGCGTGCAGAAGCGCGAGAACGGCTGTTAATTTGCGCGCAATGAATCGCGAAATATCAAAGTTCGTGAGGTCACGCAAACCCGCCCGCGCAACAATACGATTTTTTTATCATGGCCGCCGATTCTTCAAATGCCGCCGCGCGCACCTGAACGAGGCGGCCATGCTTTTACTTCTGCCTGCACTGGCACTCTTTTCAAGTTTTTCTACGTGCGAGTTTCGCGGACTTTTCAAGCAAGTTACCCAACCTGCTTCCTTCCCGTGTGTTTTGGTTTTCAAGGTCGCCCGCCCGCCGCATCCTTTTCTCTCTTTATCACACGGAGGAAGGAATCTTTCATTCCTCCGTGCTTTATCGCAACTCCTTTTCCTTCTCTCGCAAGTCTGCTCTCCTCTCTTGATCACAATCCCTTCGCCCGTCTCCACCGCTCTGCGACGCCCGCCACGCTGGCTCGGATTAGTTTCGTTTTCTAACTGGAAATGCGCCCAGAGCTGTTCTACGCGTGTGCGCGTCTTGCTCGCTCTTAGTGTGTGTGTGTGGTCATGATGGCCGACGGGAGGACTAGCACGCTTTTTCGTGCTGCTCAACAAAACGTCGAAAGTGTGACCGCTTTGCTTGAGCGTAATCTGCGTGTTAAGTGCCGCGTTGCGGAGCACTTGTTCATAGCTGTTGACCATCTGGCAGCCAACTTGCCGCTTCAGGCGTCCCGGTATTCAGCTGTGGAGATGTTGAACCCGATGCTGAACCTGAAGCTTCCGAACAGGACCGCTGCGGCGGCGATTTGTGGCAGCGCGTCGTCGACTCCGACCTGGGAGAGCGGGTGGGACATGTGTTGCGATGATTTAATTACGGCCGATGATGATGCCGACACTATGGAACCGTGCATGGATTGGGGCATTGTGAATGAAGTACGTGGCGAGAGCGATTTGGAGGAATCGGATTGCGAGAACGACGAACCTTTGGAGCCAGCGCCTCATGCAGCTTATGCCATGGGCCTCGGCGAACGAGCAGCCTGCCGTTTTAAATGAGCTCAAGACTGCCCTTATCGTTTCTGCTCTTCGAAACACATGCATCACGGACTTTTTGGGGGAAAAAAGTTTGTGTTTTCACTCGTAACTTTTTTAAAAGCCGTGTTTCATTTACTACGAACATCGTGATACAGCGAACGGATGCCGCGTCACGCTCAGATTCGTTATAAGCGGGCTCGACTGTATACAGTAACTATTGAGCCTGTCTTTTCATACTTTGCCCAGCGAATGGGGGCTGGGGTGGGGGTTGGATACTTGTGCGCGCGTGCTTATCCTTTGATTGGGAGAATCGCGTGCCTTCGACTTTGATTAGAACGATTGCGTTTAGTTGCCAGGCACAAAAAGATCCCTTCGCTCGCTGGACAGGCGCCGTTTGTAGAAAGGGTGTGCTTTTCAAGCACAGCGAAGTAAGAACTAGGGCACTTATTAGTTTGCACTCATATCTGTACCTTTGACGGTATTTCGTGCTTCGTTCTTGTTTAAACAGCGAGTTAAGCGTCGAGCGGTAAACATTATTAGTTCGCTCTCGTCCTGTGTATGTTGTTTTCGTGCGTCATTTGTGTGTGAGCAGTGTGCTGTACGTTTCGATCTAATCGCCATTCTCAGCGTTACATTCCAAGTTGTTGCTATCGCATTCACTGCTTTGCCCTTGTGGCGAAACTGGGACTTTTCTCACTTTCGGACAACCGTGTCGTCACCACCGAGGGGATGTCAGATTAGGCGCTGATGAAAACTCTCCGAGACCAGTGATGACGAATTTTCGGAGGTTGACTCGTCATGTGCTTCCGTCTTGCGCCGCGCCACGAGTTCGCAGGCTGGAAGCTTTGTCAATTATCCAATTAGTTCTGGCAACCACAGGAAGGCACGTTCAATGCTATGCAATGCAGACAATAGCAAAAAATTTCAATGTTTTCATTAAGTAAGGCTGCCAGCCAACTGTTTTGGATCCGGTATTGGGAAACTCCTACAAAACGCTGGTGTGAGCAGATACGGTCGCTCCAGGGGGACATGCTCCTTTTTCACTGTTCCTTCACATTGAAATCGCACTGATACTCGTAAGGATAGCAAGTGTGCCAGCAATCGCAAACGCTCTCAAAATCCAAGTCCATTATTGCTACTCAAGTGATTCCCCCCCTCCTCCTCGCGTTGTTTCATGCTCATTCAAGACGGGTGGTTTACTTTTTGTTTGAGCATTCCACAGCAGTTCTAACACACGGGGGTGTTATCTTACGCATTTTCCAGGCAATAGGAATGGGCCGACTCATTTGATCTCGACTTCAGCAGTGCTCACGTGCTTTTTTTTACCGGCTCTTAAAAGTTGCAATGCGCGGGGGCATGTTATCTATTTGGACTTGTTATGGAACATGGTGGCGACGGCAAATGCCCGCCAAAAGTGTCCATATAATTGCTATGGCAATAATAACACAGGTTTTTTTTTACTGTAAAATAAATGTTTTGGGTTAGCTTTGTCGTTTGTGCCCCTTTTGTATAATTTGCACGTTTATTTACCAAATTGTCGCATTGCACCTGCATATAACAAAATCCTACTCATAACGAATTTTTTCAGGAATTTGTCAATTTCAATATATCCTGGTTTAACTGTAATTATGAGTATCGGTACGATCACTGTTGGCTGAAAACTTCACTGGCAATCATAAAGAGCTGTCTATGATGCTGCTGTGGCCCTAAGAAACAATAAATATTACAGCACAAGTTGGTAGACAATCAAAACCCTCGATGGCGAAATTGCTGGAGAAGAGATTTTTTTTTTCATTTTGTGAAAATTTTGTTGTCGTGAAAATACTAAAATATTCAGACTAATCAGCTACTTCGCACAACCAAAATTTACTTAAAGTAAAGTAGTGACTGATCTTTTTCTGTTTTTCGATTCGTATATTGTAGACAGCAGGTTGCACAAGGTGGCAAACTCCTGGAGATATTGTCATGCTTTAAGCCTACAAAATCTTGCTCTTTTTAATAAAAGGCAGCGTCATTTCAAAAGACCAACTACTGCACGTAAACAAGGCATGGGAGAACTGGTGGACACGCTGCAGCAAGCTTTTAAATAGTCTAAAGAATGTGGGTCGGCGTCACATCACTTTTCTGGGTGTCCTCACTTGAAACGTCGCGAGTCAACAGGGGCGTTTGTAAAAACTGTTTGTTGCAAAAGAAAAAATGTCTTGTTGCTATCATCATCGTCCAACTCAATGTAAACAGCTATGGTCACACCGATGCTTGATGGGGAAAATGTAAGTGCCAGACTTGTCGAATGAGCAGTGCTTCAATTTTCGAACTTCCCTGTCTCCTGCAAGCTCAAGAGTCTAAAAAAAAAATGTGGCAGGTCACTACCTGAAACTTTTGTTACTGCGGGTGTGCTTCTTAATCTCTTCGTTATTGAGAAAAGGCAAATCTATTGAACTCTATCGATGTTCGCCAGAAACACCAGATGTCTTTATTGCTCTGAGAATTTTGTTCTTTGGGGTGTTTGTTGTTGAGGGGTTCAATTGTATTACCCAGCCCTATTTATGAGATCTCCTGGGGTCCTCATGAGTTTAAATTATTGACAGCTTGCTTTGTTTTTATTTTTCTTGAACCGTATTTGCTTTGTGTAGAGAATCTCTACGCCTGGAGCCTCCTGGGCGACAAGCCAGCTTGACACTGCTAGCACCTCCATCAGAACTCAGCCCCGCTTCAGGAAGTGCTACCAGGCCCCCTCGCTTCATTCCTGGTCATAGAAAAGCCCGGAGCTTAGGAACTAAGTAAGTACTTCTACCCTCAAAATAAAAGCTGTACTGGCGGCTCAAAAAGCTGTTTCTTGCTGTGCAAATGAAATGAGAGCATGCGGAGAAAATGGGAGCAGTGGTAGCAACACTTTGGGACTGTAAAGAAGCCCACACCGCTGCTACAAGACTCTAAATGAGATTGCCATCGGCACTTCTTGGGATGTTTACACAGTGTATGGTGAATTGCTGGCAAGAATGTATTGATGTCAAAGGGGACTACAGCATAGATTACATATAGTTCAACCCGTTTATAGTGCAGTACCTGCTACAGTGCAGTCCTTTCGGACTCCTGTTTATTATCCCATAGAACTCCATGTATTCACATACCGCTTATTCTGCAGCCCCCTAAGATGAAAGAGCTGTTCTAATGAAGTTGCTGGAAATCTCGCCAAGTGAGATAGTGAGTTCTCTTCTCGAATGATTTGCACAAGCCAAGGAGAAAGCGACAAGGTGTTACGATGGAGGAGGATATGTGGAACAAACAAACGAGGAACAGAAGGAGGAGAGAGCAAAAAAAAAAGGCCTCAGTGACAGCAGATTGTTGGCTTGTAGAGTAAGGAGAAAGGGTGGTTGTCTAAATTTCGGAGAAGCCTCTGCACTCGAGCCTATGCGGCTCTGGCTGCTACTCGCCTGTGCGTACCTACTTATGCATCAAGTGGGTATTACTGCAGTGTGGCTTTTAAGTTTCCTGTCAGGAAAATAAATACCGTATTTACTTGCCAAATGAATTGACTCGCTTAATAATCGCACCCCTTACATTCATCCTACTTTCGCACCCCCTACACCCCCACGCACCCCCTACATTCATGCAGTCCTACTATCCCTCACCTGGCGCCTCCTTACCCGTTGGATCTCTTCCATTTTTTATTATTTTGCCAATCCCTCTAGGCCATCTCGGCTTGCTCCCTCCTCCCCTTCGCCCTTTGCTGCGGGCCATATTGTGTTTCTTTCTATCTGTGCGCAGCACGTCTCCCGTCTTTTTTATCTGTGCGCCACAACGGGGTTCACGAACGGTGCGATTGTAGAGATGTCGCAGCTGGTAAGCACCGCAGCGTGCTGAGGTCACAAAACTGCCCGCACCAACTGACGGCCGCTTCCTGTGAATACGAAAGAGCCCAACCCTGTGCACGCGATTTTTGAGCGATGACGACAAGATTTGCTGTCGCGAAGGGTCATTCGTCGGTATCGCGTCGCAGGTTTCTGAAAAACCAGAAGGAATCGCTTGTCATCTGCAAAAGGTCGGGACGATTTCTGCAACATGGTAGCACCCCCAATTCTCGCTTTGTTTGTTATTCGTGCGTAGAGGAACCTCTCGTGTAAAAGCGGGGCAGCAGCCATATGTTGTCGTTAATCTTGTTATCGACGGTTTGTTTTGATGCTTCGGGGGTAGCTTGCTGAAATGTTGGTTACTTGCTACAGTGTTAACGGCAGCGTTGTGGTCGTTGTACGATGTTGCCCGCGAAGTTCGGAAAGTGCGCCGTAGCGTCGTAGTGGACGCTTCAGGGTGCCTCGAGAACACAGTAGGTAGCACTGTTGAGGTTAAACGATTGTGAAAAAAGATAGCCACAAAACCCTTTTATGGCGTGCGTGGGCGGTTCGGGGACAGCTTGCAGAAGATAGCGCCATCAACCACCGAAGATGAGTAAAGTGCAGCAAAGAAGCTGTTTCCAAACAGTGTAAGTCACCTAACTTTTTTTTTTGCATTACCGTATTTTTTTCTCCTCCCAAAAAAGTGTTCATAAAATTTAGCCTGTGCAATAAACGCACCCGCCAACTTTTGCTCAGATTTTTCGAGAAAAAAAAAGTGCGTTCATTACGCGAGTAAATACGGTAGTTGCATCTTCACAGAGTGCATCGAATATTCTGCTTGCATCCTTCTCCACAAATTTGAAACTTTTATGGCTGTATGACTGAAGCTTTTGCCTTTGCTGCCAGTACGAGAACTTACAAGCTTGGCAGGCTTTCTGCACACGTTTGCCATGTTTCACACATACTGTGGCCTTTTTTCATGGTTTGCGTGTGACATTCTAGATGTCCAGTCTCTATGTTTTCATGGGTGAGCTTCCCGCGGCAGCATGCAGACTCGCAGGCTAGGCCTAGTGAACGCCAGCAGCCTTGTTGGTTGTTTCCGTAGGCGATCAGAGTTGGTTTCGTGTGCTATCATCGAAAACCTTTGTGGTGGCAGTACTTGGAAAACAGAGGAATCACATCATGAATGAAAGCAAGGGTGTGGCTTGCATGTGTAACACTTAAATGGTGGTTCGGTTCAATTGCAGTGTTTTGGACATTGTGCACATGACCTTGAAATCTGTCATACAGTGAACGAAATTTTGGTTGTCATTTGACATAGTTTTTGTGCTGTGCATGTAATCAGGTGCTTGAACGTCGACCTTTGAACATTCAGAAATGTAAATGTTTTCGAAAACCCCACTCGCATGCCTTAGTCATTGGATATGTGAGACTGTTTGGTCAATATGTAATACCGCATTTACTCGCATAATCTTCGCACTTTTTTTTGGCGGAAAACCGATGCAAAGTTGGGGGGTGTGAAAATTAGGCGGGGAAAACTTTCCACGAAAACGTACAGTGCAAAAAAGAAAACGAAGTGGCCGCAAATCGGGATTCTCACACCAGCAACTAACAGCAAGCTTTGAGAAACACTAATTAAAAGTTACCTCAACATTAAGAGCACTGGTTCAACACAAGGCAAGATTTATTTGAGACACTAAAAGTGCAAGCAAATAGTCGAGAATTAGAATACCATACACAAAGCTTGTGGGTGTTGCGGCCGTAGCGGTAGCATTCGTCGCGCAACAGGAGCCCTCAAAAGGTAAGCGTAGGACGTCAGTATTGGGGCCGATGGCTATTTAATAGAAGCGTCCGCAGTTTCCTTCTGAAGAAATAAAGTTTACGATCCCAGTTTTAGGCACACGGCAGGCCCAACGCATCTTGGTGGCTTTCAGCTGCTGTCACTAGTAGCGAACACAAAACTCGTAGACTCCCAAGGGCCTAACGGCGGCCCTGTTGTTGTTTAGTGCATGATCTATCACTTTCAACTTGAAAGCAGCCGTGTAGCTTCAGTATTGCCCCATAACGTGACAAGATTACCAACACATCATACAAAACACGCCGCAACACGCACTTGCCACGTTGGCTTGGCATGGATTGGATTGAATCTCTGTGCAGTAATAGTACGATTGATGCTTAAGAGATAGTGCCAGATGACGCGCGCTATTATCATCAGTGGCTGGAACGAGCAGATGTCATTATTGCGGCAGTTTTTGGGGGTGCGATAATCACTCGAGGAAAAAAAGAAGTCTTATTTTTGTTGGGCGATGTGGGGGGTGCGAGAATTATGTGAGTGCGAGGATTAAGCGAGTAAATACGGTAGGGTGATTCCACGAGAGATCTACACGGGTCCAAAAGTTGATATTTTAGATTTCATTAAGTATTTTATATTTCTAGCACCTCTCACCATGTAGCCCGAAAGTCAACTTTGTTTTATGATTAACGGCATAACTTATGAGAACAAAAATATAAACTTCACCAACACGGAGGCACCAGTTTCGTCGCCTGTCATTTTCGAAAATTGTGGATGTTAAAAAAAGACAAATATTTTTGTTTCAAGGAAGATATTTTTTACCTGAAATGCATGTCTAATGAAGAATGAATTCATATGGTTTCAAGTTTGTAGACTTTAAGAAAATAGCTTTTAAAAATGGCTAATTTTGCGACAGTTTGAAATAAGTTATGTATTCCCCATTTTTTTTCTCCGAAACAAATGCAAGCAGCGTTTTCAAACTTCACACGTTTTAAGAATATAGTGTGTTCATTAGGTACATAAATTATTGCTGCCGTAGGGCAAATGTAAATTTTTATATATTGCCTCAAAGTTCTTATATTGGCGAAAGTGTACTCCACTGAAATTTGATTATTAAAAAAACCTCATCTTCGATTTTCTTAAAATCTCGTAAGTAAACAACCGAAGGCCATCGTACAGTAATATAGAAAAACATGTTGCGTTATTTTGTTTTTAGCGACAATATTCGTGGTACAAATCGGAGCTTTTCGGGAATGCGCTGATAAGTTGAGAAATCTAGAAATCGGAAGGGAAAAGCGGCAATGATCTTCAAACGCAATGAGCTGAAACCGTACGAATTCATTCTTCATTAGATATGCATTTCAGGTAAAAAATATCTTCCTTGAAACAAAAATATTTGTCTTTTTTTAGCATCCGCAATTTTCGAAAATGACAGGTGACGAAATCGGTGCCTCTGTGTTGGTGAAGTTTGATATTTTTGTTCTCGTAAGTTATGCCGTTAATCATAAAACAAAGTTGACTTTCGGGCTACCTGGTGAGAGGTGCACAAAATATAAAATACTCAATGAAATCTAAAATATCAACTTTTGGACCCGTGTCGATCTCTCGTGGAATCACCCGGTATGCACATGTGCAGTCTGTGAATAAGGTCTTGGTTATAATGCAGTACTGCTTGTGGTGTGAATACTCATAACTCTGGCGACTTATGTTCAGTTGAACCCCTTTATAAGAGACACTGATGTAATATACAAATGGGTATAAAAGGCACGTGCCTACTTGGAAATAGTAGTTGATGAAAAAATGCAAACATTGTACCCTGCTTATGAGAGACACTTCATATAAAAGGTTTGATGCTCCGTGGTGCACATCTCTTATGAAGGGGTTGAATGTATAAGCAGTTTACACGAGGGGCATAGCCAGAAATTTTTTCCGGGTTGGGTGGGAGGGCATCTCCTTGATTTCGGAAGGGGTACCCACTTCAAATGGTTAAAATTTGGTCTCTATGTAAGTGCGAAAAAAAAATTTCGCGAAGGGCACGGTGTGCCACACCCTTGCTATGCCCCTTGTTTATACTATATAAATGTTTCTAACAATACCTTGAAAGATTGTCTTTTACACTGCAAACTGCATGAATTTTCCAGACACACCCTGTATGTCATTCATACAGTGGAAATTATGTTTTACGCACGTAATAAAACCAAGATTATGAAACTAGATATCTGAGAGAACAAGAAATGACTAAGTGACACTTTGTAGCAGTGCTCACTTTTAACTGCTTACTGAAAGTGACCGTAAAATATGAAGTGAATATGAATATGAAGGCTTGCGTTCCTTCATATTCTTGTTCAGTGTCAAGAAGTGGCACCAGCAAGAAAGGCAGTACTACCCTTCTCTTACCTTTCTGTATACCATTGCAGTATGCCTCAGCAGTCAGCGTTTTCTTCAAGTGGTGGTCCAATTTTTAATGTTAACACAGCAACAAAGCTTTAGGTAGTAACTTATACAATAGAAATCATTTGGCCATCCTATCTGGAGCTACAATGCCATCAGTTCTACAGAACATATTCTTAGCAGCCCTTGTGCTCGGGTCCTTTACTGTCGGGCTGCTGGCCTGAAAGTCACAGGTTTGGCCCTGGCCATGGCATTTGAATTTTTATGGAAGCAATATGCTAGAGGCCCACATGTTGTGCGATGTCAGTGCGTCTCGAAGAACATCAAATTATCGGCCTTTCGGGAGCGTTCAACTGTGGCGTGACTCATAACGATATTGTGTTGGCGTTTAAAACCCCAGATATTGTTATTTATTCGAGGGTCCTCCTGAGGCACTTGCATTACTGTCATCAAATCATTTTATGATCTTTCATTACTAACTTCTGTGACCATCGCACCCATTGCTCACATTATTTTTATAGGCACTCATTTCGCACCATTTAGTACAGAATTTGTTTTAGGCCAATATACAGCCATGTCTTATCTACCACATGTAACTCATTTTGCCTTTGAAGAACAACATGTTGCAATTTGTCACCAAGTGTCATGTTGCTCTTTGGCCATTTTTACCCCTTGCGCCGAAAAAATACTATTCATCATGATGGGACTTTAGAGCTTACACGGCAAGCGAGTGCCAAACACTGCTCAAAGTAATAGTGTTGACATAAAATTGTGTTTTTGCGTATTGTTGACAAGTTTTCTTCATTTTTATTGACGACGCTTGTTTATTTGTTTGTTTATTTATTTACAGGTACCTTACCAGCCTTCAAAAAGGCATTGGGTAAGGGGAAAAGTACGGTTATATAACTGTAACTAAGTATTATCTAAAAGTTTAAAAAACGTCATTATTACAATAAAACAATAATTGATAACAGGCAGCAAGAATACTAAATAAGTTCCAAATACATGTTGCTTTCAAGGGGAATATTAAGTTTCTTACACCAGTTATTTTGTTATGTTTCATAATGAAGCACATGTGTAAATTTAAACCATTAAATTATTATATGAATAAACATACTCTCTAGCCATGTTTAGTCTTTAGGTATAACTATTACAAACTCTCCCGACCTTGCAGACCCATTCGGTCTCCTTTTCAGAGAATGACTGTCCGGCCGGCTTCGAAGCTAGCAATTTTCTTTTATTTTCCTGTCCACCCTCAGACAGGTCTCTTTCCAATGTGTTTACTATTAAACTCTGACATGAAAGTGAGAATCTCATTGATATGGCTGTGATATTGGCACTTGTTCACAGGATGCAAAACTTTTGTCCTCAATTCAGCAGCATCCACTGTGACGGATGTACAAAAAAGGAAAAATAACAGGCATTGTCTTTCTTTTGTTTTCTAAGCTTACATCATTATTATGAGCTGTTTAATGGTCACCATGCAACTTATACCTCTCTGCTCAACTTGGTGCATTTGTCGGTGTGCACTGCCATCATACACAAACTGACATCATACACAAGCCAAATCTGCATGTGTTAACAAATATCCTCCACTCGCTTATTTGTGCAAGCCACACACCCATTTTGCAAGCTTTTTAGAGCAGCTGACAGTGCTCGTTGAATAATGATGCACGAGTGGAAAGTCACTTGTTGTATGTCCACAGTCATTCCAGGCAGCACAACAACAGTAAAAGCTCCGTTAAAACATTATAGCAGTTTCTCATTGCTTGTGTTGCCTGTAGAAAAGGCACATCCACAACCACCGAGGTGGGATTTTATATTTTTAAAATTTACCTTTTTTTTTTCACTTATTCTGTTCATTGAACCTAGTAACTTGGTGTCATGTTTACTTTTGCATAGCAGTTTATCAAAATGTGCCGCCTATAGTACTGTTTCTTGTGGTTATTAAAAAGTGTGCAATGATTGTCTTTTGTTTCCTTTCAGTGTGTTGCTGTGCGGCCCATCAACTAGCAAGTAAGTGGCTTAATAAATTGTATAAGCACTGTTACATAAATTTAGCACTTCTTAGATGCCAATAACAAAACCAAGGCACCTTTTGGCTCACTGAATTTAGCATTTCGATTTCACAAATTATTTTTGTACTATGTTGGGACACCTGTACGCATGCAAGATGAAGAACGACAACTGGAAAGCATGAATCCCAACTCTCAACTGACTGAATTCTTGGCTCAATTCTCTCATATCGCCCTTCTCTTCTCCACATGGTGAGGGAGCTGAGTAGGTGAAAGGAGAACTGATAGAAGAGAACTGCACTTGCATCACCTAGACTGTTTAGAAGCTACGCCATACTGCACAGCTAAACTGTAAGTTTTCGGTAGGAGTTAACTTTGAACATTTTAAATGGTACATGTGAAAAGTAATTTATTGGTACAAGTACAGCGCATCGTACGAAGCCTGGTAAGAGCAGTCAGGGTATATCGGTGCAGCCGAGGTCACTGCGAAGCGCTGACGACAGAAGCGTGCGACGTGGCCCGGATACCTGCACGCGTAGCAGATGGGGCGTTTGTCAGCTGTGCGCCAGGGGTTTCTTTACCTCTGCTGTGTACTGGGCGTCGTTGGCACTCGCACTGGTTGAGACGTCGACAAAGGTAGCAGTCACGGTGGGCTTGCAGCAACGGCAGCGTAAGTTAGGGGCGCAGTGACAGGTGTAGCCTGAGAGGCGGACAGTGGGATCTCAGAGACATGCTCCTGTATCACCTATCGACTGGCGGGTGCAAGATGCTTGGTAGTGGTGTCCGCTGTCGGTAAGTACTGGCAGACATGAAACCTGTCGAGCCACTTCCTGGTGAACAAATCGCCTGATTTCTGACATTAGCGTTGTTTTTTGCTCACCATTGAGGGTCTACGTAGCGAGAGTTTCATCTGTAGTCACTGGCCGTCATGTGAAGACCTGTTGTTTTCGCAGCACCTTGAAGCTCTGGCACAGACTGGCTAGTTTAGACACGGTTCGTGGGCCCTTGGTCAGCAGCATTTGGAAGTCATCATCATCTAGGTCCTTCTAGATGTGTTGAATCTTGTCTGCCTCGGCCATCTAAGGGTTAATGCGCTTGCACAAGTTGGGCACGCCTTCAATGTAGCTCGCAAAGCCTTCTTCCTGTAGCTGCGACGACCCCGTAGGTGCTGTGCAGCATGGAGCTTACATAGCTCGGGGCAGCCAAAGACATCGACAATTCTTTGCTTGAAAGCACTCCAGGTGCTGAACTGGGACTGGTGGTTGTTGAATGAGGGGCTCGTGACCTCTTTCAGGTAGAAAGTAACATATTGAAGCTTCGAAGGATCGTGCCACTTGTTGCTCGCACCCACCTTTTCAATGGTCAACAGGCAATATTTGACTTCTTGTTCATATGTGTCATTGACGAAAGAGGGGTCGCGCATGCGTAACGCAGTGGGCACGATGACCATCCGAGGCTGATTCTGGGTTCTGCCTTCTGGCTGGGTGTCATTTTTGGCCATTTCTGGGGGAGTGGGCAGTCTCCTGTTGCGGAGTTCCAAAATGAATACCCAGCACCTCTACCACTCTGAAAAGAGATTTATTGGTACAAATACAGCACTTAAGCAAGAGGCTTACGGACGCTGTGAGCGGGCAGCAACAACCGGCACACGAATGACAGCGTGGATCACAACAGCTCACGCTTGGCTCTTCATGCTAAGGTCGTGGCCGACTACGACATATTGCTCTTCTTCCTCCTTACACTTGTGAATTTAATGGTGCAGTGGATGGGGAGAGGCTGCTGCTCCTGAACAGAAAGGCCGGCTGCTGCTGGATGACAGTGTGGCTGAAGGTGCCGGCACTGTCCTGTGGCGGCCAGCAGCCCTGGAGCTCTGGGAGCCTCCTGCGCCACTTTATGGGTTAGTACTATTGGGTGATACAAGTTTGTGGCACTCTGCAAAAGCACTGTGTGACACTTTTATATTTAGAACTACTGTGGACTTTCACTGAACGAAACTTTCAATATTTGGAAATCTGTTAATGGAACTGCTGCTTAGTAATTAGAACAACTGCTTCTGATATGATTGGTTTGATACTTGAATGCTTGAATTCACTTTACTTTTCAGAGGGTAGAACTCCTGTTAAATGAAACACATTTTCCCAGTCCCTTCAGGTTCCGTTTAATGAGAGTGTATTGTATTCATGCTTCTGATTCTGCATCTTAAGGGGGGACGTGGCTTTGGCATCGCGAAATTTGGCCAAAAAATCGATTTTCTGAAAATCTCATTTTCACATTCTGTGACCCCTTTTCTATCTAATTTCGAAGTTTCGTCCCTGAAAACAGCGTAGAAATGACGTAAAAAATTTTTATCGAAGCTAGGGTGGTGATAAATTTCACGGAAATTGCGAAAAAACGGCGTTTTTCGAACGCGATATGTCCGCAACCACGTAACCTAGCGCCGCCATCTTTGTCTCTATGGATAGCGCGATTCTTCCGTTTCAAATTTGCTGCCTCGGCCGGCTGAACCAGGCAAGAGCAAGCCCACAGCAAGCCAAAGTGTAAAGGTATCACAACAGTTTCCGATTGGCGACGCGCGTCACGTGACTGTACGGCGGCTCCGCATTGGTCGCCCGTGCGGTCGCTTGTAGCAATCGGCACAAAGGTCGTCTGCTCTACGCGCTGACAGCGCTGACGGGCCGCTTACTGCATGTGTTTTCAATTCGTCGCGGCGTGGTTTCGAGATCGCATCGCACTGCGATAAGACCAGCGCTCGTGAAAGGAGAAAAACGTTGTTATCCAGTTTGGCGCATTGAAGTTTTGAGATCGGCTGCTGCATGCGATCATGGACCGGCGATCGTTCAAGAAGAAACGCAAGACTGCGCAGCGATTTGGTGCTCGTAAGCCGAAGCCGCCGATCGTGAAAAAGAAATTCAGTCCAGCAACTTCTGCGAGCAGCGACGACGGCGTGCGGCACGACGAGGACTCGCAGCCGAGCACAAGCACGCACGGAGCATCGTCCGCGAGCATTGACGAAACTGTTCATATGCCTGTGGAGCAGTGCTTTGTGCTGTCTGAGGAAGCATCCGTTCGTCGTTCCGCGCAGGCTGCAGACATCGCGGATGCTAAGCCTAGCACTTCGCGCGAGGATGTATTCATCGCGGATGCCCAGCCAAGTGCTTCGCGCGGGGATGTAGACGCCGCGGATGCTAAGCCTAGCACTTCGCGCGAGGATGTAGACATCGCGGATGCTCAGCCAAGTACTTCGCGGGAGGATGCGAGGCCGTCTACCAGCACCACCAGTAGCACGATTCGGGCCCGATTAGAGCCTCGTTTCGTGTCAGCGGAGGCATCTCGCGAACGCGCCGCACCTGTTCAGGAGTCCCTAAGAGCAGTGTCTGCAACGGCGTGCAAGATGTCACTGATGGACCAAGGGGACGAGAGCGACATCGAAACGGAAGACGAAGATGAGTTTTTTCTCGTGCAACACGCGGCCCTGAATGGTCTGTTTGGCAGTGCCCTGTGCTCGCAATGCAGAGCCGGGACTCGAGATGAAGCACGGAACTAAGCACGGGTTAGCGGTAAAGATGGTGCTCACCTGCACTGCTTGCGACGCGGACGCGAAAAATGCGTGGTCGTCGCCGCGAATGGAAAACAGCAAGTCATTTATTCGGGCCATGCAAGCTATAAAAACTATTGGAAAGGGATCAGCTGCACTCAGTGATTTTTGGTCTGTGATGAATGTATCACATAGGGAAATTCACCACAAGACTTTTCAAAGGCACCTCAAGGGGTAATTTCGCCCCGCCGTGGTGGTCTAGTGGCTAAGGTACTCGGCTGCTGACCCGCAGGTCGCGGGTTCGATTCCCGGCTGCGGCGGCTGCATTTCCGATGGAGGCGGAAATGTTGTAGGCCCGTGTACTCAGATTTGGGTGCACGTTAAAGAACCCCAGGTGGTCAAATTTCCGGAGCCCTCCACTACGGCGTCTCTCATAATCATATGGTGGTTTTGGGACGTTAAACCCCCCAAATCAATCAAGGGGGAATTTCGGCCTGCTGGCGCAGCAGCCGTGGCACGTGTGTTTTGCGACGCTGTTGCAGCCGTTCGCAATGTGTACAGCCAAATAGGGAACACCCACCAAGAATGTCACGGTGGTGTACGACGGGACGTGGATGACACGCGGCCACGCGTCCCACATTGGCGTGGGCACGGTCATTGAATTCTACACCAGATTAGTGCTTGACAGTGTTGTCCTGTCCAATTACTGTTATGGATGTGCTGTGGGCCCCAAAGAAGGCGACGACGGCTACAGTGAATGGAAGGAAGCACATGTTTGCCAGAAAACACAGAGGCAAACTCAGGCCAAATGGAAGTCGAAGCGGCCCTCATATTGTTTCAGCACTCACTAAAAAAAAAATGACCTGCGCTACACAACCATCGTTTGCAATGGCGACAGCCGCACTTTCTTAGCTCTGTGTCAGGACCAGACTTACAGTTTTATACCCCTGAAGAAAGAAGATTGTATCAATCATGTTAAAAAGAGGATGGGCACAGCCCTGCGGGCCATCGTCACAAAGAGCAAGAAAGACCAACCTATCGGCGGAAAAGGTGGCCTTACACAAAATTTGATCAAGCAACTGACTGACTATTATGGCCAAGCCCTTAGGCAGCATGCTGAAGTGGAGGATATGCAGCGAGCGGTCATGGCTACATTCTACCACACCACTTCGACTGACCAGGATCAACACCACGAACTTTGCCCACCAGGTCCTGATAGCTGGTGCAGACACCGGGCTGCAGAAGCTAAAGGTGAACCGCAGCCACCCCATAAGTACCACCTGGGACGACACGTTGCCGCTGCCCTGCTGCCTGTGTACCAGCGACTTTCGGACCCACAGCTTCTTGCGCGGTGCCAGGGCAAAAAAACTCAAAATGCTGCCGAAAGCCTGCACTCAATTATTTGGTCAATTCTGCCCAAAGAAGAGCATGCTTCATTGATAGCCGCAGAAACTGCTGTCAGTGAAGCAATCTGTAGGTATAATGCTGGAAACCTCCATGCCTACACCCAACTTTGCACATCTCTTGGTCTCCAACCTGGACGCCATGCACTTCGTAGAGCAGCCGAGAAAGATGCCATGCAGAAAAAAAAAAGCTGCGAAAGCTCATCAGGCTAAAGGTCAGATGGCCAAGCGACGCCGCACTGCAAAGGACACTAAGGACTACAACCCTGGTGCCTATTAGGCATGTAACCCGTGACTCAAGACTTTGAACCTCGTTTTCTCAATACTGTTTTTTTGGTATGTTGCTCAGCTCGTGGAGCAAATATCTTCGCAACTACTTGACAGATTTTGATTGTTTTTTTTAATGCTCCTTGAACTGTGCTTCAGGGGGCTGCGTTCTTATTTTTAAAATTTAGTCTTTTAAAAATTTTTGGTAGGGTTTCTTGTTAGTAGTGCAAATGTGCTCATTGAGGTATCAGTGGAGAAAACATGAACTACAAATTTTAGTGTTGCAAAAAAATTATTTTGAAAACGCAGCCCCTACAGCATACATTCACCTCTGCACACAGTGTTTACCAACTTTCTATATCATTTTTTAAACTCTTCAGCTGCTCCACGAGGTCCAGTAATGAAATTATTTGTTTCTCAAAAGTTTTCTTGATATCATCTTGAAATTTTTATGGAAGCATTATGAGGTCATTCTTAGTCTCTGTGCCAATTTTCATCAAGATCTAACCAGAAACAAGAAAATTCGTTCCGAAAGGCACGTCCCCCCTTAAGCACGGAAAGCCGACAATTGCTTTGTCACAGTCTTAAAAGGCTCATAACATTGTCACTTACCCAATTGTGGTTTTCAGGGAAATATAGAAGGTCTATAGTGCTTGTAAATGTATGAAAAATGAATATTACAAAAATATTTCATTGCATAATGAAATGTTCTCCCACTCACCGCCGGCGACCGCCATTTTTCTATGTTGTGTGGGATGTCATGTGCTGTACGGAGTGGAGCCATCATCATTTACGAAAGCTTTAGCTGTTGCAGATGGTTCAATTTTCAATGCGAACTGAGGACAGTTCTAATATAGTCGCCAATGGATTTTTCACCCTCCGAAAGGTTGCACTTGTTGGATATTTCGGACTGCATAAATTCACCGTCAAGGTTCCCATAGCACTAATGCGTGTACGACTAATTTTTCGGGCGAGCTGATGCCCTGAAGTTAGATTTTCCTTTCTGAATCACTCGTTTTAAGCCATGCCTCTCAATTTTAAAAGCTGCCATGTGGGATTTTGCGTTGGTGGGGTTGAGTTTGGCTTTTAGTGGCTAGTTGTGGGGCTTCCAAGATTGGAAGCGTGCACAACCTTCCAGCTTCAGAGGCCGTGTCCAATCTTTCTTGGCTAGCAAGACTGTCTAGGGAGCGCGACTTTTCTTTGTCAGTCAGCTTTACCATCATCACTAATACGCCAGGAGGCCTTTTTCTTTTCCTCTTTTTTTCCTTTTCTCTTTTTTGTCGCCATTTCGCACGTGGTCGTGTTGGTACTGTGTCAAGAGTTGTTGAGCCGGTGTGTGTGTCGCACGTTAGCACTCAGTAGTTACTGTGCTTGTCTACTGACCTGAAGAACGTGGGCCGCACCAGTAGTGTTTCAGTGCAGGTGAAATGTTGAAGGCTTGCGTACTTGCTATGTCAGTGCAGGTTAAAAAATCTCGGACCACATCGTTAAATCCCACCAGACAAACGAGACATGGTATGCATCTTTTTGTGACTGGCACCAAGAGTTGTTTGCTTGGTACCATGGAGCCACCAACTGTGCGGCCCGCAATGGTCGGTGGCAGTAATTGCCAACTGCTGACAGTGTTACCACAATCCAAGTACAACCAAATCTGCTCGTCCCCAAGCACAGCAGGATACAGGGCGTTCTTGGGTATTTTTTTGGCTGCTTTATTCCAAATAAACTTCATTATCATGTCTTAAGCATTTTTTTTGGGCTGTTAAGTTTTTTGGCTATTTTGTGGTTCCTGCCAGCTATTAAAGAATCAGTCTGCAACTCTAGTGCATTGCATGCACAGCTGACCATGAGACAACATCGTTGACTGAAATTCAGATGCTTGTAAACCAAGTGTCTTGTTATTTCTAATGAGTTCTGCAGTAGCCTGCAAGGTGGCGGTAGGGTTAATACAGGGAAAATAGTCAACCACCTGTTTAGCGTCTTGTTACATCACGGCTCACGAGTGCACCACTGCTAGACTCTCGCATCGCCCACGTGTTTGCAAAAATGCTCGTTATAAATTGATTTCTCGACCAACTGTGCTGAAGTTTCACCAGCTTGTTTGTGAACACAGAAAGATTAACCTTCATAGCACAAATTACAAGCGAAAATTGGGGTGTCATGGCCCCTTTAAGCTTAGAAGAGTGGTGACATAAAATTTCAAGCTCGAGATGTGTCCCTTATTTGGTTGCTGGTTTTCCAGAAACCTGTGACATGCCTGCAACGCAATGGCGCCGGATGGCCCTTCGCAACAGTTAATCCAGTGGCTGTCGCTCGAAAATCGTGGGCAGTGGGTTTGGCCCTAAAGGCATACCTACTTCGGCGATTTTTCGACCATGTAAGGGTAATAGTGCTTTCATGTTCCAGACACACTATTCTCACGCACCCAATAGCTGAAATGCTCAACAAATTTGAAATTAATTTTTAATAATGAAGAAACCGCAATATTGAAACCGAAACCCAACTTTGTGCACTGTTTACGTATGACGTACTACTTTGCCTGAACTGGAAATCTAGCAAGACATGCAAGTCCTGCCTGTGCAGAGTATGAAAACTGCGAAAGCCACGAATAGCAGCAGACAGGTTACCACGTCAACAACGCCACACCATGTCTGTGCCTGACCGTGCCTCATGCACAAGCTCCTCGGAGCTGTCAAACAATGACAGATACAATTCGAACGCATTTGGAGGTCAACAAGCATCGCCGTTCCTCTTTGATTGAGCAGAACAGATTTTTCGTGTTTGCTTGCCTAGTTGCGCATGATGCTGCTAGATGGCACTACTTGTCTACACCGTCCAAGTTTGTGTTTATAGCGATCGGCTAGAATGCTTACCCTATTATTGTGAATATGTATATGGCGAATCGCTGTGTGGCCCACAAGGCAACATCACTTGCCACCCATTGCACGCCCACCCACATGTAAAAGAAAACCGCATGCTCAAAGAAGGAGGCGCCAGCCAAACACACAGGATCCATAACAGACAAGCAGACAGTGCAAGGGCACATAAGTTTTGTCACTTTCGTTGCTTGTAAAAATTAATGTCACACACACAATGTTTTCATTAATTCTGGTAAGCGAGGTGGCATTTGGAGGCAAGCTATAAAATTCATTTGAATGCAATCTGCAAAACTCTCAAACCTGCAAGCTGGCATGAATGACACAAACGTGCAAATGAACGCACCCAGTTAATTTTATTGAGACTCGCTTACCTCGAAAGATCGACAGAGTTGGCACTCAAAGTTTCGTATTTGCAGGAAAGAATCGCTACATAGTGTGGGTAGTTACGTGACCTTTGCTTGCTGTGTGCTTGTGAGCTGCAGTGTCTACACTGGCACCATTCATGAATCCCGCTTTGGTGCACAAATGATTCAAAAAGAAAGGGGATGCGTCGCGCACAGATAAGGGGGAAGGAAGCAAACCAAGGGAATTTGTTTTGCGGGAGTGCTGCAGGTGAATGTAGGGGGTGTGTTTATTATGCTAGAGGGAAAAAAATCCAAATTTTGATGACTGAAGTTGCAGGTGCATTTATTATGCGAGCGTGCTGATTACGCGAGTAAATACGGTTATATTGCAACATGCACCCAAGTACCAAAATACTGATGCACACAAAGAAAAGCAACTGCATGCACTTGTCGATTTCCTTTATGTGTGTGCGTGCATGCTAAGTTTCTTGAAATTGGCAGTAGTAATATTGCCACGGAGATGAAGTAAAGGAAGAGGAAGAACTCAAGCAGCTGATAGGCGCACGAGGGTGCCAATCAGCCATTGTGACTCTTGCCTGTGGGTTTTCCTCTGTAAACGCATTTTGTACAGAAGTCTCTAACCCCGTAACATATTGGTGAAAGGTGCTGGGTATCAGGCAACGGAGCTCCACAGCGGACGTCGCATCGGTTTTCCAGCCATGGCCAATGCTGAGCCCTCCGCATCAATGTCAGCGTCTCCCACGAACACGGCGTCGCAACCATACGGTTTCGCGCCACTTAAGGATCCCGATACATTCTGCGGGACCGATGGCGTCGACGTTGACGATTGGTTATCTATGTTCGAACAAGTGAGTGTGCTGAATAGATGGGATCACACACTTCAATTGGCTAATGTACTGTTTTACTTGAGAGGCACGGCTAAGGTGTGGTATGAAAACAAGGAAGACGAACTCAGAAGCTGGGACCAATGCAAAGAAAAGATGCGAGAGGTGTTTGGCAAAACCGCGAGTCGCGAGATCGCCACCAAAAAGGAATTGGCCTGCCGTGCCCAATCTCCCACGGAATCCTACCTCACATACATTCAAGACGTGCTGGCCCTCTGCCGAAAAGCCGGAAGCGACATGACAGAGAGTGACAAGGTCGGGCTTGTCCTGAAAGGGATTGACGATGACGGGTTCAATCTGCTGATGTGCAAGGGCTGTTCCACCGTGGACGCGATCATCAAAGAATGTCGTCAGTTTGAGCAAGTGAAAAGTCGCCGCATTATGCCAACATTCACCCGATTTCCAAACACTGCTGCAACATCGACTTGCGAGGACCATTCCGCAACACAACGTTCGTTGCCGCCAGGAAACCTGACACGCATTGTTCGTCGCGAACTCAAAGCAATGGCACCCTCGGCGTTCTATTCACACAGTGCCGATACCACTCCTGTTACTGTTCCTCTTGTTCAAGCCATCATGCGCCAGAAGCTTGAAAACATCGGAGTGCATTCCGTGTGCCATGTCACCGCGTCCAGAGTCAGCGAACGCTCTATCGCGATGCCCTCCTCCGACCGACGGTTTTCTCCACGTACTCTCAACCCTGCTGAGTGGTGAACTGCAGATGACCGCCTTATATGTTTCAACTGCCACCACGTCGGACATATTACTCGTTACTGCTGCAACACATGGTCCTCGGCACTTCGTGCAACGACCAATGTGACCCGTTTCGATGGTGCCGCCTGCACGGTTTCACCTGCTCAAGAGTCCTTTGCCGTTTACCATTCTCGGAACACATGGTACAGCCTCTCGCCTTCACCACGTGGGCACCAGTCTCGTTCGCCGCAGCCACGGCGCTTCTCGTCACCTGTGGCTTCCGGCCGCATCGTCTCGGAAAACTGCGAGATGCAGCCCCCGGAGGTGGTGCTGCATTGAGGACTTCTGCAGCAAATCCTCTCTCCGTTCCTACCATGCGAAGTGTAATAGACATTGAAGCAGATGGTGTGTGTACCTGTACAAGCATTTGTAGACACTGGCACAAGAATTTCGGTCATAAGTTCAAGCCTACATGCACGTTTAAAGAAAGTTCTGGCACCAGCGGCTGCACAAATGCTCCATGTGGCCGATGGCGGCGGCACACCAATGGTTCTCGGTCTGTGCGCTGCTCGCTTAAGTATAAAGGATCGCACTACTTCTGTCATTTTAGCCGTGATTGACCACTGCCTTTATAATGTTATCCTAGGTCTGGACTTCTTGTCAAATCATTCTGCTCTTATCGATTGTGCTACCGGCGTCTTTTAGTTAGAGCTGCCTCAGATAGTCCCTGAACCCCACACTGCCCCGCCGTGCCTGTGCTCTATGCAGGATGTGCGACTGTCATCTCAGGCAGCCACCTACGTCAATTTGACCGCACAGCCACAGGTTCCCGATGGTCAATACGTCCTCCTTCCTCTCGCGGACATCCTTTTGAGCCGCAACATCACCATTCCCCATACGCTTGTGACTGTCACTGACAACTGTACCTCGCTCCCACTTCTCACTTTCAGCTTGTGCCTTCAAGTGCTTCCTCGTGGCATGTTCTTGGCCAGCGTATCTAATGCTGACGAATTCGAAATAGCGGCTCTCACAACAGAGATGGATTTACTTCAGTGTTCTGTAGCTAACAGCACCTATTCTCTGCCAAATCATTTCTCGAAGATTATTGCACCCGACCTCAATCCTGTGCAAGCCAACGGCATCCATCGCCTTCTCGGGCATACACCGACATTTTTGATTTCGACAACAGACCTCTAGGGCAAACATCCACCATTCAGCACCATATAAACACTGGTGATGCCAGTCCTATTCGCCGACGCCCCTATCGTGTCTCCCACACTGAGCGCAGAGTTATCCAAGCGGAAGTTGACAAAATGCGGAACAATGGTGTCATAGTACCATCAAGTAGTCCTTGGGCCTCCCCTGTCGTCTTTGTCGTCTTTGTTGCATTTCCGATGGAGGCGGAAATGTTGTAGGCCTGTTTACTCAGATTTGGGTGCACGTTTAAGAACCCCAGGTGGTCAAAATTTCCGGAGCCCTCCACTACGGCGTCTCTCATAATCATATGGTGGTTTTGGGACGTTAAACCCCAAAAATCAATCAATCAATCTGTCGTCTTTGTGAAGAAAAAGGACGGTACCTGGTGCTTCTGCATTGACTATCGCCACCTCAACAAGATCACGCGAAAAGATGTATACCCGCTACCACACATCTATGACGCGTTGGACTGCCTGCACGGCACTATATACTTCTCGTTTATTGATATTCGGTCTGGCTACTGGCAGATTTCTGTTGACGAAATTGACCGCGAGAAGGCTGCCTTCGTTACACCAGATGGTTTATACCAGTTTAAGGTCATGTCTTTTGGACTATTTAACGCCCCTGCCACATTCGAGCAAATGATGGGTGGTCATAAGTGGTCTACTTGTCTTTGTTACATAGACGATGTGAAAGTCTTTTCATCTACTTCTGATAGCCACTTGACCCGTCTTGTTGCAATTCTCGCAGTCTTCAGAACAGCTGGGCTACAACTCAATTCTAAGAAATTTCAATTTGGCCGCCGTCAGATTGCCATTCTGGGCTATCCTGTAAACGCCGATAGCGACCAATCAGATCCCGAAAAGATCCGTGCCGTCCTTAACTTTCGGTGCCCCGTTCTACATCCAATGTCCGGAGCTTCATCGGCTTATGTTCATACTTTCGTCGTTTTGTGAAAAACTTCGCCGACGTTGCCAGGCCACTCACAGATTTGCTGAACAAAGATACCGCATTCTCATGGGGCCCTGAGCAGGCTCAATCGTTCACCGCTCTCATCGGTTACTTAACTACCCCCCCCCCCCCCCCCCCACCATACTTGCCCACTTTAATCCTTCTGCTGCCACAGAAGTTCGCACTGACGCCAGTGGCCATGGTATCGGCGCAGTTCTCGCTCAGCGGCACCACGGCAGACAGTGCATGATAGCTTACGCCAGTCGCCCGCTTTTTTCCCCTGAGAGGAATTATTTCATCACCGAGAGAGAGTGTTTAGCTTTAGTTTGGGCCGTCGCCAAGTTCCAGCCATATTTATATGATCGCATATTCTCCGTCGTTACGGACCACCACGCCCTCTGCTGGCTGACTTCTCTAAAGGATCCGACTGGACGTCTGGGTCGCTGGGCTCTGAGGCTCCAGGAATTTTCGTTTAACATCAGCTACAAATCTGGCCGTTTGCACAAGGACGCAGGCTGTCTTTCTCGTCATCCGGTGGATCCTCCTGATCCCGTTGCGCCTGACCTGGAGAGCAGCAAAATGGCATTTACTGACATTAGCGATATGCGCATTGAACAGCGACTGGATGAGTCAGTGCACACTATCATCGACGCCATTCAGTCTGACAGCCATAACACTGAATCCCGTATGTTCGTACTACAGGACGGCATCCTCTACCGCCACAACGTCAGCACTGAAGGCCATGAACTTCTGCTCGTCATTCCTGGTCATCTATGGCCTGCCATACTTCAACAACTTCACGACGCACCAACAGCGGGACACCTCGGTGTTTCCCGCACATACGGCCGCGTGCGACGTCGGTTCTTCTGGCCAGGACTGTACCGCAACGTGCATCGATATGTCGCCACTTGTGACCTCTGCCAGCGCCAAAAAAGACCTTCTTTGCTGCCAGCTGGATATCTTCACCCAATTGAAGTCCCCTCTGAATCATTTCATCGCGTGGGGCTCGACCTTCTTGGCCCTTTTCCGACGATGACACTGGGAAATAAATGGATCGCCGTCGCCACAGATTATGCGACCCGTTACGCGATAACAAAGGCCGTGCCAACCAGTTGGGCCACTGACGTCGCGGATTTTCTTCTTCATGACGTCATCTTACGCCACAGTGCACCCCGACAGCTGCTTACGGACCGCGGCCGCTCTTTCTTGTCCAAAGTTGTCGACGACCTCCTTCGATCGTGTGCCACAGTGCCTAAGCTCTCTATCGCCTACCACCCACAAACTAATAGCCTAACTGAATGCCTCAACCGCACGCTCACAGAGATGCTTTCGATGTACGTCTTTGAAGATCATCGAGACTAGGACACCACGTTGGACTATATGACTTTCGCATATAATTCCTCTCGACATGACACCACAGGATTCTCACCTTTTTATCTTTTGTATAGTCGGGACCACATATTGCCATTTGAAACCACCTTGCCTCTTAAGGCATCTGCCTTTGAGTACGCTTGTGAAGCCATTGATCGGGCTCACACGGCTCGTCAAGTCGCCCAGTCTCATCTCACCAGGTCACAGGATATGCGAAAAGCCCGCTACGACCACCGGCATCGTAATATAACGTTTACCCCAGGTGACCGCGTGCTCCTCTGGTCATCATGTCGCCGTGTAGGTCTCTCTGAAAAACTTTTGTCCCGATACGCAGGACCCTACCTAGTCTTACGTCAAGTTAGTGACGTCAACTACGAGATAGCACCATTGCACTCCAATACATCAAGTTCGTCACTTGTTGACATTGTCCATGTTTTGCGCATGAAACCTTACTTCTCTCGAACTTCTCCGGACTCACGCCAAGACGGGGCTCCCAACGCCTGGGGGTCCTGTCACGGAGATGAAGTAAAGGAAGAGGAAGAACTCAAGCAGCTGATAGGCGCGCGAGTGTGCCAATCAGCCATTGTGACTCTTGCCTGTGGGTTTTCCTCTGTAAACGCATTTTGTACATAAGTCTCTAACCCCGTAACAATATTATTCTGTGTTCGAGCACATTTGTGTGTTTCCATTTAGCCAGCCAGCATCTGATTTTCTGGACTTCCTAGGGGGTACAAAAACAGAAAAATTTAGCAGTTCAAGAAACCGTGCATGCAAACAAATGCACCATTTTATAAAGGGAGTAGAAGATTTCTGCAGGTCTGCCAAAAAAATTGTTGCGCTCACTAAACGGACACGAAAGGCAAATACTAAATTATGTTAGAGGGAAAGGTTAATGCTTGAGGATGTCTAAGCTGTCACTGTACAGCATCAGTGTGTACAGCAGCATTTTAGTAGCCAAGAAACAGGGGTAAATATAGGACACCATTTGCACCACCAGTGAGACATCTAGTACTAGCTCAATATGACTTCATAGGTCCTCATTATATATATAACCACAAGTATTTAAACTACCCTTAATAAAATATTACTGTAATAAGTCAGAGGACAGTATAAAATCCTGCTTGTGCTTTTTTGTTCGATTCACAGAAAAAGCTTCGGACATTACTTTTGACGGTACACAACAATGACAGTTTCGACATGCCCAACATGTTTGCCCGACACCCGACATATTTGCCTTTTGCGTCCCTTCACTGACCTCGCCAATATTTTGGCAGAGTGGTAGAGACCTTCTACTCTTTCTTTGGCCATCTCCAATACCTATAAAATGGTACATTTTTTGCATGCGTTGCTCTTTGAACTGCTGCACTTTTCTTTTGTAGTCTCTATGGAGTCCAGAAAATCGGATGCTGACTAAATGGAAACACACAAAAGTGCTCATGCAAAGAATAACATTACTATTAGCGATTTCTCATAGGGTGCCTTTCAAGAGTAGTTTTGTTATTGCTAATTGCTGCATGACCTTTACTGCTTTGTAGCACTTGCACTAATTACAATTTAAAGAAAATGCCATATCCAAGTGATGTTTTCGTATCAAACTGTGTATGTATGCCACTTGATCAAGAGAGGTTGCAGCAACGAAATCAACGTGACTTTCCAATGGGCGCCATAGAGCAAACTCCTACGTTCAAATTGCTTGAATTTGTGTACTTCTGCGACTGTGCACTGAGCAACAAGAAAAACCCACTTGTGTTCTTGCTGCTTTTTTGTGTAAAGGACTGCAAAACCAACCGTAACGAAGCAAGTCACGTAACGTGACCTGCGCTGCTTTTCTGCAGCGCTGTTTGATAGGTCTTGTCTGAATACTGTATGCCAGTGTAAAAGAAACACATGGACAAGAACAAAAACAAAATGAAAAAAAAATGTTTTTAAGGATGGAAAAAACTGTATTCAATAGGAAGGGCTACTTACGGGTCTCGTGACTGCTTTCATGACCCATCCCAATAAGTGTCTTGAAGCCAACTGAGTCATCAGATGCTTTTCATTAGACTCTTCAGAGGGATGGGCATTGGTTCAACATGGATCACACTAGTGAATGCAGCTCACACAGATTTAATGGTATACATGAGTTGATTGTGTTGCATTTTGGCAGCGCTGAATAGCGTCAGCACAAAAGAGACACACGTGGGGCAGTCATGCTCACAGACACACTGATAGACACAGACGCACGCTACAGAGCAATGACTTAGTATCAAGTGCATCATTGGATTTATTCAATCCCTTGCAAACATTGAAATACAGGGCAAGGGCAAGGAACAGCAGCCAGTAAAGTGTATGAGAATAAGCATAACAGGAAGCATGCTTGCATACGTTTTCGATGCGAGGACAAAGTTGCCAGAGAACGGAAAGTGCTTGTGCAGTGCCGGCTAAAGGTTTGGTTTAGGAATGTTACGTCACGAGTCTGTTCTAAGGCAGGTGGTTTTAAGTGCGCTAACAGAATGCGGTCCACCAAAACAAAGTACGTTGGAGTAAAAGGAAGTATACTATACTAAGCATGATTTTTTTTTTTTTTGCAACCTCAGCACTTAGTTGGCATGAAAGAAAAATGTAAAAGTGAATGACATTATGCCTATTGGTACTGCTAATAAAAAGAAAAATCTATCGCAGATACAGCTCTCGCAAATAATTTGAACCAGAAACAGGAAAGCAGCATGGCTCTACATTGTGCAAAATGCAGATGTACTCCAGACTTTTCTTCAATCAAGGTGCTTGCCAGTTATCAGCAAGAGTTCGGGCAGCTCGTTGTTGAAGCTCCCACAATTATCAGTAAAGGCAATGCATGTGTCAGCACAGCCTTGTTATCCCTGAGCAACACAAAAATCAATTTCTTAGATACATTTTAGGTTTGCGTGTACTTAGTGGATGTGTTAATTATAAATTCACCATAGTGAAGTGTATTGTTCATCTGTTTTTAAAAACATTCATGTTGTTCTTTTGATGTTCTTTTGATGCTGTTTTGGTGACTGTAGAATGTGTGTATGTGCCAGGAGGCATGCTTTTTTATTTACTGCCTTGCCGCAATAAAAGTTGTTGTTAGTAGTGTATCGTCTGTTGTTCTTTCTTGACGTCAACTCTTAACCACTTGTTTCTTCCTTTCGTTATGAAAGTAGTGTTGTGACGTTTTTGGAATGCCATTTCAAAACTCCCCGTGAACTTAACATTTGCCTTTAAACTCTCTTTAGAAGGGCCCTTCAACACTTTTCCGGCACATTCAGAAAGCGCTGCTGATCGAGCCAGAAAAGGCTGCTGAGATGAGAGAAATCATGCCATGAACTGGTAGGGTGGCATTATAAATCTTAGTCGTCCGTGGCCTTCTGCTTATTATAAACTGTGTGCTGCGTAGCTACTGTGGCCATAGTGGGATGCCACCACGTGCTCGCGCACATGCGTGCAATCACTCTGAAAAGAAGCTGCACATTACAAAAAAAGGCAGTTTTGCTACAAGGGAAAACGAATATGATAGCAAGAAATGGTAACGTCCCATGAAGAACGACAAGTAGCTCTATACTCGTAGCACACTGCTGAAGAACAAAGAGGGATGCTCGATATGCAAGTGTCGAATATGCAGAACTCGGCGCTCTTGGATATTTCTTTTTCTTTTAAACTGCAGCGCACGGAGTGACCCTTCTGTGTCTCCTGCCACATGGTGGCATCTGACACAGGGTGTTCCCAGCGTTTTTTTTTTTTTTTTCTCTCTCATTTTACATTACGAGAGGGCATAGAAAAGGGTCACTTTTTCGTGCATGTCTCAAGGGCAGTTTTTCAATCAAAACAAAATGTAGGAGCATTGTGTGATAGCAACACGCCCAAGCTCCTTCGAGAATTCGGTGTCACCAGCGGTAAATAGTGTAAATAGCTCACGGTTATAACACTGAAACATGCATGGCACATGGTCGAGCTGTCAAACGCAATGCACTGCGAAACAAGGTGTCGCTGGTTCGAATCCGCGGTCGGGTGCGTCAAGATCTTCTTTCTTCAGACTTCTTTTTTTTTTGTGCATTTTTTATGTTTATACGTACTTATACATATCCAAGACATGACAACGATGACAGAAAGATTTACAAGAGTGTTCATATAATTGCTTTCACAGTAAAAGAAAAAGTGCTCAAAGTCATGGCGCATGCTCACGCATAGACACATTGTGCCCCCCTTTTCTCCGCCTCCATCCCACCCCTGTGTAGCTTTCGGATCGCTAACTCATTCAAAAAGAAAGAGAAAGCACTTGAAGCATGCTACAAATCCCTGTTGATCCACCGTGACTTGACATATTCTAAATTTTTTTTTGTGGCAGTAGATTTGTGGGGCAATAAACTCTTTTAAAGGAAGCCATTTGATGAATACCTAAACAAGTGTTGTTGGGCTACTTTAAGATAACAAATGTGAGAAGATTGTGGATCATGAGTTGTGTCAAAGTAGCCAATGCTTTCTGCATTTAACGCCATCAGCTCGAAATAATGCTGCATTTTACTGCCATAGTGGCTGGTAAAACTTGTTGATTGACATTTCTGAAGCATTTTGGTCGTGTGCAATAATGTCTGCTTGAATTTCAGTTCAGATCATATGAAACTGAAAACATTTACAATTTATTACACAAATGCTTCAAAAATCAACTGGTGGCACTTGTTCAGTAAAGCCAGTTTTTTTCATTGTTGTTTTATTGTGGCAAGAATTATATGAATATTCCTGGCAAATTTTTACTGTTGCCGTTATGCCTCATATGAGATGCGTCGTAAGGTCCTAGGTCTTATGGCGCCCCACACAGCACATGTGCCTGCAAGCCCAGCTTTAGTTGCACATGGTCAACAAGGGACAGCAGTACACACCTTGAATAGCATGGGAGTGTTGATGATGGTGATGGCATGCACATATCTTGATTGTTTTATTGCTGTTAAGAAAACAAAGCTTGAAATCTCAGTCGTTTTCATGTTTACATTTGACTTTTATGGTGTCGCCTATTGGCTGTCGAAAGCCAATTGCTTCGATGTGAGCCTCCATAAGAACTCTATAATCGTATGTAAAAAAAAAATTATGGAGAGAGAGAAAAAAAGGCACTATCAAGTCATTTATGTATTCTTTGTGGGCAGGCATCCCAGGTTGTGTTTGCTTGGAGTAGTGTTGGATAAGGTAGGGTAGGTGCTGCAGAGGAATGCAGTGGCAAGAAAATTGTTGCCCACTTTGTAGTTAAATACAATAACATTTCTGTATAACCAACCTTGTATTGAGTACCAATAAATGTCTTTTAGCCATGCTGGGTAGCAGGCTTCCTCATTAGCATTTTCTATTTTCAGATGGGAAGAAGAGATGGTCACCCAACCAGCTAGCTGCGAAGGTTTTCTACGTAGAAAAACTCTTCTTAAAGATGGACGTCGACCTGCTGTAAGTGTTTCCTCGTTATATTAGCTCATACTGTTTGTAATTTGAATCATTTAGGATCCTGTATGCACAAAAACAAAGTATCCCTGCTGTGTTGTTGAAGTTGACTAGCAATTTTTCGCGGTGGATCAGTAGCTAAGGTGCTCGACTGCTGACCTGAAGGTCATAGTTTCGATCTTGGCCGCGGCAGTTGCATTTTGCTGGAAGCGGCATGGTAGAGGCCCGTGTACTGTGTGATGTTAGTGCACGTTCAAGAACACCAGATGGTCTAAATTGCCGGAGCCCTCCACTACAACGTCTCTCATAATCGTATCGTGGTTTTGGGACGGAAAACCCCAGATATAGATTGCCTAGCAACCTTGTTGCATTGAATTCTCAATTCAAAGGCTTTGTTAGAGTTAGCTAACACCCTTGTCGCACTAAATTAACGATTCAAAACATGCAGCACGATTCAGTATAAAAGAATGGACGTCAAGTATATTAGACACTGGATAAATGAAACTTGATGAAAATGAAATAGGTAAGGGTGCATTCAGGTAATGCAATCATGACAGGATAAACAAAATCGGTCAAGTAGTCCAGAAGCATAGGCGCACCAGCCGGGGGGAGGGGGGCACGGGGGCCGCTAGCCTCCCCACTGAGGAAAGTTAGGGGCTGAGCCCCCCCCCCCCCCCTTTCGACAGTGGTCACTCTTGGCTGCACGCTGGGGAAACCAGCAAGTAAGGCGTAATTTTTTATCACAACAGTAATCATTTAATTATTTTCTTACGGGAGAAACTGGTAGATGTTCTGTGTCTAGAAGGCCAAAGGGTTATGGACATCAAACTCTCTCCAGGCGAAAAACACTGCCACCAGCGCCCCCATCGACACGCGGCCATTAATGGGTAGTGCGGAAAGAGCTGTCCGCAAGCGAATGTGCATAGGCCCATTTTTTTTGTCAGTCTTGAGGTGTGGTTTCTTGAAAATCAAGGACCTGGAAAGCTTCTTCAGTCAATGCAACCTCACTTCACAAAAGTAGGAAGCTCATGAAAGCGAACTGTGGGTACAACGCAAAAGGTGTTTCAGTTATTTCGGTGTGCTGCAATTCAAGCACAAGCAAGCATCGCATGACATCGAGTTCGAGGCGAGCACTTCGAAGTGCGTTCTTCAACGCCTAAATGCGTTAAACTTGGGCATACACGTGACGTTAAATTGACCAAGTACATACACAAGCAATCTATCTTTAGATCAGTGGTACGAAGCTCGCTTTATCCGGTACGAATGGCCCTTACGATTTTCGTCTTTGCAGATGCATTCTCTATCGATCTCTGGTTTTCTGTGCGTTGAACTGTTGCTAGTGTGTTGAGTTGACGGTTGTCTTTCGTTTCTATATACTGCAAATGGGCATAAATGCGTGTCCGCTTTCTCAGTGAATAACGAAAGGCATAACCAAGGCCTTTGAGAGAGCTCCTGCAATCGCGGAGACAAACGGCAAAAGAAAAAAAAAGCCTGATTGTGGTCGCGATTATTTTGCGATTTACCTGTGTGACGTACGTGTTCACATTTCCTAGTTAAAGCGGGAACTTAAAGCCTTCAAAGCCCTACATGCGTAATGCTGTGCAGTGGCGACTATTTCAGATTATCGGTGGGTGCAGCTTGTGCGATTTTTATCGCGCGCGTCACCTGTTTACTATTGCACTGCATGCACCGCGGTCAGAGGCTCTGTTAAGCTTCATAATCAACGTTACCATGGTTCTTCGTGGTAACGATCGGGCTATAATCGTTACCACGGTCGTGGTAATGACCATGGGAACGATCCGTGGTAACGATCATATCACTTTCATCATCACACTTTCTCATGCGGCTGGCTGTTGAGAATGCGAGTAATTCGCTTACCTAACACGTTTGCAATGGCCCTTATTCAGCGTTCTCACCGTTCTGCTTCGTAAAAGCTGCAGAAATCGGCAAAACTGAAGTCCTTTACGTTCGTGGCAAATCACAACACAACAGTAGCGTCGACTAGGGTAGGTTTTGTAGAGCGTGGAGCTGTTGCATATGCTCTTGTTCTCGCCGTCGTTCTGGAAAGTGAATACGCAAGCACTTTATGGTGGTTCAGTGACGCGTCTGACTAGCGGAGAGAAATTCATAGCTCTTTTTCTAAGTGTTCAATGCCCAAATCCACCTAATATTTAGCTGAATCTTTGTTTCATACACTGTAGTTGCATCCGGTTGCGCAGCAAAACGTGCACTGAAGTCGGGCTTTCCACTACTCAAAACTGCGTCGACAGGTGGCGCTGCATGTCCGTAAATCTCCAGAGTCTGACGTCTATAGGTGTTCTCTGAGGAGGCCTTGTCAGTTTTTCGGTAAATACTTATCGTGTCCGCAAAGGAAGCTGGCGTTTGCGCTGCGATGCTATTACACTGAGTTATCTCTGCTTGCGACAAGGAAGCGGGAAGCAGTTTTCGCGAAGGAGAAAGTGGAAAATGTGAATGAGCTGGAAATCTTCGCCCTGCAAAGTTTGTGCTGCACGTGTCAAAAAAAAAAAACGTGAATTTTTGGTGTTCATTTGCGCATGTGTTTTTATCGTGAAAAACAAGTTCAAGTTCCACCGTTGTAAAGGTAAGTCGTTTTGGCCAGCGGAAAATAAGCATATATAGTCAATTTTTGGGCTTTCACTATAACGACCTTTTAAAATAACAAACAAATTGCCACGGTCTGATACTAATCTTATGTAGTTAAACGCCAGAAGGCCACAAAGTGCTGTCACTCAGATTCGTCCGAACTTGAGTGCAACGACGTCTGTTTTTCCACTAGTAACGTCCCAGAGTGCATCATCCTCCATTCCATTCAGTGTCTTATTGATGCAGCATTTGCAGAAAGACAGAAGTACGCCGCCTCAGCGCAAAGCCCTTCCGCTTCATAATTCGGCGCACTCACGATGGAGATCACTTGAATTGCACCCTCGTGACCCTGATGTTGAATTCCAGTGGCAGATCCAAATCAAATTTTTCTGCTCTGAGCGGAGCAATCACATTCTAATGGCGGATCGGGAGCATGAATTGTGTGTTCCAATGGCAGATTGAGAGCAACCGCAGATGACAGGTTGCTCCGTGGAGCAAGAATTTCTGCTCCGCTGAAATCGGCGGATTTGACCTGTCGCGAGAGAGGAAGACGGGACGGCGGCCAACGTGGTCGTGTCGTTCTCTCGCCACTTTATTCCACGCCTGAAGTGGAGCCGCGTGGCTTTCCACGTCCGACACACCAAGTGCGCTATCTTGTTCTAATCCTCGCGCAGCTCGAGCTAGCATCAGCTGCGCGAGAGGCGCGGCGCAGTGATTGAGAAATGATGATGGTGATGATGGCACTACAGGGCTCCCATCTAGCGCTTTGCGCGATTTGAAGGCATATGAAAAAAGAAAGAGAGCGACAAATGCTATATACATGAACGACATTCCATAAAGTGTTCATTTGGCAAGTCCAGGTTGTCAACGTTATGCACAAGGGACGAAGAAGGAAGTGCCGGGTTGCTGTGGTCGCCGACAAGCGGGTCTCACGATGACCTGGTCGGACAGGTCGAGAGTGGACCGTGTGTCGCGAGGTCATGCTGCTAACGTCGGCAGAGGGTCGGCAGTGCGGGTTTTGTTGTTGGGGTCGACGCAACACAGACCTCGAAGTCAAGCGGCGTCTGACGTGCCGGTATAGATAGACGTGCCGACGCCCGCAGGAACGGGCCCTAACAATGCCGCCAAGTGTACAATGGGTAGTCGGGTACACGACTAGTGGTGGGACATTGCATCAGATAGGCCGAGTAGGCGCTTGCGCCGTCTTCAGGGCTGTGACTGCAACTCGTGGCTGCGTAGCAGGGCGGCTCAAAAGTTGCCGCAATGTGTGATGCCAAGCACGTTGTCGTCGCCGACGTAGGGTAATGGGTGGTAGACACGTATGAGGTATGAGCGTCGTCGCGGTTGTGACACACGAGCTGGCATTGTGGACACACGTCTGATTGTTGCCGTCCGGAGGCAAAGGCTCCGGGGAATGGTGGTGGTGGAACCCAGTCTGCGTGGGCTCGCCCGGAGTATTGGACGGGACACCTGTGTTCGTGTAATGAGCTCCGGTAGTCTGCACACGAGGTTTGGCATGCAGGTCTGCATAATTTATGGCTGCCTCTAGCCAACACCCCCTAGATTGCTCCACCACAGGTGTGGTATGCCTGGTGAGCCCTGTCTGAATCGGACCGGGCACGTCGTCCTCAAACACGTCAGTCATAGTCGCAGCGTCTTGAAAGCTTGGCCGTGGTTGATGGCCGGTGGCTTTAACTTCAGCTGCGGGAAACTGCGAGGACGATGGTGGTCGTTGCTGGCAGGACGTGCAGAGCACTGAGGCTGGTCGACAGTCGCCTTCGGACTTCTGGGAGGGTGAAGGTTCCGCAACCGGGAGGTGAATAGAAGGCGTGACAATGCCCGTAGTCGTGGTAGCCACTAGGGCGTTTGGTGATGTTGCCGTCGTAGAACCTGACGTGTCAGCCGTGTTGTGAGCCATGGAGGTCGGCTGAGACGAGCCGGTGGTAAGCATGCCTGCAGCGTCGTCGGCCGAGGACGATGAAAACACAAACCTCGTGGCTGACTGGTTGCATTCAGCCCAAATGTCGAGAACCTTGGCGGATGGGCAGTCGGGCGCAAGACACGCGTCGCTACTGGCCAGACGAGAGGTTAAGTCTCGTTTATCGGACGTTGTTGAAGGCGAAAGCTTCGAGGTCGGGAAGTCAATAACAGGCGAAAGGTCACCTGTGCCAGACTCCGAGGCGGGCGGCAAGGTGGTCGTCATGGAGTCTGGTGGGGCCACGGTGTCGGGTGTCATCGCTTTCGTGGAAAACGTGCAGATAGCAAGCATGCCAGAAGGACCATCGGCCGAGGACTTCGAAAAAACGCACTTCGTGGTGGACAGGTTGTCGGCAGCAGGATGGACTTCAAGAACCTCGTCGGATCTGTGACCGGGTGCGAGAATCACTGCGCTAGTGGCCGTACCAAAGGTGGAGGGCGACGTTGTCGGGGAAGTTAGGTTGCGGTCATATGAGAGCTTCGGGCCGGAGGGTCCAGCATGCTGCGACGCAGAGTAAACCTGAAAGTCGTGGGTCCCTGGAAGTGGTCGGTACGTGAGGCCATAGCTGGCAAGCACCGCAGAGCAGAGGTCATCGTAAGGCTGCTGGCTGGAGGTTGAAGTGGCAGAGAGATGACGCAACTCTACCGGACGGGCGTCATGAAGAATGGCGGGCATCAGCGGCTGGTCCGTGACGCCATTCAATGCAAGAACGGCATCGGGCTGCATGAACCATACCTTGGGGTAGGTCGACTGGAATGGCGGCACTGGCGGCCAGAGTTGCGGGAACATGGCAGCGGGCCGCTCCGCGAAGGGCGTGTTCTCCGGGTCACCAATGTAGTGAGAGAGGAAGACGGGACGGCGGCAACGTGGTCGTGTCGTTCTCTCGCCACTTTATTCCACGCCTGAAGCGGAGCCGCGTGGCTTTCCACGTACGACACACCAAGTGCGCTAGCTTGTTCTTATCCTCGCGCAGCTCAAGCTAGCATCAGCTGCGCGAGAGGCGCGGCGCGGTGATTGAGAAATGATGATGGTGATGATGGCACTACAGACCGGAAGTTCAAGTGACGTATTCTGTGCATACCTGCCTTTCATCCAATCTCCTATGGATGCCCGGAAAGCGCTTTGCACTCTCTCGCACCCTCTCATGCTCCCTCGCTAGATTTCCGCTCACCAAGAGCTCCCGCCGAGACGCGCGCATTCCAATTGCAGATTTGGCGAAAGCAATCTTGCTCCGATCTGAGCGTTCCATTTGCAATCCGACTCAGCGCTCGCGATCTGCCATTGGAATTCAAAATGAGTCATGCGCTATTTCGAGGGCTTTCAGGCGGATACACTCTGCTATTACGGGTAGCGGCTTTGTATGCAGCTCCCGGACGACTTCGGCTAATAGCGTTTCCAGTTTGGGGTGCACTGCAGCCCGTCCACAAACGATGTTTTTTTTGTGTGTTTTTTTTTTGCGGCAGGATGCGGTGCACTGCTTTTGGCTCCTCCAGTATCGGACGCTTTTCTCCGATGCACCTAATTTCCGTTGTGCCACGAGGTTGCCGTGCGCTTTGACATACTCTATAACCTTTTGTTAAAGCCTATCGTAAACTGCTGTCAGAGTACCACTCATTTCTGAAGGAAATAGAAGAAAAAGAAAACAGCAGACTGACAGCATATAACCAAGGCAAAATGGCATTGCTAAGGCCTACACTGTAGGCCTTATCTAGCCTTGCCCAACGGGGCTGCAGCTGATGCTCGCGATGGCAATGGAGGCTTTCGGCTTCAAATGCCCATTGTTGTGAGACTTCCACATTCTTTTCTGCCAATGATCCCTATATAAGACAAGAGTGGACTTCTCACTGCGGTTTTTTTTCTTTAAAAATTCTACCTATATTCCCATTTTTAAGGCAGTTGTAACATCCTCTGTACTTGCTAACATTCCCCTAAACGAGCCCTTCAAGTTTTGTTCAAATTTTGTGACGTGGGTTATTGCATGTAAGATATCTCTTCTAATCAATGTTCTTTTTTTTCAAGACTTGAGACCTAAGTTTCTGCTAAATTTTAACGGGATAGCGTTAAAGAGCTCATTTAGCAGTATTTCCGCCATCTGAATTGGTGTAAGCTCGGGCGTCGTTGGTTGTGAGTGAAAAATCATCTTGTTTATGACTGAAAAAAATGAGAAAGATACGATGAAAATAAATTACGAAAGCTTTCGGGTCTGAGTGAGGATCGAACCCAGGTCGTTTGCCCGGCAAGCAGGTGTTCTACCATTGCTTAGAAGTGCAGTGAAAGTAACTTTCATGCTTTACAAACATGCATGTCCTGTATACAGGCTTCACTATGCAACATCTAATATCGCAGTAATAGTGCATTCTACAAACGATAGGGGAAGAGAGCATGCGATTTCCAGAACGACTTTGTGATTTAAAGCTAGCCACCCACGGCAAAAGGCATACACGTTACTGCGCATATTTTCTTGAGACCGCGTAGTGGGTACATAGCAAGTTCGAAAATATTTGACGCATATTAAACCATGCAACTTATTACACAGAATGCAGTTATATGTGAAAGCTTCAATGACACAAGCCACTTTCAACTTTATCGATTACATTGTAGTTATACACAATTTAAACTTCTTGAGTAACATCATACAACAAAAAGCGTGCACTAAGTATTTGAAGTACGCACTGTAGGCACAGGATATCGCTATTGTGTTCAACTCTTAAAGGAAAAGTTGAAGTATCCCCATTTTTTTGTTGTAATGGCTTTACACACAAGACTATTATCAATAGAACTTTTTATGCCAGCACATCGAAACATATTTTTTTTTCTTGCTATTGCACTGCATTACTAAAATAAAACCACTGACAAATGGTTAGGTATTGAAGTTCCCGTCTTCAAGCACAAATTTCTGTAGACCCAGGTTTCGAGTAGCAGCAAATTTAGGTAGTTTTTACGGATGTTGCACTGCACATTCAATTTCCGAGGAAGTAGCTTGGTAGTGCAGTAATACCTCGTTAACTCGAACTCGCATATCTTGACAAGTCGGCTGTGTCAAAATTTTCCGCAGCACCGAACATTTTCCCATTCGTCCCACGTATATTTTTTCCTTTATCTCGGAGTATTTTTGGATTGGATTGTGGATAACTTGAAATCTTGACTGGGAGTGGAACAAAACTTTTGATTCCAGACCATTTCACAAGACTACGATGGTACTGTGACGCCTGAAGTCTGTTGATTTTTTTTTCTTATTTAGCTGTGCCTGCCACTATGTCGATGCTTTCTACAAACGCGAAGTGCGCGAAGTCACAGCCCAGCAACATATCAACCTTGTTAAGCAACCCTATGGCATGTCATGTGACACATGCGCTGAGCAGAGAGGCCCTCCAAGGTCTATTCAAATAGGCCACGAAAGTTCGGGCGAAAAGCGATTCAGAAGATATTGCCAGCAATATCAGCATAGGGAGTTATGGGAGCTGTGATTGAAGCGTGACTATGTGTGAAGGGAATAAACAGTAATAGTGAAAAACAAAGTTTGATTGAAAGTCGAAGCAATCACTATGTTTTACAAATGACATTTCTTTCCCCCAGCAATATTATGTAGGTGTAATGAACAAAGAATTTATGACAGTTCTTTTATTATTACAAAAAATATTTTTTCTAGCGCCCTCTGCCCATGCTAATTAATTACTCAGTGCAGCCCTTGCACTGCATGAAAAGGCACGCTCGTAAAATTTGTCTGCGATGACACACCCCCTCACATGTTTTCGTGTTCCGCACTTGCTTGCATTCTCTGCTGCGCACGAAATTGTGAGGTGCATTTTATCGTTAATGAATGTCATGAGTGCAGTGTGCAAGGAGGAGCAGAATGATGCGTCTTACATTTAATGCAGAGTGCTTTCGTCGGTAACTGCGGAAACGATGTGCCGTTCAAGGACGCAGTAGCAACGAACGTACGCCTGGTGACCCATGTCTTCTAGATAAGAAAAAAGGGCAATGGTTTGGAATACAATGCTCGCTGGACTATCAATCAGTATTCCTGCAGCGCGGTTTCCTTCTCGAGCATGCAGTGCCTACTATTATTTGCATTGTTGTTGAGCAGATCGCACAGTTATCTATCACGCCACAATTTGAATGTCTGCATTCACATGCGTAGCGGTAATTTATTGGAGCATAATGCGAAAACGCATAACGCAAGTAGTGTCCACAGAGTTTTTTGTGCTTATTACTATTGTGTGCAGTGTAATAAATTTGACTTGTTGTGACCATTGAATAAAACTGTAAAGTCATAATTATGCATGACTAGGCATCATTTCTTCCCATTAAAACTGAAACACACAAGCATTGTGCATGCTAAAGAACCTGCGTAAAGCAAATCAGCAACACTGTAGATAATACAGGTGTACGCTGTTGGTTGCTTTAATCCATCTGCAGAAGATGCCACCAGCGCGGAATAAAAGTTCGAAGAATAAGTTTGCTTGTAGAATCAAGGCGAAGTGAACGGTAGTACAGCTAATCCTTTAATGCCTGAATTATGAAACTGCCGAGCAAAATAGAAATTGTTTTCATTGTCCAGCTTTAAAGAGCACCCTTTAAATGATGGCACGGTTAAGTTATCTAAAATGCAGCTTTAATGCATACTTTTGTGTAGGTCGTGAATTGTCCATATGCCACACAAGCTAGGACCTTAGAACAAAAAACACGCTTCAGAACTACGCAACATGTTGTGTGCCACCTCTTGAGTGTGCACACACCAAATAAACAAAATTATTGAAGATAGAACTTATGGTACCAAGACGAGAAAAAACGAAGTGAGAGCTGTGGCACGCGCTTTGCCCTTTTCGCCATCAGCTCTAAAACGATCGGTTCTAGCCTAAAATACCTTAGACGAGACAGCGCTAAATTTTTCATGCTGAAAGCTACATGCCTTGTGAGTACTTTACAGCCAGCAATAAAGCTGGAATGCATTTCGTGACTTACTTGCTCAATGTTTTTCGGTATGTCGCAACATCTGGCAGCAAAGGATTAAACATCATTAGCTAATCATGAGTCGGTATTAGATTAGCTAGCGTGGACTTGAAGCGCACTTGTGGAGGATTCGCCGGTGATCGCCTTAGCCTAAGTCTTTAGCGATCAGGGGCCTACGAAAAGTAATTTGCGATCAAGTTTCATGCCAGTGCACACAAAAGGACCTCACTTGCTTACCAGCTATTGTGTCACATCCTTTATATTGTTTTGTTCTGCTGCAAGTGTTCCCTCCTCTCAGAGATGGTGCAAAGCCCCATGATCAGCTGATCAGCCGCCATTTTCTGAACATATGGGCTTTTACGGAGCCTTCACTACCAGTTGTATCTAGCTTGGGCCCTCTGCCCACGCTTGGCGTAGTTTGTCTCGTTCACTTTGTCCAATCTGCATGATTTTCCTTGGGGTGTGATTTCCGTTAATCTGTGCAAACCACGTGGTATGGATTTTTGGCTGACTGTGAGTACAGTGCTCTTAATTTTCCTGAGGTGTGATTTCCGTTCATCTGCGCAAAGCGAGTGATGCGGATTTTTCGCTGACTGTGAGGAGCGGCAACTTAGCGCGAGTGCGGAAAGCATGGCGTCAAAGCAGTGCAAGTCGGTAACGCTCGAGAAAAAGGTTGCCTTAGTTACAGAAGTAGAGAAAGGAGGCTGAACGAAATTGAGGATCGTGCAGAAATCGGCATCCCTTTTTCTATGCTTTCAACGGTGCTGAAAAACAAGCAGAAGGTGCCGGATGGATTTCATCAGAGCAATCAGCGGAAGCGGGTTCGAGGGTTGAAGTTGCCAAACGCAGCAAATGTCGGCAGAAGGTGCCGACATCTTCTAAGACGAGAAATTCGCCGCGCTTGCTTCGCAATAAGGTTGAGTGCTACGGCGGGGAAGATCGACTGATGCGATGCGTCAAACAGCTGGAGGATGCCTTTCTAGGCCTGAGTACGACCTCAAAGCAGACGAGCAATAGGCAGTTTTTCTATGCTAAATTAAATGGCAGTGTAGCAAAACCCAGCCAGCTAAAGTTTCTTGTGTGTGTGTTTTTTTGTATCTTAAACCTGTACAAAAAGAAAGATTAGAAACTGCTGCTGTAGAGCTGGTAAGTAGAAGAGATTTTTCTGAAAGCGCTCATCTTTTCTGGTGATTAGCACAACTTTGCTTATCTCGAAAATTCATTTATCTGGAAATTTTTCCTGGTTTTTATGACTTTGAGTTAACAAGTTATTAGTGTATTTATTTTGATCGTTCTCATTTTGGCCAACTCAGTGTAGCATTTTTCGTGAGTTTATGCATAAGCATGTTGGTAAAATGTTGTTAGGCTTTTTTTCTTAGCACGCTGGTGGCAATTGTAGATCCCTGAAGCTAGGAAGCTTGAGAATGCCTGGTTTAGGGTAAGCTCTAAGCATTTTATTGAACATTGTGTCATCTTCTGCAGATTTCTGCATGGCTGCGGTACTGGGTGGAGCTGCGAGGAAACTCCTTAGTCTTCTACTCTCCCAAGTCACTACTTGCCAAAGACCGTTCTGATGTGAGTGATGTTATCACACAAAGTTTGTAGAGCAGGCCACATGCACTATGTACAGGTACAGTGGCTGGAATAGAGATGTGTGAACGCGCCGGCTAGCGTATAGCGCCTTAAGAGGAAACAGCCAGGTGGCGCTGGCACATGTTTGCACGTCACCCAAGGCGGCGACGCGCTGCGCAGAGACGTGAATCAGTCACGCGTGCGGGCAATGTGAAACATTTAAAATATATTTTGTTGCTGGTGCAGGGCCTCATATTGTGACCGAGAAAATATGTTAATTAGATTCTGGAATAACAGGATGCCTACGCGGATGCGCGACTGAACTGAAATATTGACAGGGTACTGAAAGTGAGCGCATGACGGCTCTGAAACATTTTATCGATGTGAAGTGGTAGAAGAGCAGAGCGATGAACTCAGTTGTGAGCTATTGCTTGTAACACTTTCCACGGCGAACCATCATTTCCTCAAGCACTAATCTGTAAATGAACCCCCATAATTCGTAACATCAAACTTGGAGATGAGAATCACGAGTGGTATCTGGATGAAAATATTTTATTTTCTGCACACATGTCATAGAACACATTTCCAAGTAGTGACTCACTATCCATTTACAACAATGCATTCTTCATATTTGGTCGCCCGTATTTTTTTATCCCTAGGAAAAAAAAAGTTTTGTATTTCACAAGCGCCCCACAAAACGTTGGGCTGCAAGCTTATAGTGATGCACCTGAGCTTCAGGTACTTACTATTTTCGTGGGAAGATGCTTGCTCCTTGGGGAGTGCCTTTGTATAAAAACGTAAATGGGTGAGCAGAAAAAAACTTGGTCACTTGATTGGTAAGGCTTGGACCATGCTGTGCGCAGCCTAATGTGACATATATATATTTTTTTCAAGCAAGACACAAGCTCTTCTAAGCTGTCACGGTGAAGCTCATTGTAGAATAACCACTTTGAAAGATTTCAAGGGCATCTACGAATGCGAAGAGCTTCTCTGAAAGGCCTATCCATAGGCGTCCGTACGGGGTGGGCAAATGGGGCGGATGCCCCCCCTAGTCACTTGGAAAGGGGGCGCTAAATCTGCTTTAATACATTGAATAGGCAGCGGGGCATTCTTTTAGTCACCTAAAAGGGGGGTGCGAAATTTGCCTCGTATATTGATTTCATAGGGAGGGGGTGCAATTAACTTTTGCCCCCCCCCCCCCCCCCCGAACGGGAATCCTGCGCACACCTGTCCCTTTCAATATGGACAACGAACAATTTCACCATTCACCATGTGCTCGAAGAGTGCCGTACCTCTCGTGGATGTGCAGCTCGCACACAGCCAAATTTTCATACAGTAGCTTGCCAGCGCGCGGCATATCGCTCTTCGCCACTGCGCTAACAGAGGTTTGTCCTTTGTAACACCGAACAATGCATGCTTCTTTTTAGCGGAATTGTAGCCTGTTGTGCACCCTGATACGAAGAAATTACTTTGTTTTCGTGCTATGAGAGTGCATACAGAAGCATTAATGTCAAAGTGCCACCGCTACGAAAAAAAAAAAAGAGAGAGGACGAACACGGCCGACGAAACTGTCGGAAACGTGCAAACAACGTATGGATGGATGGATGGATGGATATGGCTATACCCTTCAGATCGGGTGGTGGCTAGCGCCACCAAGCTGTAATACTTAATGAACCAATAACTAGATTTATTTTTTTTTTCTTTAAATACAGATGTTGAGGATTCGTACTTTGCAGTGAAGGTTTTAATTTTCACTTGTGCCTTGACTTTACCCACCAATCAGATAACCTCCTTCTAGTTAAGTCTACCCACTTAAAGTCTATTTCGCCCTTCCTGTCTCTAAACCCCAGTGCTTTGAAAAACTCTGCGCCATCATCCTGAACTATAGGGTGAAGCCCTTTACAGAACATTATGAAGTGTTCGGCAGTTTCTTCATCCTTTCCACATGCACTGCATCCCGTGTCTACCCCTTCGTATTTGGCCCGATATGTCTTGGTTTGCAGTACTCCCGTCCTCGCCTCAAACAGTAGAGAACTACCCCGAGTATTATCATAGATTCTTTCCTTGGCGATTTCCTGCTTAAAAGTTTGATAGATCTCTAATGCGAACTTCTTAATCATGCCAATTCTCCACATATCAGTCTCAGCTTCCTTCACCTTCTTCTTAACCGATAATTCTTTTTGGTTTGGCCCCCTGCTGTCTTCTAAGTATTTACTAGTCAATTTTCCGGTTCGCTTCCTCCATTTTGTATCAACATTCTTCATGTACAAGTAGCTGAATACCTTCCTAGCCCAACGCTCCTCCCCCATTTCTCTCAATCGCTTCTCAAATTTTATCTTGTTGATAGCTTCCCTGCCCTCAAACGATGTCCAACCCATATCACCTTGTACTCCCTGATTTGGTGTATTCCCGTGAGCTCCTAAGGCAAGCCTACCTATTCCACGTTGCTTAATTTCTAATCTTGCTTGAACTTTTGATCTCATACACAACACCGCATTGCCAAACGTCAGACCAGGAACCATGATCCCTTTCCATATTCCTCTCACAACATCATACCTATTGTAATTCCACAGTCTAACGACTGCACGCGCCCTCACGCGGCTCCTCCTCAGAGACTTCAGTGCGCTCCGTAGGCGCTGCTTGCCTCTCATCACACTTCTCTATTCTAGCCACTGTAGTACAGGAGAATTCGCTAGCCCCTGTTGCCATGGTAGATAAAAATTGCTGTGCGTACACTTTTAAGGTTCAATATATAGTGATATCAAGACTGGCATTTTGCTTAGGTTTTCTATTGAACTCTTGTGATGTTCAGCAGTGGTTTAACTGTGCCTGTTGAACTATTTTGCTGTAATCCCATCTCCCTGTGCCTTGCTGCACACATTTGAGTGCAGCTTTCACCAACTATGCTAAAGTTCACCATTCCAGCTCTTTACATGGCAATGGAGTATTTCTGGTCAGAATACAGTGAACTCTCATTTGAGTGAACTCCATGGGACCTAAGGAAGTAGTTCACATAACTGAAAGTTCTCTAAACTGAATATTCACTGGAATATGGAACAGCATTGGGGACAGTAGAAAAACAGTCAAACGTGTGAGACGTAGTTTATTTTGAAAACAATGCTGCAATTGTCATTGCATTGGTGCCCTTGAAGCGCCATATGAGACAAAGCTGTCCTGAGAGCCTAGATTTTTGTGCACTGCCCCTGGCACAGCTTATTGCTGTAACATGAAGTCTCGCAACATTCTTATATATTCTAGTCTCAGCTAGACATACAGGATTTGAACCTGTCTCAGTCATTACAACTTGCTTTTCGTGCTCTTCTTTTTTTGGTTTCGGACGAACACTCAAAACACTTTCTGTATCTTACTACTAGGTGCAGGCACTGAACCACTTGTGGCCCATTTTCGTCTCCCGCATGGCTGCTTCCTCTCAGTGATGCTGTGTGCACAAGCGATGTTGCAATACCAATGATGTATGAGCAATTTAGGAGTGGCACGCATCGCCTAGGCCAGTGCTAAAAGGGGCAAAACATTATCGAATTGAACTAAAAAATGAGCCCGCATCTGCAGACCAAGTTCATTCCACTGAAATATTCACTGTTCAGAAGGTCAACTGAAATATTTTTTCTGTAGAATTTATAGGAAAACTGTAGGCGATTTTTTTTAAAGTTTGGTATTCTGAAATATTCAGTAAACTGGGGAACGTTTGTTCAAGTGAGAGTTCACTGTATATTCATAGCCTGGTACCGAAGGCACCGTGAGCTTTTCTGTAATGCTGCATACTCAGTCCATTTCATTCTATTCTATCCATTCTAGCAACGTGCTTTTTATCATCATACTCAGGCTAAGCAAAGTCTCTGTGCCACCACGTGCACCTCTGTTGTTGAAAGTTTAGCATGATGTCAATAGTCTCTCTTTTTACGTAACTATCAATGAAATGAAGACGTTTTCTTTTTCTTTTCTTACTTTTTGTCTCGCAAGTCACTGTTCATATTGTGTCATCGCCAAACAGGAAAATCTTGCTCATTTGCATGCTGTAAACAACAACTTCACGCAAACGAAGATATGGGCATGCAAAAGTTTGATATTTCACATGAAATAATGATGCCTATTGTAATGCTAAGCCTAATTGTCTGCATAGAGCGCATATGGAGGTGCAGAGTGGTGTGGCTGCTCCTCGCACACATTGGAGCGCTCGTTGTGCATTTTGATTGTGAAACCAACATAATGTGGTGGCAAACAAGGGCACACAAAAACTCAGCTGCACCATCAGCCTCAAATAAAGCACAAGTGCCCTCATGTGTCCTAAAGCAAGTCGCTCTTGGCTTGAGAATATTCCCAACTTATCCCCTCCCACTTGTTACAAACCACACTTGCAGACGTGCTCAGCAAGGCCTCCATTTGTTTGCAAATAACACAGTGATGAGCTTTGAACAGTGCTGTGAACTGGATTTCTCTCTGCTCAGACTGACTGGGGCCAAGTGCTGGCTTCCTTAAATTCAAAATACAATGCAGAACTCTGTATGTTAAAGGAGCCTTCCAACACTATTTTAGAACCAATTTTTTTATCTGCGGTTTGCGTAGACCGATAGCTGGGGATACATTTAGCATAGGTCTAAGTGCTGATATCAAATGATTCAATATTTTTATCACGCAATAAAGCCACTACATCGCTGCTGATCACATCACGACGTAGTAGCTCTCGCCAGAACTTTGCAAGTGGAAATGACACCGGAAGGTTGCCATCATATTATTGGATAAATGTAACGTTAGAAGTGATCGTGGTGTAAGATCCTAACTGAGGTTACTAATCTGTCACTTTTTTCCTTCTCTGTGCTCTTTCATCAAACTCTGAATAGAGACAACCACAGCAAAAAAAGATAACTGCGACTACATAGTACTAAAAAGATGGTGGCTGCCATTTCACCACTAGATTTTTGGCTTGCGTGGGTCCGATATCCATACGAAAGACCTCTTTCTCTTTTTCTTCCTTACTCTTCCTTTTAGGAGTTTGTGTTTTTCCACACGTGCACTGTTGAAGGGGTGCAGTGCACCATTGTTGTTCGTCGGGCGGCTCATCAAACAATGCGCGAAGGGTCAGCAGTAGTTCACTGTCGTGGTTGTTCCACAAGTTCCTTTCTCAATATAAGAGGAGGGAGTGATTTGGAATGTTATAAAAACATAGTAGCTCCCACTCACGTTCTTGCAAAGCCAGGCGTCGGGCACAAGGTCTACATTACTTCGGAAAAAAAAAAAAAGGAGTGCGAGCTTCCCCTACGTAGGCATTTTAAGCTTATTTGATGGGGCAGCCTTCCGACATCATTTTTTATAACACTAACACCCTATTTATTTCCCAACTGTGTAAGTACCATGGGTACTCGCGCCCACTCCTTAATATGACAGCATATTAAGTGAAAAAATTTGTGAACACAATGTTTCACTGAAGAGAAAATGAGTTTTATACCTGAAGAGAAAGCAAATGAATTGTTCTTCCTATACGGCAAGTTTTGTCATTACAATTTTTGTTATAAGGAATTGGTTTTGGGACGTTAAACCCCACATAATAAATATCAGAAAAAAAATAATTTATTAATTTTTCTATTCACATATCTTCCCATTTGGTCCTCCGACAGCTTCCTGGTTGAAGTTCTTCATTGTCGTCTATGGGTAAACTTAAAAAATTATTTTCTTTGTTAAAACAAAAGTTGTAATGATAGAATTTTCCATATAAAAACTGTTCATTTGCTTTCAATTGCAACATAAAGCAGAATTTTAATTGGAGCACCACATGGTGCAAATTGTGTCACGATGTGGACGAAAATTACGATTTTCTGATGTTCGGGATTTTTTTCTGCAACATTTAGAAGCTTGAGGGGTCTAAAAAAATTTTTTTTGCGCGAAATGTACTTTTGGTGGATTAAGTATGTATTAGTCCAATATTCATAGAGGGTGCCATATTGCAGTGAAAAAAAAATGCAAACATAGAACTTTTTGGCAAAATTATTGGAGCTGTATATGGCAGAAAAATTGCACCAAAATATTCAGCTTTGAATGCATTACACAAACGCTTTCGTTTAATATGAAAATCAAATTTGGTTTAGAAACAATGAACGATAGTCTTGGAATCAATTTTCTCACAGACAATACCCAGACGACATTCTGGGAAGTAGAGAAAGCACCCATGTGACCAAACATTTTTTTTTCTTTGTAATATTCTAGCACTTCACTGTTTTCTGATACAGCAAATCAGCACAATATTTTTTAAGTATATTTGAACTGGTCACCAAAATGGCTGGGACGTTTGGCGTGACCCAAGAGGGATTTCGATCAATTCTCCCTTTTGATGCAGTTGCTTGTTTTCATTAACTAGTAAATTAAATTTATTTAATTAATAAATTTAATTTATTTATTTTTCTAACTATCTTAAGATGTCTGTAATAACAAAAAAAGTAATTAAGAAGGTAGCGATCAAATATTTCAGTTCCGTAAAGTTTGAGTTTTTTCAGACGCATTTCTTGAAACATCCCGGTGAAGTTTAAAACAGTTCATCTTCATTCGTGCTGTGCTGTTGTGAGTATACTAACCTTTGTAGATAAAAGACATACGTGTACATCTTCCCAAACAGCCACAATATGGTGAAGACATTATGTGCGTCATTACTTGTACATTTAAAATGCATGCCTTTTTTCAATAATTTTTCTTGCTTGGCATGTGCTGACACATTGGAAGAATATGTAGTACAGGCAATTTTTTTCTAGCTTCGATTCCTCTCCGTTTATTTTTTATGCTCTACTACTGCAGTCAACTGGTGAGTTTCAGCTATGTCCTTAGGCCGGTTCTCGCTTATCTCGACAGCAAAACTGATGGCCTTCAGGTTTAGAATTTTTTTTAAGGTGACGGATTTGTTACTATCTCATTTATTGCTCCCCGGTATGCGATCACGCCTGGTTCCATGCAGGAATTGACTGATGCAAACAATGGCGCTGGCTGTAGTTGTGTTTCCTGTTTCGGGGACTCGCAAAAGCCGCTTACGTTTGGTTGACAATAAGATGAAATATTATTATAGGTTTTGAACTTGTTTTTGCTATCCATACATGCTCACAATGACATAATTTTCTTCACTGTGCTCACCTGTGCAGTTTGCTTGTGCTATGGAAGCACGCGCCGGTTTCTCAGCTACAAAACTGAGTCTAGCAGCAATTCCTCTGAATCGCCACTTGACTGGTGAATCAAAATCTGATTCAATGAATGTCGATTTATCATACGAGTTCTTTTTACGAGTTACGATTCATATGTTGACGAGTGAACGACATCTCAAACGCGTGCATGGCGAGACAATAATCACTGGAGAAAAAGTGGCTTTTTTTCCTCCGAGTTTCCATTTGATGCTGCTTCATGGACTTAATTTTATATTTCTATGAGCTACACAGACATTCATTGCATCGCGTAATGTTTTAACAGTCGTGTAGGTTTTTTTTTTTAGAATTCATCTTATTGTTACTTATGAAAAAACCATGTGCATGTAGCAACAGAAAATATTTGTCACTTTATGCTCGCTAAAAAAAATTGAGCCAATTTCGCTAAGTAAATTGCCTGAAGAATTCTTCAGAAAAAAAAAAAGTACACATTTCTGGGACGCATTTCACAAGAAAAATTGGCCTCACATGGTTAAAATATAAAGCCGCTATGAATTTATTAAACATAAATGTTTTTAAATCTTCAGCAGCATTCAGGGAAAGAGGAAAAAAGATAGCTGTGCTCATGGACTGTTTTAGCATGGTTGCCTAGATATCAGATAAGATGCATTAATGGTGCTTTGAACTACAGTAGACTCTCAGTAAACGGAACCTGAAGGGACCAGGAAAATATGTTCCATTAACACGAGTTCTGTTTACTGAGAGGTGAACATGGGTGTCGAATATAAGCCCGAAACTAAGTATTGCAGAAGCAGTAGTTCCGTTTAAGCAGTGGTTCCGTTTAACAGATTTCCATTTACTGAGGGTCTACTCTACTGTGAAATTCTTAGCAAGCACTCCCCACCCAATCTCCGTTCAGCAAGTTGAAATTATTGGCAAAGTGGAAGGGTGGTACTTACCCATAATGGCACCAAAATTCAATATGACGGCGGCAAGCTTTACCTGCCGCACATCTTGCTACAAAAAAATTGAGCGCACAAGAACTTCTCCGAAGTCTTCTTACTTTGATTCGCGGTGCAGCACATTATGACAGCTCACAGACATAAAAAACGCAAAAAACCGCAATCAGACCTCGGGAAGCATGGCTTGAAAGCTCCTTCGTTGAGCCTACGCCGACACAACAGCTTTGGGCAAACAAACATAGGTCTCGGAGACCGTATTTTTGTTGAATACTCGTCATAGGTACCATTTTCAAGTACAGATCTTGAAGACCGTGCTTTTTTTCACGGGATTGTAAAAATCGGCATTGGTGCCTCTCGCTAAATTTACGTTGCAATCATCATAGAGGAATACAAAAGACCGAAATTTTTATGACAACTTTCAGGCACAGGCACATTTGGGCTGCTTAGCAGCATTAGATGGGATTCAGGCAGGCTAGTGTTGCATGGATGCGGTGCGTGATAGGTGTGTGAAAGAGAATGGGGGTAGACGTTTTCGAGGAATGGCATTGAAAATTAAAATTAGCATTGACATTGCAGAGGGCACGTGCTCAGAATTATAAATATACTAGTTGTTATCCTTCGAGCCATGCTACTTGAATGCAGCCACGTAGGCAAGTGCATGGCCATGACAAAGTAGGTAATTGCCCTACCCCTTCAGTATAATCGTAAAAATTAAGCTCCTACTAATTTTGTTGCGTGGAGACATGTGTGTGTGTGATGAGGATGCACTGAAGGGGAGATGTACCTCAAGGGTCTATTTTTGCTATTATTATGATGATTATTCAAATTAAATTTTTTGCAATGTGAATTTTGCACTAATTTTTGTCATTTGTAATTTCAGCTTCGCCTCAATATTGTATTTCGCTGTTCTTGTGCTTGTGTTAGTATATGCCACCTGGAAGGGGCTGGAAAAGTAAGGTCTCTTGTAGAACGTTTCTACATTATAGTAGGCATAGGAGAGTGATATGAGAGAGTCTGTATTGCTCACATACAAATGGTGTTGCATAACTTGAAGAAAGATATTTTGTTCTCAACAGTAGTTTTCCTCAACAGAAAAATTTGTGTGCTGACTATATAGTTGTCGAGAGCATTGATTGGCTTTTTTAGAATGCAAATCTGTTTAATAATGCAAATTGCAATAAAGCCAAAATAATTGTATTCTATGCGTCCTTCATAATGTGCTTGCCAGATCTGTCGCAGTCCTATTCAGGGCAAAAAATTGTGTGCTCAATTTGTAGAAACAGTGTAACATTAAATACAGAGTGGAAGAATAAGGCTTAAAGTTCTTAAGGCATTCTTATTGTAGAATATGATCAATTCATACTAAAATTATTTACTAAATTACACCAATATTTACGGAACAAGTCCGAAGTGATAAAGAGAGAGAGAAACGAAACAGAAAGGCAGGGAAGTTAACCATGATAGGCTTGGTTGTATTCACTACTCGTGGGCTGGGAGAAAGGGAAATAATAGATAAGATAGAAAAGAAAGTAGGAAGAAAAATGAAAAGTTAGTGAGAACACAACACAAACACCCCCTGGTAGTTCACAGATGCTCGTGAAGTCTGCTCGCCTTCACGTAGCTCAGCAGAGCTTTCGTGGCCAGTGCATGCCTGAAACAGAAGGCCAAGGTTCCAGGATCTTCTTTTCGGGCAGTGGTGTTGTACCAAGACGATCAAGTTTGGTTCCTAGAACACATCGATGAGTCTGGTAGGATAGGCAGTGGCATAAAATGTGTTCAGCGGTCTCCTCATAGCTGCTCGAGTTGCATGCCGCACTGTCGGCCATTCCTATGAGAATAAAATGCCAGATGCGACACAATGTTTTATCTCTACAGGAGAGTCCAGATGGCCGGCAAAATCATAAATTAGGGTCAAGAGAACGCATGTGTGAGTAAGGGAAACCCTGGGTATTCCACTGTAGAAGTGTGACGTGATGAACAAGTGATTGCAGTTGTTGCGCCCTGTCTGTTCTGTAGAGCAGTATAGGCAGGTATTTTTCATGAGCCGATCATGCTGCTTGCCGGTCATTGCCGGCAATTTCACAATGTCTCAGCAGTCACTGAAAGGCTATATCATGTCTGTTATCGAGTGCTTCTTAGTAGTCTTGCATAATTTTATTCACTAGCTGCTCGCGTAATCTATGCCGTAGAGCATACTGTAGTGTTTGTAAGGCTGACCTGAGTCACAAAAGATGACCCATTGATTGGGTGGCTGCCGAAGTATGTACTTGACCGCACCTCGTAGCGCTGTGAGGTCTGCTGGTGTTGATGTTGTGTCGTGGAAAAACTCAAGTGTTGCATTCATAGGTTGCCAGATGGAACAGCCACTGCTCCGGTAGAGTTGTTGGAATTAGTGGACCCATTTGTGTAAATGCGTGCATTGTCAAAGAAGGTTTCATTTAGGAGACGCAATTACAACTGCTTCTGTGCAAGTGGTGACAGGAATGCCTTCTTAATGATTCCTGGAACCAATAGGCACACATGAGGTAGATGGAGATACCACACTGCAGATGCTGGGCGCATTACAGGCTTGAAGCTGGATGGTAAAATGTCACAGTGGTTCGTCACAATACTGTAGAACGACCTCCGCGCTGGCAAGCATGCTAAATGATGGAATGGCAGCCGTGTTTGGTGCCAAATGCACGCTGTCATTATTAGCTGGTGCTGACTCAACCGTTTGCATGTTACATTAAAAAAAAAGCTTGTTGTGTGAGAGATACCTGGGAATCTATTCATTTGAATATGAATGAAACATTGAAACGCCTTCTGCTACTACGGCTCGTTTAGAATTAATTTTGAGTCCTTTTACAGAAGATGTTTGATGTTTTTACACAATAAGATGAAATGTTGAAGCGTAATTTTGCTCTCAAATTGTCAGAATGTATATTTTTAAGGCGATTTTTCAACTTGCATTTTTTGCCACATGGAACTGTGCTGAAGCGTCATGAAAACGTTCTTTTCAGTTCAAACGCCAGTCCTGTAAGCAGAGCTGCATTGCGGGCTGGGTGGTGTTTGCTTCCCCAGACTCCGACTCCTTCCAGTTGCTGGACCCTGGTCGTGGAAGTCGTTACAAGTTCCGGCCTGCTGTGGGAAGCTCAGTCCACGACTGGTGTGCCTGCCTGAGTGCTTCTGCTAGCACAACACTCTAGACTCCTTTTGAGGTGTGCAATGAATGACGACTGATGGACTGAGCCAGTGCCATGAGGAGCCACTGTATAATAATTAAAAGTATCATAAATTATTTTTTGATACTAATTACTGACTTGATTCCCCTTGTGTGATGGATCAAACTTTTGGATCATTCGATGTCATGCATTACTAGGTTTAAAGGTGGACATCTTCGACAGATATCGGTCTGGCTGGTTGAGCTTTAATACTAATAACATGAATTCTCTATCCAACTTATAGTTTAAACATAAAAAATAAGGAATGTGCACTGACCCGACATTTCGGGACCAATTCTGTCGCTTCGTCAAAAGTGACGGTTCAATCGGCTCTGAAGCTCGCGATAAGAAAAATCGCAAGCTTCAGAGCCGACCGAGCAGTCACCACTGAAGAAGGGACCGAATTGGTCCCCAAACGCTAGGTCAGTGCACAGTCCTTACATTTTATGTTTGGACTATAACTTGGCTGGAGAATTATATTGTTACTATTACTAGGTTTGTGTTTTACCACTAAAATTGTGCACTGATTCTTTAAACTCTGAAGGTATAAGGAAATATTATCACAGACTGTTCTTTTATGAAAGGGTAATTTTTTTCTACAACATGCTACTTGTAGCAATAAAACATGGTTTTACAGTAGAGGACCAATTAATTCAATTTCAGCAATCTGCATGAAAGCATAAATATAATGTCACATGCGGTATATATGTTACTGGAGCACTGCACATTTTATACTCTAGCATGCTACCCACTTGGTAAAGCAGCTTCACAAGTGTAGGTATTTTGACTCTTTTTAACACTAGCAACACTACATGCATAGGTGTAACATTGTTCTTGTTACATCAGTGTGCACCAATTTTTACGCAAAATATAAATTTCTGCATTTCTTAGATGGAAAAAAATACTACTAAAGGATATACGTACGTCTACATAATGTTTCTAAAATACATATTTCTCATACAACAGGCATTTTACATTTTCCCACATGTTTGTACTCAATAAAGTGCCTCTTCATTACATGGAAACAAAAACTTATGGCTAGCAGATTTAATGATAGATAATCTAGATAGGTGTAACAAAAAATGAAAAAAGTTGATTCACATGTTTTAAAAAAAGGTATGCTTTTCTGCGTGCCTCATTTTTTATGCGAATTTGTACCAGAAATAGATCATCAGGCGTAGTATGGCTTTTACTGTTATTGTTACACTATCCACAAATTTTTGAAGGGGCCCTGCAACACTTTGAGTTGGAATAGAATAACCTCATTACTAGAGACCTTTTGCTTGTATGTATACCTTTCAACATTACCATGTTGCCAGAATGCATGTTTTAGAAAAGATTTAGCTCTCTGTATGGAAACGTTTACAAACGTTCATAAATGTTTCTCTGTCAGGAGTTAGAATTGTATCTTTATGTTTGCGCCAAAAGGCATACTTTTATGTTTGTGCAAACCACTAAATGTTGATTATAACTGCATTTAGGCTACATTTGATTTGAATAGACTCAATCACTGCTGCAGACTAATCACGTGAGGTTTTTGGTGTTTATCTTGGCATATGCAGAGGAGTGCAAAAATACCAGGTTATCGAATGATATTGTCTACATTTTGTGACACTTTGTTCAGCCACAGTCATTGACACGTTTATTTTGGCCGAGTGTTTATGAGAGGAAAAAAAAAATGTGACTCATTTCTCTGTCATAAGAGGTGGGTGCACGTTAAAGAACCCCAGGTGGTCTAAATTTCCGGAGCCCTCCACTACGGCGTCTCTCATAATCATATAGTGGTTTTGGGACGTTAAACCCCACATATCAATCAATCAATCAATCTCTGTCATAAGACTCGGTGTAACACGAAAGTGAAACGTGTCTTCACAGAGGTGTTTCAGCATTTACTGTGCATTGTTTTGACACAAGTTTGAAGGAATAAATGATAAAGCTACGAATTGTAAGGTCGCACGAAGAACGACAAGCTGTTTAAAACTTGCAGCTTGTTCCTATAGCAGAAAGGGCACATGAAAAGAACATACACAGGATGAGCACAGACTAACTGCCACAGCTCGATACTTAGAGTGCTCTGCTCGAATGCAACGAACTCGCAAATATACACAGTATGAGTGCGAAAAACTTTCATAATTGTTACTTGTGCGTGAGCAGCATGCTCCTTTTGGAAGCGCGACCGCTGCAGCGAGCGAAGTGACCTTTGGGCTCTCTGTAATTTCAATGCACTCTTGCGGTGAAAGCCCAAGACGCACAAACACTGCCGCAATCACGCGATAAGCGCAGGTGCAAAAGCGACCACGCCCTGTTCAGGCTCGTGCGCATCGCAATGTGTGGGGCGAAGACTTTTAAAGACCGCCTTGCGAACCATTCGCACCATCTCGCCAGTGATAACAAGAACAGGCTGAAATCAATTATCACTAAGTACTGGCGGTGGAAAGCGGTGTAAATAAATAGTTCGTCCTTAGCTAGCTGAAGAGTGTGTCGTCGTCCGAGTCTGTTCGCGTCCTGCGCTGCGGAGTGGGCACAACTTTTTTCTTATAGTTTTTTCTGCACCACCTTTGTATGTATATTCTGCAACATCGTATCAATGACAGAAATATGTCAGTAGAGCCGTGGCGGACCCCGGCAAGAAACATTTTCATGTTAAAAATTGTTAGAAAGGCAACTCATTCGTTTATATGTTGCTACTTGTGGATGTTGGTGTCCTGCCTCCTATTCCATTCTACAATGAAAGCTGCATATGGCTTGGAGAAACGAAAAAAAAAAAACTGTTCGGTAGCGGTGTCAAAAGCAGTCTCCATTAGCTGTACCATCAGCAGAATGTCTACCAACCTGGAAAACCTGGAAAAGCCAGGGAATTCGGACCCTTCTGGAAAAGTCATGGAAAGGTAAGGGAATTTTCGAAAAACCTGGCCAGGTCATGGAAACTGACAGCAGTTATGTGTGACCGTCACAAAAATAAGCATTACCTTTGATCAAAGCTTAAAAAGTCTGTCTCTCAGCTGCAGCTACAATCAGCTGCTATAAGGCGTGTGAAAAAAAAAAAAAAAAAAAAGACAGTGTATATAAGTCTTGCTCCTTAGTGTAAACGTAAAAGGATACACCGGCCCATAGAACACAAAGTTCACCGACGTTTTAGTACCTGATATGGGAGGGAGCTTTGTTCACAATAAAAGCCACAAGAAAGGCACAGCGTACTTAAGTATGCCTCAATAGGTGACGTAAACAGCGAGAGTACTACATTGTCGGAAGCCTTCCATCACTCCTGTTCACTGTATGTACAGTTGTCTGTATCTGAATTGCAGGTGCAGGCATGATGCAAGCTTCTTTTAAATCAGAAGCATTTTATAGTCTAACTTGCTAGTAAATCCGGCATCACAGTGGTGTCTACGCCCCTATTGCGCATGCTCGCGTCTCGTGCCAACTGTCGCTCCTCCCACTCTCTCGCCTCGCAAGACCAATGCAGGCAGCATCTACTAGTAAAAACCAACTGCTCGCACTGCGCAACCATTCACTGACCACCCCGTATATCTAGGCACTGAATCGGGCGTTCGGAAATCAGTCAAAAACGTCCTTACTTGACTTTCACTTGACTTGACACTTTGACTCGAGTAGATGCGATGGAAGCAACAGTACCTTCAGCCAGTATTGGGGCACAATCCAACAGTGTCCCACCACTTTTTGAAAGCAATGCTTCTCCTTCATTCAACAAATACGAATAATAAAAACAAAATAACAATTAGGCATTCCAAAACCTTCCCCAGTCATGCAATATTCACACGATACCCCCACTACTCCATGATGCATTTACTCGTCTCCTTCCCTTCCCCTCGGTGGGAAGATGCAGGTTTTTTCTTTGTCCAGAACATAAAAGTTTTATAAGTCTCCATGGTGCTCTGTACATTTCGCATGCTCAGCGAGGGCAGTCAACGCCACCCGTAGTTTCGTGACATCATATTTGTGTTGTTTAACATTTCTTGAAATCACCAGTTTCACCGCTGTACTGGTTGTCAAATTGTGGCATCCTATGGCTAAGCAAGACCAAGAAAATTTCTGCTTGGCAACTTGTCCTTCACATTGGCTAAAGCATTCCTTAGCTTTTACGTTGTTACATCCACCAATTTGATGTCTGTTGCTTCTACATATTACACGGCATACCTGACTTTTGAACTACAACTTTACCTACGTCTGTAAATTTATGCATGTTTGTCTACACCATGATTTCGGCTCTGGTTGAAGGCCGTGTTGCTTGTCTAAACAAGAACAGCCATCAGCAGAAGCTTGCCAGGCTACTCATGTCTTTTATTATTATTATTATTATTATTATTGGTGATGCAACAGCAAACGTCCTCAGCTACACACTTATTGCTGGTAGCCCGTGTTTCAAGGGTAGCACTTGGCTAACTTCAGGTAATTTTTTTGTTTCAGTATCGCAAGATTTTGTAAATAAAGCTGCAATTATTTTTCAGCGTCGCATCCCCAGCAGAGTACGTAAATTAAAGTAACGTGCCGACATTCACGATTCATCTGTGGAATCAAGGAAGCTGTTGCATTTTTACATATTCTTTCTTGCCTGCACATATTCAAACGTTGGCACTTTAAACGCTGTCCCCAGATTTCATTGCAGCCGTCCTAAGACTTTCGTTGCACTTCAAATATTAGAACCCAGAAACATAAAATACAAACATGCATGTGCTTGCCTGAAAGAAGAAAAATAAAGAAGGAAAACTTTGCAGTACAGCTTTATTCTTGCAACTTTGTCGTTACTCGTTGTCAAGGCAAGGCACACAAAATACGCTAGTAGTTTTTTTTTTTTTTGCTGAAAAGTATATTTTAGAGGTGTGCAATATAAGTGGCGATGCAAATCAATAGTAAATACAGCAATCCAGTTCGAATCAGATCTAATTCAATCCACATCATAAATAGTTGAGTCATTAAATACAGTAGTTCAGGTTGATTTAATTCAATCTCGTCCACATCCTAAGCAATGTGGGCTACAGCCATTATAGTAAAACAGATTATACTTCAGTGGCAGAACTGGCCAGGCTCCCGTGTCCTCATTTTACACGTATGCCGCGAGATGACACAACTTCTATGTTTCCTAGCAGCTTTGACTGTGATGCCGAACTATCGCAGGCTCCTTCAAACTTTCATCTGTGGTTACTTTTAACTTGTGTATTTGCTTTCTGTTTATTCGAAACATCTAAAAGCTGACTTGCTCACTGCCTGGCTCAGTAGTTTTATTTTTGCCAAATATACGTGTTTTTTTTTTCACATTTAATACACGCGTTCAGAACGTTCTGAGTGCGTCTAGTAAATGTGTTTACTTCTATGGAGCGCCTGTTTTTTGTGTTTTTTTTTACCACTCAAGGGTTTGTTTACAGTGCATGGAGTTTTCCATGCAGATGTGGCCGTCATGGACTTTGCTTTTAAGCATCATGGAAAACCTTAAAAATGTCGGGGAATTCAAAACTATCTAATTGGTAGACACCTTGGATTTGCCACTGCTTCATTTTGTAATCGAAACTCACAACAAGCAATTTAAGAGGTGTCGCTACGTGCCAGCTCTGAGCTACACGAGCTTTTAGGCTTAGCTTTACGATCGATCGGTGTTTCGGTCGGCAGCCGTTCCACAGTGTGACTGGTGTACTTCGTTTTGTTTCTATTCTTATATTTTTTGCAATAAAACTAGCGGCTGTGCGTTTGGTAGTTCGTTATCCTAGACACGGATTTCTTAGCTGCACTGCGCGAGTAGCGGAGTAGGGCGGGCGGCAATTGCAAGTCTATTTATTTTCGGGAGTTTTAAGCCGATGTGGATGACCTACGATATTAAAGAAAATAGAACAGGCCAACACGGGTCGTAATAATATTGTGTGGTTGCTGGCCTGCAGAGACGTTATCAGTACCGTTGGCTTATCAGTGCCGTACGCACGCGCTTTACAAGATAGACGGTTCTTGGTTTACGCGCAGCACTCTTGAAGGTGGTACCGCACCAGGTGGCTGCGAACGGCGGTACAGCATGCTTTTGTTGTCTATTAAAAGCTTGCCGTACACTTGACGCTATCATGTTAGGCTTTTCTTTAAGCGTAGGCTAACTGTTACGTAACTACAATTCTTGTGCGATCAAAATTCTTTAATTTCTTTTTGAGTGTGATTCATTTTTCTTTTTAAATGTTTCTTTGGAACCTAGTTTTCAACAAAACCTTTTTTAAAGTACGTTTTAATTTTTAAAAAATTTTCAAAACATGTTTGTTATGAGGGCTAGATACTTCATAGGGTATGTAAAAAGATAGTGCAGTTCATACTTAGCGATAATCTGTTCAAAAACTTCCTTCGATGTCTGTTCGACGATCGTGCAAAAATGCAGAAGCGAGTCGTTCATGGTTGAGAAACACGAATCAAATTGAAAGAGCCTGTATGGCATCACTCAAGCCTCATACAGCTGCATGATTGATAGTTGTGCATAAACAAGTGTTCCGTGCCTTGGTATGTCGTACGTGCGGTTTGCACCCCGCAGGTTTTCCTGCCCACGCGTGCCTCATTTTCAGGCGTGAAATGCCACCCTTGTATGCTATTAACAAACTAGTATCAATCCCTTATGAAGATTAAAAAAGCAGATAGGCACCTGTTTTGTTTTTTTTGTAATTGAAAAGTAAGTGAATATCTAAGGGGAAAAAAACTTCGTCCATGTAGGATGACAGCAAAAAAAGCACTGAAAAAATGGTGACTACTTTTAATGTATAAAAATGTTGTACAATGACATAATTTACAATTTGAGACTTACGTATATCATTGAAGAAAGGTGACTGTGGTGTATTTAGCAAAACGTACTAAATGACATTAAACATTTGAACAAATGTTGTACGCACAGATGTATGTTCAACAGTTGCATATGTTTTATATAATCAGCTGTTTACATTTGCATAATATTGCCAGAAGCAACATGTGTGTTATCAACATCAGTTACAGTAAGCTAATATGTAGAACTTGCGCTTTCAAGGGTGATACCCCAAACACTGCTACATAAATCTACCAAAGTGTATGGCACTTTACAATCGACGTGAACTGGTCATGACAGCTGCATCGTAGGAGTGCATGTGTAATATTTAGAAAATTCTATAGTTAGCATTGCAACTGCAGTTGACCTTTCAAGCAACATTGTGCCTGAGTAGTGTCTATTTCCACAGCAGTGTCGAGACCTGGTGTGGCTCTGTAGTAGAATACTTGATTGCCACGCAGAATGTTTGATTTTCATTTCATGAGTCAATTAAACCACTGTGAGCACACATTAACAGTATTTGTACTATGAAGTGGTTTTTCTGCTAGTAAAAACAAAAAAAGTCATGACCACGCCCCCCTCTACAGTGTTACTTTAGGTGACCGCCACCCTTCCAAAATGAGCGGCTGAATCCTCCCCTGGCTTCGCATACACCAAATTTGGTGTTACATGACATCAATAGATAACGAAGGTATATGACTGGTGCAAACATTATAAACATGACATGTGTGTCATGTGAGAATAAAGCCAATAAAATTTTCTTTCAATATTTGTTGCAGCTAAAGAAACACGGCTTGCCGTGAGTTTTTTTTTTTTTTTTGAGCCTTGAAATATGTTACGTAAGATGTAGATTCCCACTGCAAGTGAAACAAGTTGTGCAAAGTCATTAATGGCGTTTATGTGAAGGCGTCAACGAAGTCTGAACAACCATAGCTTGCAAGGCATGCAGGCGATAATTCACTGCATAATATATTATGAATCCCAGAGCCGGCCTACATCAGAGCCACAACTGTAGTTTATAACAACCAAGCTCATTGTATAATTTTTATAATATTTATTATTGCTTTTCTGTAAGAGGCGGGCACGCTCATTTTTAGACCTTCCACCGCCATGACCATACCAGAATCTTTGAAAACTTCTACTAAATTGTTTTAAACTATTTGCGCCCACGGCATGAGTAGTCTAAACGTTAGCCTACCCGATAACGACGTGTATTCTATGGGGTCCCAATCAGTCAACTTTGTGAACTAGGGATTGTATTAAACATTGTACAGGGACTGAACACGTTGAAGGGCTAGTTTGATTATCATACTGATATGCGACACAGCTCGAGGTAACCACGTTACATCTCCACAAATTTGATTTCTAAAGATAACGCTGACTCTGATCTAGAGGCTGGAGTCGAAATTACACTGATTTGACCCGAGGTGAAACCGGTGGAAATGAAAGTATGTGCGTTACTTAGACATAAATTGTCCTGTTTCAATTTGACGGAGTGCTGTACATGACATTATCTTTATGTGGATTTAGACTTGAAAAAGCACATGCAAATATCACTTTATTGTGCACGAGGTGTTAATTCTTATTGGAATGCTTGTCAAAAGCCATATCCAAAGGTCTGACACCAATTTTGTCATATATATTTAACTTTTGATAAGCACATCTTCGATCAATGCTCATGCATGCAGTTTGTCTAGAATTTCGAATCAGCCGTAGCCGCGATTATTTAGGTTCTCTTCCACAACGTGCTTAATTATCAAGATCTAAAATAAAGATATTTGCTTTAGTTGTTTTAAACTGATCGAGTGCTATGCATGCACTGATTCATTAATTTGAATACACTTTCCTCAGCTATATGTAACCTGTAGCAATGCGTCATTTGCATGCAGCATTCACGTAAAAATTAATCATTTTTCCTCGAACTTACTGAAAAATTTACTTGTTGCAATGTTTCACGATGAATTTTGAATGTGCATGTGCTAGCACAGATACATTATTCCTAATTGTGCATATATATATAATTTTTGTTCACTAGTACAGTGGCTTTGTGCACTTATTATTTATTGAGTATATATGATCTATATATCATGTTAACATATATGTGTGTATAAGTTCGATTTATGACAGTACTCTTTTATTTCCACATCGAAATTATCAGGGTTTTTTTTTTGTATATGCGCGCACCTTTTTATTCTCCTGCACATGTTACCTTTGATACTTTAATTGATGCTCTAAGGGTCAACACTGACTCTTGTCTCGACGTTGTCGTGTTAAAATTACCAATATTATTTCTTGCCATTCTTTGGTAGACGAACTGTCAATCACCCGTGGCATAACCGCATACCTTCAATATGTGTGCCACACGTCTGGAAGAAAGGCTTTGACAACATACACGATGGGATTGCGGCATTATTCATGACCTGGCGGGCAATCATATTCGTCAAACCATCTTACCCTACCATACTGATTTGGTTTACCGAAAGCTAAAGGAGTGATCACGAGAGCAACCAGGCGTAGGCGGCTAGCTATAGATAGATACACAGACCAATGAAGTCAATTTTTCCTCCTCAGTCAATTGATTTTTTTATAACGTTATATACTCACTGTCCAGCCCTGCTCGGTTATAGGTGTACCTATAAATTAATAAAAGAGCAGTCATTCTTTAGACGCTGAAAGGTGCATGCAACGCAAAATATCTCTTGACTCAAATTCAATATAAACTTCCCTTATCGAGATAGAAAACGGAGCCGGAGCTACAGAAATTGTCACAATTATAGAATATCACCATGGTCACTACACATATACATATCAGTACATCGGGAAGGGCCGATCTATATGCGTTCAAAAACAACGTAGCATGTCTTTTGCTTCACTGCAAAACAAAAGTGTCACACGGTGAAGCATATCTGCTTTGTGGTAAAGCACATTTATTGTGAGCGTACTGAAAGCGGCGCTCCCTGATGTATACAACTTGTAGGAGCTTCTTGCGCAAGCTCCCACTAAGTTTCAACAGCGCGATTGAATGCGGACAGAAGAGAACAAGGACAAACACCCACATAGAATAAACATGCTTGGTGCACGATCATTGATCGAAGGTGTGCCTGTCAAAAATCTAGCTATACATGTAACGAAAGGTATTGCCCCTGTTGGGTTGCTCATGGCAAGCAGACTAATAAGAGTTAACATCTCTTGCACATCAAATTGACGTTTCCATGCACTTTTACAGGTGTGAATGCACACAGGAATGCACAGATTATTACCTGACAATTCAGGACTAAGTAACGCACATGTTTTCGTTTCCACCGTTTCAACTCTGGTCACAATGGTGCAATTTTGACTAGAATGAGTAGATCAAAGTTAACATTATCTCTAGAGACCAGATTCGTGATGACATGACGTGATTATCTCAAGCTATTGCGCATACAAGTATGATAAACAAACTAGCCCACCAACGCACTTCAGCTAGCTCACATGCTTTATATATAGTTCGAAGTACATGTACATCATTTATCAGACAATCAGAACCGCTTCTCATCTGACGATCTAATTTGTGCAGTATCGATTGTCATGAGTGTTTATGACGGTATACCGTTTTATGAGAAAGGTGGCCTTAGCAGATGTTTAAAGAAGAAACGAGCGTTATCGCGGAGGCTCACATTGGGAGCAGTTATAAAATCTGTCTTAGTTACCTGACTCCTAGTACGTGTCATACATGAAAACAGTGTAAAACAATCTAGAAGTTTCTCAAACATTCTGGCACTGCCTGCATCAATCAATTTTTTTATGGGTATATCAATCATATAAAAAAGAAATGAGCGAGTGTGGAATATCACCGCTACTGTATACAACGAAATCTCTTTCAACGGCTCACTCACAACTTTTCTACACATACCCACCGGGAAAATAAACCATAAATATAGGTCATAAAATAAACTCTGCTGTTATAACTAATACAGTTGTGATTGTCATATTGGTTTTACATCATGCGGTTAATTATCGCCTGCACGTATTTCTTGTACAACTTGCTTCATTTGCAGTACAAGTTCGTTTTGCAACAATATTTCTGGGTGCAAAGTGCATCTTGGGTTCTCGCAAGAGAAACCAATATGCACTAAGCATGCAGTTTATGTAGCTGCATTCAATACAAAAAACTTGGTTCCCTGATTCATCAACTGCAATAACTTTTGTTGTGCAGTGACGTTGCACATATGTATGTGCACATACGTTAAGAGATATGAATATTCATACTTTAAGCCATGTGCAGTATTAACTAAACAGTACTAATAACCCTGCTGTTCCTTGCAACTCTGATTCTTTCAGAAAGCTATATTCAAAGTTTTTCACCAATTAAATACCTAGCATTTCAAAGAAATTTCCTTTCTGTCCAGCTTTATAATTGCTGGCTTTTATAACTTTTTGGCAAAAGTGGCATAATTATTACATACAAGATGTAATTGGCTCTGAAAGGAGTGATTTACACAGTTTTTGTGAAGCACTTGTTTGGAATGTCCTTGGTGGCACATGCACAGTGCATGCAGGTGTAGTATTTAATACTACTTTTTTTAGGAGGCAATAACAGCGCGGTTGATGAAATAGAAAGAAGGCAATGGGACACACATGCTGTGTCTGTAATTTTCACCACATCTTTTCTTTATATAGTGCTGATCATAAATTCATGGCTAAATGAAGTCTATGCAAATGCAGTCTAATAATTGAGATGCTATATTATTGTGACCGAGCAAACATTGCCCTGACTTGATGCAGCATATTTTGGCTCTATTATGAGTCGTAAGAATGCTTGGCATAGACACATGCTAAGGAATGACTGGTACATAGATCATAACAAAAGGAAAAAGCTATATTGAGGACATCATAGGTGCAACATTGCTTGTAACCTTAGTCTCTGGTTTCCTCTTTCCCTGTTGAAGTAATGATATATGTATACTCTGTTCTTTGTCTAAATAACCCAATTAGCAATTAATTACTAAATCCATACTTGTTCTTGGGACGTAATTATACAGTAGAGAAGAATGTCTTTTCTGTGTTTTATACATGGCTACAGCAGTACAGGTGCAATGCATGCATCCCTGGCATTAACAAAGCCATAGAGGAAACCAGGGTATGAATATTGCTTTATTTTAAATGCACAAGATTGTGATATCTTATTATATATGAGTGGTAGGTCTTCGGAATCATTTGTCCTTTCTTCTTCAGTGTTTAGAATTTCTGGCCTGTTTTTAACTTCCTGCAAGAGTGGTATACTCATTTTCAGTTTTTTTGTTATATATCCTATGTATACCAAAGTGAAGATCCTACTCCTATACTAGACTCTGAAATGAATAACTCCCTTATTTATTGTGTGGAGCACTTTCTCACAGTGTGTTAGTAGCACACACCGAGGTTGTACTACTAAATACATCTATTTTAAGGGATGATCATGCAGCACTGTGGATAAATTAGAGAAGGCAACAAACACAAAATGAGTCTGCCATTTTCAAGTTATCTTTTAATTATGGTTTTGTTTCTTTTCTTTCTCATAAAAAAAACACATCGTATAATTCAGTATTGTCAAATGCACACAGTGCCATCTTGATACAGGCTACTGTACATAATTCTTGTAGAGCAGGCACTGCTTGTAGAAAAAAAGAGCTTGATTGACGCTAAAGACGAAGGATGTTTTTGCCCCAGTGTGTATCACAAGATGCTCAGCATAGACACGTTATAACAAATTACTGGTAAAATTAGTTATATCAATAGAAAATAATTACACTCAACAGGGCATTATTGCAGTGTTGTGTTACTTTGGAACTGGTTTTTATCTGTTTCTATGTTGATGCAACTACATAATTCTGTATAACGTGGAAAAAGCACCGCTAGCAATTTGTCACCTGTGTTGTGATTTGCGCAGATATTGCTTCATCGAACATTTACCATACCGCTGAAAGCTTTTTATTTGCTGCATTGTATAAAACATGGCTAGAACGTTACATGGACTGTGCATGCATGTGTGATATCGACAAAACCATACAGGAGACAGAATTAAGAGCATCAGTTTATTTTAAGGCAAATAAAAATGTCACATTCGACTTTGATACTGACAGGTAACAGATTGAGGAATCCAATTTTTTTCACACATACTCTGAACAAATTACAAAATTCTTCATTGCTGCAAACTCGTTCAGCAAGAAGGCAAAAGCCAGTGATTTGTGCAACATGGAAATCATATGAAATAAGACACACTGATTAGAGGCTCATTACAAGCCACTTCATGGTTGTTTTCCAGGAACACATGCTTTCTTAGCCCATTTGCCATAGCAAGAATGCAGTTCTAGACAAGGCACCCAATATGTGAGGCTTTAAATGTACGAGTGTTTTTTGGGTGCATTGGAGACCACTTCATAGACAAGAGGACAATAAATCTATCTGCGATAGAATACAGTGCATACCATAGTATAAATGACAATGAACCTTCTCCTACTCCCTGCAGCAATGTGAAGCACGATGAAAATAAGGCAGAGCTTTCTTTTAAAGTTGAATACACGCAGTAATCAAGCTTTCAGAATTGAGACGTTGGAAGGCACTGATTTCATATATTAAGCACCCCCTTAAAAAGCAAATAATATGTGTAGCGCCATCATCACCATCATCATTTCTTCATCACCGCGCCGCGCCTCTCACGCAGCTGATGCTAGCTCGAGCTGCGCGAGAATTAGAACGAGCTTCTGGCCTGGCGGTTTGGACGTGGACAGCCACCGCGGCTCCGCTTCAGGCGTGGAATAAAGTGGCGAGTTCGGCACGGCCCCATCGGCCGCCTTCGACGTCCTCTCACGTCTGTCTTCTCTCGTCGCGACATTGGTGACCCGGAGAACACGCCCTTCGCTGAGCGGCCCGCGGCCATGTTCCCGCAACTGTGCCCGCCAGTGCCGCCGTTCCAATCGACCTACCCCAAGGTATGGTTCATGCAGCTCGATGCCGTTCTGGCGCTGAATGGCGTCACGGACCAGCTGCAGATGCACGCCATTCTTCTCGACGCCCTTCCGGTAGAGTTGCGCCATGTCGCTGCCACTTCAAGCACCAGCCCGCAGCCTTACGATGCCCTCTGCACTGCAGTGCTCGCCCGCAGTGGCAACACATACCGTCCGCTTCCGTTTACCCGCACCAGGCAGGTATCCCTGGCGTCGCAGAGCAAGGTGCGAACCGGTCCGCAGCCCTCCATTGACCGCTACCTCGGTACCCCGGCTTCGACTACTTCTACACCTGATCCGGTCGCAGAAACATCCACTCCTGCACCTGATCACGACCGCGAGGTAGAAGACTCCCCCACTGCGACTGACCTTCCCTCCGAGAGATACATTCCCTCCGAGCCCCCGTGCAGAGCTTCATCACACGTACCTGCCACCTGCACGTTTTCCACGAAAGCGACGGCAAGCGACACCGTGGCCCTCGCCGTTTCCGCGACCACCAGCTCAGACGTCTCGGCCTCTTCCTCGCCGCAGCTGCTGGTCAGCTCCTCGACGGTGCCCCCTGCCGCTCCGCCACCTGCCACTGGTGCCAGCAATGGCCTGCCGGGTGCCTCGCCACATTCCACTCGCACCTCCCCGGCCAGCAGCCGACCACCCTCGGCATCCCCGCTCCCCGCCCCTGTCCCTGTCTCTGTTTCGTGGTCTACGACGGGCCCCAGCGCCGTGCTTTCGCGGAGCCAGAACCTGCCCTCATCGTCGGCGTCGACACCGGCAATCACCAAAGCAACTGCCACCGTCGCCCCTCTGCCCGTGGCGCCGCAGCAGGCACCTGCGTCGAGACCCGGCGTCGCACAGGTAGTTTCGGCCAGCCCCAGTCCTCGCACCTCTGGTGCCCCCCGGCTCATCCAGCCGAAACAGCCACAGATCCTGCCCAAGCTGTCGAGCGGCAGCGCGAACATGACGACGCCTTCGGCAGCGGCGACCACCCGGTCCCAGTCTCCCCGGGCGGCCCAGCACAAGGCCACACCGCGGCCCGCGCCCGTACCGGCGCCGCAGCCTGCGACCACGGTGCAGCGCGGAGCCGCGATGGGGCTCAACACGGGGAGTCCGCTGCTCATCGGGAACCCCGTGGCAGCGCAGCCGGGCATGTTTCCGGCTGGACCTGCGCACGGCACTTTCCTGCTGAACCAGTACATTCCGGGCCTGGGCCACAGCCCGATTCTGATACAAGGCGCACTGGGGCAGACCCAGAGCTCTCTGGAACAGATACAGGGGGTCCAGCTGGCCCTGCGGCCACCCCATGCCACGGGCCTGACCCTGGGACCTCAGACGGGGCCCAGGCCCCATGGGGAACATCCAAGACCACCTGGCACCCCGACGCTTGTCATTCCACAGAACCTGGGGCCAAGGCCCAACATCTTTCTGGCACCGCCACGCATGATGTCGCCCCCCTCGTTTGCCATAGTCCCGGGACAGCCACTGACGCTGCAACAGCTGCAGGCCATGCTGCCCACGCAGACCATGCTGGCCCAGCCCACACTGGGTGCGTTCCAGACAGACCAGCACCAATCCCTGGTGCAGATACCGACGTTCACCCAGCCGCAGATACTGGCGCATGCCCACCATCACCACCACCACCACCACCATCATGGGGCCCTGTCGGGACCTCTAATCTCGACAGGCGGCAGTATAGTGTCCTCTGCACCCAGCGCCAACATTGTCACCCACCATCCTGTCATGACCCCGCGACACACGGTCCACTCTCGGCCTGTCCGACCAGGTCACCGTGAGACCCGCTTATCGGCTACCACAGCGACCCGGCACTTCCTCCTGTGTCCTCTGCGCAACTCCCAGTGTCGCCCGCCAGAGACCGCTGCCTACTGATGGCCCATAAACGTTGACAACCTGGACTGGCCAAATCAACACTTTATGGATTGCCGTTCATGTATATAACATTTGTCACTCTTTCTTTTTCACATGCCTTCAAATCGCGCAAAGCGCTAGGGGGGGAGCTCTGTAGCGCCATCATCACCATCATCATTTCTTCATCACCGCGCCGCACCTCTCGCGCAGCTGATGCTAGCTCGAGCTGCGCGAGAATTAGAACGAGCTTCTGGCCTGGCGGTTTGGATGTGGACAGCCACCCCGGCTCCGCTTCAGGCGTGGAATAAAGTGGCGAGTTCGGCACGGCCCCATCGGCCGCCTTCGACGTCCTCTCACGTCTGTCTTCTCTCGTCGCGACATATGTACCGGAGAAAAGCGGTGCCAGCTATGTGCCAGCGGGAAAGAAGACGACGTTCGTGTAGTTCGTGCTTGCCGGGTGTCTGCCTGAACCAGCTCGTTGTGGCTAACACTTTGTCAATAATAATAACTCTTCATAGGCGTACTCACTTGTTGCATTGTAACAAGTCGTAGAGATGTGACTGCCGTGGACGGGATCAAACTCCCGAACTTTGGGTCCGCAGGCGAGCACTTTAGCCCCTGATCCACCGTGGTGGACGCAACTTTAAGCAGTCGTGTGGCTCTGGGGTAGAAAAATTGGCTACTTGACAGGATGCCTGGGTTCACTTTTGGCTTTAACTGTGATTTTTATTCTGTATGGTCTAGAAATAAATATTTTACTCTCCAGCATTGTCAGTGACACAGGCAGCAGATTTTTTTTTTTTTTCATAAGCTTTTTGAAGTTATCATGGTAAAATTTCCAATGTCTGTTCTAGCGATACTTGAGAATAAAGCCTTGCTGTGGGGTTATAACCTGTGGGACACGCCCAAACTTCATGGGTCATGGGTATGCACCAGATGTGTATGGGAAAGCGTTCCATGATTTACGTGACAGGCATTTCATGTCACTCAAGCCATGACGCGCCAGTCATGTTTGTCTTACACTCATACTCTTATATGCCAGTTTTGGTACGTGCTAGTAAAGGAGGTGATCACCCGAGCACCCAGACGTAGGCAGCTAGATAGATCGAAATGGTCAAAATACCTGTATTTCGCTAAAAATTGCTTTGATACTAGGATGGTGCACACACACTCAAGACGGAATTGGAAGATCATTTGGAACATAGTAAAAGATTGGGCATGTGACAATCTTTTTCATATATTAAGAGTGGAGCTGTTTAGGCAGAGCATTGGTTTGCGATGGGAGAACAGAAATAACTATCACCATGAACGGGCACACGCTCTCTTTGGCCTCTTGTTCATTTTTGTCCTGCTGTGCTTCGCTCCTAGAACACATGCGCCTATGCGTCCGGCATGGGATGTATTAGGACTGATGGACTAGAGAATGAGTGCAAAGAGAGCGAAATGTTCGCAAAAAAATGTCAACGAGACGGCATCCAAATCTATGTACTGACAATCTGAAAACAACCACTCGGCTATTTAGGCACGCTAGCAAAATTTATCGTAGCTTTTTATAGTATAGTGTGCAAGGGGGTTGCAAAAATAAGTGAGAGTGAGGAACAGAGATAAAGGTTGGAGAGAGAAGGTGTCACATAGAAAGAATGAAAAAGCAACATAATTAAAAAGTGAGGGAGAAAGGTGCAAAAAAAGAAATAGAATGGAATCTAAAAGAGAGACAAAAACAATTGTAGGAAAGAAGACAGAAATAACAGATAAAGAGAAAAAGAGGAAGAGAAATAATAATAACAAAAGAAAAGAGGAAGTTTGTTCAGTATCATTTCTTTGAAGCTTGACACCACTATTGCAAATCTGCCTCAATTTTTTTGTCCCATTGTTGTCTCGTGAGAACAACACTCGGCACTCGTTGCAGGTTAAATCAAAAGCCTGAAAAGGTGTTCCACCGACCTTTCTTGACTGCTGACCAGGCCTGCACAAAACACTCTGAAGCCGATATTCTTACCCTACTGATGAGGCCCTGCAATCGACCATGAGGATCCTCTCTGCAGAAAAATACAAACATTTCTTTTTTTGTCACTGCTAAATTTCGCAAGGCATCAAGCGAGCATCTTCAGAACTTCAGTAGCTGTTTTGTACTTTACAAGGAAGAAAGTCGTGTCATTTTGCTAAGTAGCACTTGCACTTATTTCTTGCCTCTTGGCCTTGATAATGTGTTCAGGCAAATCACACAGATGTAATTGGTCTCAAGCTTTTGTTCCACAAGCACCCCGTGCAACCAGAACATAACAACGGAGTAAATGTTTTTTATTTTGCAATCAGCACCCATATTTCAGCCATTCTGAATGTCGGTATCGTCATCCCTCTCGAATTTTGACGACAAATCTCGCTCAGAAATGTCCCGTATATGTATAAGATGTAGTAAAAAGGCCTTTGAAATTATATTACTTGACGTTTTTCACCCCCTCTTTCTCTTCAAATTTCTGTATCATGCTAGTCTTTGCAGGACTAAACTTTGTGATTGTGGTCCACTAGATCCGGGGAGTTTGATACCTTTGGTTTTTTTCTAATGGTGTGGTTTCTTATAAGGTTAGTTGCAAGACGGTGCAGGGGTATGTATTTGTTCTTTTTGCATCCTCGTTTTTTTGCTGTGTCGATTTCAACATACAAGCAATGCATCTGCGCAGAGTTTGAATATAGTCAGAACAACAGCAGATAAATCAACACTAGTGACACAAGGACAAGCACAGGCTTCCAACTGAAATTTTATACAACATAGAACAGATAGCTCACATCGAAAATATTAACATGCTCATGGTAAGGAAAAATAAGTTAAGTGAAAGTTCACTGAAACAAACTATAAGAAAAAAACTAAGGTAAAATAGCACATGACGATGAGTACAGATAAGCCAGTTCTTTAACAGATAGGAACATCAAAGGTTTGTGTCACTTGCTTCCTTTAGCTATTTATGCAGCCTTTATGATAATCCTGGGGCTATTATAAAGATGAGCAGCAATAGCTTTTATTTTCTCGAACAGAGGCTGGCAACCACATTCTCAACAATGAGAAGCCAAAGAACCATCTCTATCTTTCGTTTTTACTTTTTGACAATATTCCTGCAACCGTATATTTAGGCTCTTGTCTCTTTGACCCACATAGCTGTGTCCACAGAACCAAGATAAGCTGTAATCAATGCCTCCTGCAGAGTCAACAAAGTTTTGCCGTGCGTAGACTAGCTATAGTTCAAAGCTCTTTTAACATCACAAGTTCAATTACATAAATGAGATTGCTTATTCAGTGCATTGGTAAAATGGGAAAATATCTAAACATATGGTTAAAGGGAAATTTGCAAAAAGTGAAATACATATGGGTAGAGAAGTTTTCTTTGGTTCTCATAATTAGAAATACAATTGCCAGTACCTGTTTGAGAAAACACAAGTTCTTATCACTCATCCTCATGATGGCACCCAGAAACTTCGATACTTTTGACTGCAAAGAACTGGCTTACCTGGATTCATTAGCATGTTCTATGTCACCGCTTTTTTTTTTTTGTGGTCTCTGTGATTTTATGCTTCACTTTGATTTTTTTGTTTTCAGAATAAGCATATTTTTTTTCTCTCGGGTGTAGGCAACACATTTGGGAGTTAGGATAAACTTCAATTGGATGTCGGCGCTAATTCTCGCCTCACTTGTGCTACTGTGTTTAGCGCCGAGCAGTTTGAAGTATGGAATACCAAGTAGTCCGCAGCCACATATGTTGCTCCATGCGCAGAAACCCTGGGGTGCTAGCCGCACGCTCAAAGTCAAATGTTTTTTCATCGCTTGTGCAGCCATGGAAGCCAACAGCCAGGCTTGATTGAGAATGTGGGTGTCACATGGGCACTTTCTATTGGAAGTGAATTTATAGGCTGTGACTTACTCATCTCCGCATCTAACGCAATGAAGAAACTTGGACTGAATAGCCATCGAAATTATATCATGTGATGCCTTTACTTTGAAATCAGAAATGGTCGGGCTCTTTTCTCAATAATGTAGTGGTTAAAGTACTGCGCATTTAATAGCTCAGCTAATACCAGTTCGATGCTACTACGCATGCAAAATGAAGTACGGTGTGGCTAGGGTTACGTCTAGACGTAACTGTAAGCACCGCAATCATTACGTCCAGCCGGAACTATAGCCAACAATGGCACTACGACCACCCACACATAACTTTAGCCACTGCTTGTATTACGTCCATGGTGCCACGGTGACGTTTGCATCTCCTACGGTATCGTTTGGCACTGCCGCTCGCCGACTTAAGCGGTCATAAGCTCAGATTCACCGATACACCGGAATCACTTGTGTGTTGAAAGCTGCGTCATTTATTGTGCCGGACTTTTTCGCGTATCAGCAGCTATGTTGAGACAGACCAGCTCACGAACTTTTGGAAGACGTAGCCGGTACCACTATAGCCTATCGGGCGTTGCCTTTTTGTTAGCTTCCTTGAAGCGGTCAACAAGAAGAGCAATCTTAACAGAACCCTGGTCACACCACGGTTAGTGGTAAACAGCGGCTCTCCAACTGGATACAAGTACAGTTTGCGTGCCTGTTCTGAAGTGTAAAACGTGCACTATGGTTACGCCCATACGGTAACAGTAGTTACAGCTGTCCCGCGTCGTGACATGTCCTTCGAAATATCTCGTCCTCCGAAAACCTCATCCACCTAATTTTAATGGCGCAGCCTGCAGCATTGTAGTATCTATAAAGGGGTTCTGGGGGAGTATCTCAAAACTTTGGCCCCTGCAAACTACTTGTAGTGCATTGCCACTTGTAGCAGCTTGTAGCCGCGATATTAGGCTAGAGGTGACAGCAGCAATTTCGGAAGGACTTATCGTGATTCTATAGACATTATCGTGAATAATTCTTGGTTCATCACGTAGTTTCCATTATTTCAGAATCTCTAACTTATTTCACACTGATATTGAGCATTGATAGCCTGTTTTAGACCTGTATTGATTTGATTGATATGTGGGGTTTAACGTCCCAACACCACCATATGATTATGAGAGACGCCGTAGTGGAGGGCTCCGGAAATTTCGACCACCTGGGGTTCTTTAATGAGCACCCAAATTTGAGCACACAGGTCTACAACATTTCTGCCTCCATCGGAAATGCAGGCGCCGCGGCCGGGATTCGAACTCGCGACCTGCGGGTCAGCAGCCGAGTACCTTAGCCACTAGACCACCACGGCGGTGCTTTTAGACCTGTATTGACCACAGCGCGATCGCGTCACATCAGACAGTAGATAGAGGACACGTACACTTGAAATATAGATTAACATAGATTACTGTTGTTCAGCGACAAAAAACATCCATCTGATTTGTTTTATATATATATTTTAGGGGTGTAATGATAAAAACTATTGGGAGCTTTTCCTCTACAGGAAAAGCTCCCAATAGCACTCATGCTGGTATAATCTCGGAGTGCGCTTTCGCCACTAACACTCACTATTTTGCTACAGCAGAACTGTACTGTGCTGAATCAACGCGGTTTTGCTCGTGCGCCGCGACCACGAAGGCTATTTCATTTAAGTAAATAAAGTATACATATATTAAGATGCCCTTGGAATATTAATGCTGCACTGTTTAAAAAAATGCTTGCAGAAAAAAGTAAAAAATAAAATAAATTTCTGGTAGGGCTTGAACCAACGACCTTACCGATTTGAACGGGCTTCGTTAGCCGACTATGCCACTACGCTACCAGGTCACCACGCTGACCAGGAAGGTGGATTTAACAAGCCGGTTTTGTATGGTTGTCACCCTGGACGTAACTAACATGTCTTATTTGTACGTCTGGACATAACTTTAATGTCTTCTACCGTTATGTCTAGAAGTAGCTTTTGCGAAAAGTGAAAGTTACATCCAGTCGTAACGACGATTAGCTGCTAAGGTTACATCCGTCGTGTGATTCTCAATATGCTCTTGAGTTTGATGATCACTTCGCAGTCTCGGTGGTTTGCTCCTGTTTGTTGAACGTGGGACCTCCACGTCGTGAATGTGGGGCGTTTCCACTGAGCCACCATGGGATACTTCTTTGCTCATGTGTCACTAGGATGATCTCGCTTTGCGGTGCACTTGCTACAGCAGAACTGTACGGCGCTGTAGCAACGAGGTTTTGCGCGTCCACCGCGGCCATGAAGGCTATATTTTTGAGAAAAAAAATATATATAAGTGGTGCCCTTTGAACATTATTGCTGCATTGTTTAGAAGAATACTTCCACGAAATAAAGAATAAAATTAAAATATTTGGTTCGGTTTGAACTAACGACCTCACCGTCCTGCACAAGCTGCGTTATCTGACTACACCACCGCTGCTGATCGAATTCGGCGAGTTTACACAGCCGGTTTGTATTGTTCTCACGCTGGACGTAACTCTAACATGTCTTATCTTTACGTCAGGACGTAACTTCAACGGCTTCTATCGTTACGTCTAGACGTAACACTAGACACTCCGAATGAAGTATTCGACGAACAAGCGCAAGAATCTAAGCAGGTTACCGAAAGGCCGCGCAATCCACAAAACTACAAGCGCACCCAGGAAAACTAGCAATATGTACGCACTACCACACCGTCACCACCGCACACATAACAGAAGTAAATATCACGGATGTCAAAGAGCACTGAAACAGGTTAACGAGTCCTAGACATCGTGGCATTCACGCAAGCACAGGCGAACCACAAAATTCAGCGGTTCCAAACACGAACGCCATCTAACTATTCACGTTCACAAAGCACATTGCAACGACAAACACAATCACAGTGTGTGCCAACGACGTGAACACCGAGCCGACCATAAACAGGAAAAAAAAAATACGCCCGATGTGCCTTCACCAAAAAAAAAAGCTTCCTTAGGTTGCCTGAAACGGCGTTGTAAACTTTGAAGAAAAGTCGCAATGATCCACAAATTTTTCTAGATCCAAGCCAAGTTGGGTGAAAATAGCGTTTTAGTTTTTTTGACCAGGTGAATATAGCATACCACCAGGTCGCAGTAGCGGCGGCCGCTCCTTTGCGACACGCCCTGCGCGAGCCAGCGGCGCCTGCTTCCCCCATTGGACACAACCATCTCACTACCGTGACATAGCAGTCTGAGAGAGGAGGGCGCGGGGGGCCTTCACTCTTCAAGGTGGCTTTGGTCGACCGCATGCCACCACGGGGACGTTACACTTCCCCTAGCTGTGTCAGCACAAGACATATCGTTCCGACTCGTGTACATGTGACAAATAAACGTCCCAAGGCTGGCTACAATCGAGGTACGTCGGATATGCTACAGCTACATACGCCTGGAAGTGTTAGGCAATTACATCCACTACGGATAGCTGGCGCCACCTATCGTGATGTTGTGCTACTATTAGCGGTTGAGAAGAGCGGCCGCAAGGGGGAGAGAGAGCATGGTCGACACAAGCGCAAGCGGTTCACGAGGCATCAGTTATGTAATCTCTTCGAAACGTTATTAAAACAGTTGTTTTTCGTTCAATCCGTCGTGTCATCGTACGAATCAACCCCTGACATGGCGACGAGGACTTAACAATGAACCTATGGCCGACGTAGAACAGAAGACGAAGCGAGAAGATAACACTGTACGTACCGAGGCCTAGCAACAGCAATCCAGCCAGCGACAACGACCGGTATAGAGACCGACCACACCGAAGTGAAAAACTCCACACTGATCGCGGACGAAGCGGCTTTCGGCATGAAAGAGCTGAAGCTAACGCTTCAAGGTATTTTCGAAGACAGCATCTCTCCAACTCGCTTCACACGCATGGACACCATCGAAAACCGAACTACGCCGAACGAAAACGCAAACGGAACAACGGAGTTCGCGATGCTCAACACTACGGTGCAAATGATGGCGCGACTTCTCGAAAGGCAGTTGGGAACACCATCAGGCACATCGAACCACAGCGCCACCAGTGCTCAGCTGCAAATAACTACGACGCCAGATCTCACGGGAACGCTGCCGACCTATTTGGGAACTGAATCAGACAACTTCGCTCAGTAGAAGACTGCCGTAGAATCAATGCGCGAGCGGTGCGCATGGACTGAGGCAGCAGCAATCAACGCAGGAATCTCGCGACTTAGTGGCGGCGCAGCCACTTGGCACCAAACTACCGGGCACCTGCACGCCGACTGGACATCATGGTTGACGGCATTAAAAACTGAATTTGACAAGCCTCTCCTGTTCTGTCACTGGGTCGCCTACGTCGGCGCAAGAGCTCAACGAGAGAACGAAACTATGATGGACTATATCTACCCACGCCTCCAACGCATCAGGCGAGCCTCCCATAAACTGTCCGACGTCGATGTGGTCGACTGGGTCATATAGGGAGTACGGTCAACAAGCGTAAAACCTATGTTAGCAACTTTTCAAGACCTGTGACGCGGAACAATCACCGAGTTCTTGCATTACGCCCAACAGCTGGATAGACGAGATGTTGGAATCAGCGATGAAATAAAGCCTCCGGCAGTCAACAAATCGTTAAATCTCAGGGAGAGAAATGCAGCTTAACCAACGACCACAACGACACCAAAGTATGCACTCTTGCCGGCCGAGGCGTGTGCATGTTGCAAAAAGAAAGGATACAGACGGATCGACTGCCCTGATCCAGACACACGTACAGAAGACGAAAAAGCAGCAGCTGTGCGACGTCGCCAAGCGAAAAGCTCACCACAAGGCATCAACAGGGTCGCCATCGCAGAGACGAGTGGGTGAAGGATAATACTTCTACAGGCCAGTGTAAATGACGTCACGTCACAAGCACTTGGGCACACAGGCTCTGCAAAAACACTCATCGATGAGCAGTTTGCACAAACGCACAATTTCAAGATCGCTACTGACGTGGACTGTGTATTGGGTGGTCCATTTGGCAACTCGTGCAAACCAACCGGTGTGACTCAAGCGAGGATCACCATTGGTGATGCCTGTGCTACAGTAGAAGCTAAAGTGATCAAGAACCTTCTATACGAAGTCATTATAGGCCTTGCCTGGAGACAGGCCATTCTGTTTGACTATACTGAACGCTACCATAACGGCATTCACACTATTGAGCTCATACAGAAAACTGAAAAAGGATGTGCGTATATCAACCAGCAGTGACTCGGACACACAACCGTCTCTGTCAAACGTCGTGACAGAACTGAGCATGGTCGACCTCGTAAAGAGCGAAAGCATCAAATACTCCAAAGAAATGTCCCGCCAACCAGAAGTCCACTCAACAGACGTCATCGAAGTGTGTGGAGCCATTGATGCGAAGACAACAGTGGCACGTGAAGTGCCCCAACTACTATCAGCGGAAGAAATCGCCCAGTTGATTCAATCTAAACCTGTTCCCGAATATTTCACACAGAGTCAAACAAAAATGTTGAAGTCGTCTCTGCTGAGCAACATTAATGTCTTCACCCACCCTAACAATGACTTGGGTCTGTGCACACACGTCGAACATGCAATCGAGCTCACTGACCGAAAGCCGGTCAGGATGCACCCCTACAGCACAAGGGATGCCAACAGGTGATTCATCCCGGAAGAAACACACGAGTAGATCAGAAGAAGTATCATCCGCCCTTCAAAGTCCACCTACGCCTCCCCTGTAATCGTTGTCGACCAACCAGTGGCCGGATCACGATATCTATCACAGCTGGATGTCAAGAAAGCCTTCTTGAACATACCACTACACCAAGAAGACATTTCTAAAGCTGCTTTTGTGACAGAACATGGACACTTCGAACCACTACGAATGATTTTTGGCCTATGCACAGCACCCACAACATTGCAGAGCGTCATGAATGAAGGTCTTCAGGAACTCATCAACAGTGGTCATGTGATCGTCTACATCGATGATGTCTGCATCTTCACTGACACTACTGAGGAACACATTGAAGTGCTTGACAAGGTACTGAAGGCTCTTCTCGACTTAGGACTGCGTGTCGTATGCAGCCAGTGTATGTTTGCAGAAAAGCAGATACCATTCCTTGGATTTCTGATATCGCAAGAAGGAGTGACGATCAACCCTCAACGCAGTGCAAGGATAAAGAAATACACGGAGCTGAAAACAAAAAGCGAAGTGAGATCAGTCCTTGGACTCACATCACATTACCGCAAGTACATAAAGGTTCGCAAAAAATGCTCGACCACTGACACTTCTCACGAAAAAAGATGCCATCATTCAGTGGACGCCCGAATGTCAAGGTGCCATGGACACGCTGAAGGAACGACTGACGAAGCCACCTATCTTGGCGACGTTCAACACAAACCTGCCGACACAAGTACATGTCGACGCCTCCCACACAGCGCTCGGAGCAATCCTTACGCAAACACATGGTGACACCACACGGGTAGTGGAATACGCAAGCAAAAAAGTCTTAGACAGCGACAGCCACAAGCATTCGATGGAACTTGAGGCAATCGCAGCTCACTGGGCCATAACTGAGCGTTTCCACTGTTACCTGCAAGGACTAGAATATTTCGAGCTCATAACAGACAATTGGGCTGTTACGCACATTATGTACAAAAAGAATCCGAACAGGCGATTTGCACGCATGGTCCTAGGCCTGTCCACATACCATTTCACTGCGCGGCACACATCTGGCAAGACAAATACCGTGGCAGACACACTATCGAGAATGGTGAACGCAGTGTTTGTGCTGAGGGCAAATGATTCACGTCTGTGTGAAGTCCAGCGCAAAGATGCAAAACTGGTCACTATTATCAAAGACATCGAAGCTGCCCCTGGAACGGGAAACCAAAGCAAAGCTGGCAAAAGCTACCGGATGGTACGCAGTGTTTGGGCTGAGGGTAAACGATTCACGTCTTTGTGAAGTCCAGCGCAAAGATGCAAAACTGGTCACTATTATCAAAAACATCGAAGCTGCCCCTGAAACGGGAAACCAAAGCAAAGCTGGCAAAAGCTACCGGATCGTTAATGGCATGCTCATGCACACTATAACCCAACATGGCAACACAATACAACGGGATGTCGTGCCCAAATCACTACAATCTGCTCTAATGCAAAGTCACCACGATCATGCCGGTCATGAAGACGCCCTGCAAACGTAGTCCAAACTATCCAAAACATTTACTACTGGCAAAATATGGACCAGGACATTTCACAGTATGTGAGAGGGCGCCGGGTGTGTCAGCAGCACAACCACGCAACGGGTGTGCAACCAGGAACTCTCAACCTAAGGGAGGTGCCACAAACATTCTTCCACACAGTGGCCATCGACCATGTGGGGCCAATACACACAGCTGACGAGAACAAATATGTCATAACAGCTGTAGACGCAGCTACGAGGTTCATTGTCACACGGGCAGTGCCAAGCAAGTGTGCATTACATATGTTACAATTCATTGAAGAAGAGATTGTCACTAAATTCGGAGTCCCAAGAACCATAATCAGTGACAACGACAGCGCGTTCAAGTCGAAGACAACGAATGACTATCAACATTATCATCACATCACATCGTATCATCACATCGTATCATCACATCGTATCATCACATCGTATCATCACATCGTATATAAATGACATTGTAAGTGTGGTATGTTCATCTGTGCAAATTTGTCTGTTCGCAGACGATTGTGTCTTATATAATGAAATTACTTGCCCGGAAAATCAACATGACCTTAATCACAGTTTGTTTAATGTTTTTCAATGGTGCAATCGCTGGGGGATGGCTTTGAACTTAGATAAAACTGTATGCATGCGTATAACCCGGAAGAAAAATCCACTTCAGTATACTTATACATTAAATGAGTCACCTCTACAGCAAGTTTCTGAGTTCAAATATTTAGGAGTAACACTCACAAGTAATTTATCTTGGAATCAACATATTGACAATATCTCCGCTTCCGCCTTCCGTAAACTGTCTTTCTTACGACACAAATTAAAAAACGCTCCTCCTGATGTCAAACTCCTGGCCTACCAATCAATAATCCGACCAAAGTTAGAATATCCATGCATAATATGGGACCCGTTCACACAGAAAAAACGCCAACAAACTAGAAAGAATCCAAAGGAAAGCTGTAAGGTATATATACTCCAAGTTTCGTCACGCTGATTCACCTTCTGAGTTAATTAGAGCTAATGGCATTGAACTCCTTGAGTCACGACGGAAGACATTTAGGCTTAATTTTCTTTCCCAACTTCTTCAAAGACAAACAGCACTAGACCCTACACAGTACCTGACACCCATATCGACAAGGCATACGAGACACCATCACCCCGGAACCCTAACACCTTATTTTGCACGGACTGATGTATTTAAATTTTCTTTTTTTCCACGAATAGTGGAAGAATGGAACCTTCTAAACTCTGTATAAAGATTCAATTTGGTTGATTTACTGTGTGTAAACTGTGTGTTGGGTGTGTAAACCTGTATTTGTATGTTGAATTCTTTTCTTTTTCCTTTTCTATGTGACTTGAGTGCCTAACATGTACTTACTACTTGTACCGTGCCCACCTGCTTGGACCTGTGAAGGTCTGCAGTATGCATTAAATAAATAAATAAATAAACATCGAACACACGCCCATAGTGCCGTACGCACCACGGACAAACGGACTTCTCGAGAGAGCCAACGGTCGGATTCTCCCACCTTTACAAGAATGTTAATGGAGACGTCGACCACTGGAGTGAATACCTTGCCAAAACCACCTTCGAAGTCAACGCACAGTTCCACGCTGGACTCAAGAGTTCACCATTCGAACTGTTGTTTATTACACACCTCGAAGGATAATTGACAACCAGCTGCAGGCAGACATCCACGAGCCCCAACAAGTCATCGAGATGGTCCGACAAGAAGCATTTGACAGCATAACCGCCTACCTAAATGGTATGAAAACCAAACACGACTGAAAGCATCCGCCAGCACCCTATGAAGTAGGTGATCAAGTCTGGTACGAGACATTATCCAAAGCCGGGAAGTTTGATCCTTGGTACGACGGACCATACACGATTACTGACCGCGACAAGGATACTTTCACGATCACCAGAATGATGAATAATCGCACAGAAACAAGGCTGGCCAGCGCAACGCAGTTAAAGTGCTTTCATGAGAAAACACAAGACACAACTCCACAACTGCACGTTGACTCTGCGCAATCCACTCAAGCACCGTTAGCAACTGATGGCCGGCGCAGACTGAGAAAGCCACCACGTTGGCTTCAAATTTCGTCACGGATTAATAATGCGAGGACGCATTACTTAGGAGTCCGGGTGTGTTAGGCAATTACATCTACTACGGACAGCTGGCGCTACCTATCGTGATGTCATTCAACTATGAGCGGTTGAGGAGAGCGGCCTCAAGGGGGACAGAAAGAGAGCCTGGTCGGCGCGAACCGGTTCACGAGGCATCAATTATGTAATCTCTTCGAATCGTTAATAAATCAGTTGTTTTTCGTTCAATCAGTCGTGTCATCGTACGCATAAACCCCTGCCAGAAGGCTGCTTTAATGACGCAGTTGAAGCGAATTAGGCGCGACTCGCGCGTACCTGTAAATAGGACCCCGCCAACGAGCCGCCGTCGCTTGCAGGACACAAACGACAGTGCCACAATAAGCACAAACTGCTGTGTTGGGGGCTGGCTGGTCCCGACGAAGCAGAAGAAGAAGAAAACGGCCCACGGAGACGTACGCGGCCGGCAGGGACATCGACCAGCCCGAACACGCGGGTTGGCGCCAAGCGCCGAAAGAAAAGCACACAACCGCACTCTACGGTTACCTAACACACACTGGTTTTATTTTACAGTCGCCTTGAAGTCCCGGATGCCAGAGCGGCGCCCCCTGGCATCCTCACATGTCAATTCGAAACCAAAACTGAACACAACAACCATCCCCTCCTCGAAAAAAGCACACCTATACACTGTTTATATTTATACATAATCGATACAAAAGTATATACAAGGTATGAACGTTAGAACACATGAAAATTCAAAACACGGCACACTGAACTCACACACTACGAGTCTTGAAAATGCACTGAAATATGTACATTGGAAGTCCTAAATATTCACTAAAAAATTCTATACAACTCAGTACAATATAGATTTGTAGTGCTACGTGACGTAGTCTTCGAACCGACGCGGCTTCTGCCGCTTCCGCTTAGGGCGGGCCCTTTTGGGTGTAGAATGAGGTGTCTCTGCACCTTGAGTGGAAGATTGATCAGAGCTCGCAGCATGAGCTCCGGAAGAATTTTGCGGGCCGGAGTCTGGTTCAACGGTCTCAGCCGTATCTGAAGGTTCGAAGTGAACCGTGTGACTTGGTGTACTTGAACCAGCGACACCGACTGGTAACTCCTCCCCCCTTGATGAAGAAATGCCTGTACATGGAGGCCACAGGTAATAATCTGATGCGTAGTTAAAAGGCGTGGACGGTACGTGATGAGGAAGACTTTTAGGTGTTGAAGGCGAATCCGTATGAAAAATAACAAGGCGCGAAGCATTCCAGATGTTACCATCACTTAAGCGGAAAGAAGTGGGGCTAACCTGGCCCAAGACTTTGTAAGGACCCCGATACTTGGGGCGCTTGCCTGGCACACGAACCTTGACTAGATCGCCAGTGCGAACTTTGGACTGCTTTGCACCTCGACGGGTGTCGACATACTTTTTCATTGCTTGTTGACGAGAAAAAATTCTGGTGCGGATTTGATCAGGAGAAGACACTGCTATGTTACGAGGCAAAGAGACTATGTCGAGAGCAACTCGCGGTTGCCTACCGTGGAGAAGTTGAGCAGGAGACACTCCAGTGGTGCCTTGTGGTGTGAACCTGTACGAAGCTAAACATTCCGTCAAGACTTGCTTGAGGGGACGGTGCTCTAATTGGGCGATCTGAATATGTTCCTTCAGAACGCGATTAAAGCGCTCGATTTGCCCATTTGATTGGGGATAGAAAACTGATGACCTCAAGTGCTGAATTCCTCGTTGTGAAAGAAAAGCCTCGAAATGTTGGGACTGAAACTGTGGACCATTGTCCGTAACTATGGCATCAGGAAAACCTTCCCGGCTGAAGATTGAAGACAGAAATTCAATGATGACCTCAGAAGTAACCGTATGTGTGAAACAAATTTCTGGCCATTTGGAATGGTAGTCGATGAGAGAAACAATGAACCGGGCATTCTGCGGAACATTATGCAAGGGACCGATGATGTCCATGCCGAGTTTCTGCCAAGGCCGATCAGGCCACTGGACTGGCTGCAACGGAGAAAATGCAGGTTTGGCAGACTTGTCAGCTGCCTGACATATATGGCAGTTGTAAACTGCATGCTCGACCTGCTTATCTAAGGCTGGCCACCAGTACCTGTCTCTGAGATTCTGTTTGGTGCGGACAATGCCTGGATGGGTCTCATGGGCAAGCTGTATTAGCTTGTTACGGAAAGAAGCAGGGGGAATCACGCGTTCATCGCGGAAAAGCAAGTCCTCGACACAAGACAGTTCCTGTCGAACTGTGAAGTAAGGCAAGAATTCAGAAGCAAGAGCACCTTTGGAAGGCCATCCTTCAAGTAAATATTTGAGAACTTGAGACAAAGTGGAATCTGCAGCTGTAGCTGCCTGAAGCTCAGCTTTAGTAATGCAGGAAGTAACTAATGAAACAACTTCCTCATCCCGCTCTTCAGTAACCGGTATCTGAAGAGGAAGGCGCGACAGTGCATCAGCAACCACGTTATTAGAACCCTTACAATATTGAACACTGAAATTATAATACATGAGTTTGGCACACCAACGGGAAATGCGAATGGGGCGGCGGCCTTCGGATCCTGCAGAAAGAAGAGCAACTAGTGCTTGGTGATCTGTACGTAATGTGAAGTGCCGGCCCCACAGGTAAACATGCCATTTCTCACAGGCAAAAAGACAAGCGAGAGCTTCACGCTCTCCTACTGAATATCTGCGTTCAGCAGGGGTCAATGTACGAGATGCAAAAGCAATAGTAATCAGCTGATCATCTCTGAGTTGTTGAAACACTGCTCCCAGTCCAACATCGGACGCATCCGTCGTGATGACGATGGGAAGCTTCTCATTGAAAATACTAACAGCTGGCTTTGAGGCCAGTATTGACTTGACTCGATTGAAGCTCTGCTCAGCTTCAGCTGACCAGTTAAAAGGCTGTGCTTGACGAAGTAGAGTACGCAGTGGTTCAACAACATCAGCATAGTGGGGAACAAATTTGGCATAATAACCCACAAGACCTAAAAAAGATTGCAAGGTTTTAACATCAGTAGGCCGTGGGGCGTTGACAATGGCCTGAACTTTAGATTCAACAGGTGTCAAGCCGCGGGAACTGACATTATGTCCTAGAAATTGTAACTCATTCACAGAAAAAATGCACTTGTTATTAAGTTTCATACCACATTCACTGATGCGGTTGAGAACAGTATGCAAGTTAGCATCGTGCTCTTCGCGAGTACGTCCCCATACCAAAATATCATCCAAGTAACAAAGGGTGCCATTACAACCCTTAAGAATAATTGACATCATTTTCTGAAACACTGCAGGGGCAGATGCAAGCCCAAAACACACGCGGCGAAACCGAAACAAGCCTTCGTGCGATACAAATGTGGTCAAGTCTCTACTGCACTCAGAAAGTTCAACTTGGTGATAAGCGGACGCGAGGTCCAGCTTGGAGAAACATACAGCTCCGGAGAGCTGATGAAGCAGTTCTTCAATGTGAGGAAGTGGAAACCCGTCTACGACGATTGCCTTGTTTGGTTCTCGTAAGTCGACGCATAGTCGAAGGGATCCATCTTTTTTCTTGACGACGACCAGTGGAGAAACCCAGTCGGAAGCAGAGACAGGCTCGATGATTCCGCTGGCTTGAAGGCGAGACAGTTCCGCAGAGACTTGCTCACGGAGAAGAAGAGGAATGCGGCGCAGCTTGGCACGCACAGGGCACACACCTGGTCGACGCATCACTTTATGCACAAAACCGCGCACACAACCCAGTTCACGGGTAAACAGGTGGTGGAATTCAGAAGGCGCGTTCGCCGGAAGATCATCTCGGACGTCGACTTGAGCACACGTCATAGACGCACCAATGATGTTGATGGACAAAGCCCTGATTGCATCACGTCCCAAAAGTGAGCTGCCATTGGCTGTTACATAAAAAGTAATGAAAGCAGTGCGACTGCGATAAGAAACCTGAGCTGTAAATTGACCTAAATTATCAATCGTTCCCTTGGAATATGTCTGTAGAACGACGTGTGAAGGCAAAAGCCGAATGTTGGAAAAATGACTATGGAAGTCAGCGGCACTGATTAAAGAGACTGAGGCACCAGTGTCCACGAGAAATGACAAGGGCACATGGCCCACTGAAACTATGATGCTGGGCTCGGGCGTAGTGTGGAGGCCATCCACATTTAAAACAGTGACCGTATTGGTTTGTGCAGTGCTCGAAGGAGCGGACGAAGAAACTGGTTCCGGAAGATTTGCTGGACGGGAATTGCATACGGACTGAAAATGTCCGATTTTTCCGCACGCAAGACAAGTGCGGTTTCTTGCGGGACACTGCGCAAAATTGGCTAAATGCCGAGCCGATCCACAACGAAAGCAATGCGTGGTTGCGCTTGGAGAAGAAAATTGCGAACGCGAATTAGGAGCTCGGTGCTGTTCTTGAAAACCCGAATTCGGCGGAATGGGGTCGCCATATTGTCGGCTTCCTCGCCCCCGCGACGCAGAGAGGTCGCCGTGGAAGGACTGTGCAGGCGGGCGTCCATGTTGGCCGCCGCGCCGAGACGAAGGTGAAGGGCCGCCATGTTGACGCGTCTCGTGAAACGAAGAGCCGCCGCCTTGGCCCCCGGCAGCAGAAAGTTGCTGCACTGAATGCGGAGCGAATTGCTCCAACTGGGAGCGAATAAGCTCGTCCTCTCGCGCAATCGAGAGGGCTTCGGATAATGAAATCAAGGAGCCCTTCTGAAGCATGCGGCAGCGGACGTTTTGCGAGGCTACCCCGATGAAAAGCTGATGGCGGATCATATCGTCCTCGAGCGCGCCGAAGCCGCAAGACGCGGCGAGCGTTCGAAGAGAAGTAATGAACTCGGCGACTGGCTCACCAGGCAATTGTCGCCTTTCTTGGAATTTCACGCGTGCGAGATAATCGCACGAGACATCTTTAAAATGCTCATCGAAAAGAGCGACTGCAGTCTTGAAGGCATCGCCTGACGCTGGCGTCGGCGACGCGTTGGTGGCTTCCAAAGTATAGAAAAGCTTTAACCCGGCAGGGCCCAACGCGTTGAGCAGCAGGGCCTTGCGACGCTCGGGCTTGCTGGCGTCCTCCCCGACCGCGTCTGCGTAAGCCTGAAATACCAACTTCCAGTCCGCCCACGGAAGTGGCGGGTCTCCGGGCGAATGAAGAAATAGCGGAGGTGGAATAGGAGACGCCATTTCAAGCAAGAAGAATGAAGAGATGCAGATGAGAAGAAAATGACGCCAGTACACTGTTTGAAGACGAAGGCAGAGTAGCTGAATGAAGAAATGAAGCGACGCAGCACGCAGTAGCCACCTTGCAGGGAATAAAGAGCGTCTAGGGTTAGCCGGGTAGGTCCATTAGAAGCAAGAAAAAGAACACGGAGAACGAAACGGGTTCTTATCCCATCCTCGTCGCCATTGCTGTGTTGGGGGCTGGCTGGTCCCGACGAAGCAGAAGAAGAAGAAAACGGCCCACGGAGACGTACGCGGCCGGCAGGGACATCGACCAGCCCGAACACGCGGGTTGGCGCCAAGCGCCGAAAGAAAAGCACACAACCGCACTCTACGGTTACCTAACACACACTGGTTTTATTTTACAGTCGCCTTGAAGTCCCGGATGCCAGAGCGGCGCCCCCTGGCATCCTCACATGTCAATTCGAAACCAAAACTGAACACAACACAAACGATCAAAATTCGAAATAATGAATGCTTATGCAGGGTCCCATTTACAGATTTGCGCGAGTCGCGCTTAACTCGCTCCAACTGCGTCGATAAAGCAGCCATCCCGGCGTATATAGCTGTAACATATCCGACGTACCCCGATTAGAAAGCCTTTGGACGTTTATTCGTCACATGTGCATGAGTCCGAACGATACGTCTTGTTCTGACACAGCTAGGGTAAGCGTAGCGTCCCCGTTGTGGCGCGCGGTCGACGTGACACAATCAGCTGTGAAAAAAAAATGGGGGAGGGGGCAGCGCACCGCCTGCTGCGACTCTGCTGAGTTTTCCCCGTCGTTTCTTATACTGAGACACGATCTCTAAATTGCACAGCTGCGCACACAGCAAGATAACGCGCCCCGACTTGTGTACCGCTCGTTTTGTTAACTAAAACGGCCAAACGTAGCTCACGCACTCGCACGATGCACTGCGGACGATACCAAACCCTCACGAAGAAGCCACAACTACAGGGGCAAATTCCTCTGCTAAATTTGGCAGCAATCTGGCAACAACAACCTCAAAGTCTGGCAACTGACTTATGCAACGCCAAACCACGATTCTAGTTCACTGTAACCACGACCTGCTAGTTTATATAGAAGGTAGTGCGCCAAACAGAACCTTGCCCCATTCGCCCATCAGCGTGTAAACACTGCGACTGCGCAGGAACTAGAAAAAGCGGCAGCGACTTGCACTTGAATTGCTTTCTATAAGACTCTCTTAGGCAATGCAACTATGTCGCCACGGACAAAGGCAGTACTAGCAGTACTCGCTATTGCACACAGCTCATGTTCAAATCCAACACCCACCACGGAGAAAACAAACCACCACAGCATACTGTTACTACAGCTGTAACCACCGTAGAGTCTCTAGCAAGCTAGTGAGAAACTCCACAACCTGAACCGCCAAAAAAAAAAAAAAGCTTTAAGCTAAAGTCTCTTGCGCCACCTAATAATACACTTCAATCCAAGTCAAGTCGGTTTTAAGCGGCTATATGGGTGAATAGAGCGCTTTTTCCTTCCAAACGCTCGGTTCACGCGTTACAGGAGACACTGGCGTTGCTTATGGTTTGACATCAGAGCGTCTTTTCCTGAAGCAGCCAACTCCCGTGCAGGCGCGGTAGCGTCGTTGCCTACTAGAATCTCAATATGCACCTTCCGGCGCCATATAGTTTTGTCGTGGTCGGAGCAACAGTTTTAACAGCAAGCACACTTCCTGCCGGCACCGCGCTTACATCTGCTCCAGTGTCTATCTTGAACCTGATCTGTTCTCCACCGACGTAAATGGGTTTTTTCCACGCCTATGCCATTTTGTTAATACGCAGGGCTCCCAAAGTCCACACCCGTTTCGTTCGAAGCATCTTCTTTTACTTCTCTCAGCGTTTTTGATCGACACATTTTTCTCCGGCGCTCTTTTTATCCACAAGAATGGCATTTCGCCTTAGAAGCCGGACAGCTGGTGCGGTCATGTTTCTCATGTCCTCCACATCTGATACACTCATGGTGCCATTTTCCTTGCGTTGAAGGACGTTTTCGCTTGTGCAGCTCTGCAGGAGCTCCTTTACCGGCCTTTCTTAGGGCAACAACATCTAGATGCTTCTCAGAATAAGTGGTCCTGCCTTACCACAGCTTGCTGCTTTCGAACTGCTTCTGTCTGCCACGGGCTTTATGTACCACCGTCTCCAATGTGAGATCTGGATAGCTCTGTAGCATGTCCGAAAGATTTGCAATAATGTAAGCCCACAATTTGCCTGTGGCGCACCATTTCACCTTTGAATGCACCGTATCCGCAGTGAGCTACCAATCTGTGCAAAGCAGTCACAAAAGCTTCCACTGTTTTTCCGGGCTCCTGCCTCCTCGGGTTGAACCTTGCCCTTTCGTATAATTTTACGTTTCTTTTTTTCCCCGATGAAATAACTTTTGAGCATGCCAATCACTTTCTCAAAGTTTTCCTGCACTTCCTTGGTTAGCGTCGACACCGCTAAAGTATCCTCCGCATCTCCCCAGAGACAATAACTCGAAACTGCTCCGCCAAACGCGACACCCGCCTGTAACATAGAGAAAGAAGAAGACAAGAGCGGACACTCCGCAAAACCTGGCCTCAGAAAGTGCGTCACGACTACGTAACGAACTAGTGCTCCCACCAAACGTCAGAGGGCGCAAGCGCAAAAAAAAACACAGTTATAATCAATTCAACAAAATTGTTTTCACAAATTAATAATTACACGGCCAAATTTGGTATGTTCTTTATACATAAAAACGATTTATTCAACACACCTTACGCGATTATTTTTCTTCAGCCGTACTGTCATAAACACCATCGACCCAGCGACAAGCCCATGCATGACTGACAGCGAGAAGCTTTCGTCGCTTTCGTCAACGTCGGCTGCGTCGGCATTTTCAAGCGTGAGATAACAGGTGAGGCACGTTTTCAAGCGAAGCTTGTTGAATGACATGTTGTTGGTCTTGTTGGGTCATTTTTTCAGAAAACGGTTACGCCTGCGCGAAAAAGACACCATGCAACAAACATAGAAAGATGCACACACACACGTTGCGCTTCGTGTGTGCGAGTTTGTTTCTTACGTGGCGTCTCATTCACGCAGTTGTAACCTTTTTCTGAAGCTTGTAAGGACTGGGAGGTTCGCTAAAAAGAAAGTTTGTGGCTCTATGCGGCGGTTAGAAGGGAACATTGTGCAACGTATGCAGTATAGCAAAGGCGGCACGGCGTCAAGCCGAGGCGACGCATGCTGCGTCTGCCACGGACGTGAGCGTCTGTGCGCTGAGCATAGCTGGGCAGCTAGGTCGTAGGCTCGGTGCAAAATATTGAGAAGCGTTTGCTGGGCCTCGCATGCTTCACGACGCATTTCCCGAAGGCTCGGAACACGAATAATTCTTGGTGTGCCGGAGGCAAATCTGGACTAGCCAAGTGGCCATCATCTTCGTTTCTTCGCTAGCCTTGTGCCACTAGTGCAAGCTGCTCACAAATTTTTTGACGTTTCCAATATAATTTTACCGCACAAATTTCAACTACGATTTTTCTTCCCAATGTACTGCTGATAGTGCGTACGCACGAAGGTGTTCTAAAGTTCCCAGGTCACGATACCATTGCATTACAAGGGATAGCGGCCTGGAAACTTCTGAAGAGATTTGTACGTGGTCTTGACGTATATCTTTGTAAGTCAGAGTTTTATGGGTCAGAGATGTATCACTGGTTTTGTATTGTGCATCGATTAGCTAATCATTCAAAGGGGTTTGCTGGTACACTTATGACGTGCACATATCTTTTTCGTAATTTGACAGTGAAGCATCCACTTACTAACATTTTCAGACCGCGCTGACGCCATGCCGTCCGGCGGTCCAAGCTACGGCAGCTACTGCTGTGTATCGTGGTGCTTCAACAATGGCAGAACCCACAAGAAGCCTGGGACGAGTTTCTTCCGCATACCACGGGACGGAAGGTGTGTTAAAGCTTTTGTATGGTTTGCATGTCTGTAGGCTTACTGTTCGTACTTGCTAAGTGAGGGTAACAATAAAAAATCACTATTCAACCACTTCCCCTTTCAGCTGATAGTTCATTGCCAATGCAGGATGAAAGCATGGATGCAGTATGCTGGACGCGATGATCTCCTGAGTAAGCCGGCCAGCCTATTGTACGCAACGTACAGGGTTTGTAGCGACCATTTTACTGCTCAAAGTTTCATGGACCCTGGTCACACAAGGCTTACAAGAATGGCTGTTCCCAGTGTGCAACCAGCTGCACCATGTAAGTGATTGACTGAAACTCAAATATGTGCAATAGCAGCCACATGTATTGAATCAGTGGCGACAGTTAACCGTGAAGATCTTTGTAGCCGATGGAGAAACCTCACTACAGAAGTAACACTTGGAAAGTCTTAAATTCTGTGAATTGTGGGCTATTACCTTCCTAACAGCAGCTTTACATTTCTGTCATTTTTTGATGCTCTGGACCTGCACAACTTGTTTTGAAAGACTTTAAAGGGCTATTTCACGTTATCTTCAAGCCTGAGTGCACATGTACGTATACCTTTCATCAGTGAAAGCTGCCACTGTTGATAATTCCAAAAATCACAAATTACTTGTTTCCTAGTTGGTGCCGTCTCTTTTCTTCCACGTTCGACCAATTTATGCGTTTGAAAGAGCTGTTCAAGTTTCCCCATGCTACAAGCTTTGTAACTTGTACCAACTGCACATATATGCAGGTTCTCTGAGCGTCGCTTCAAGTAGTGACTGTGACATGGCTGCAGAAGCTGCACTGCAAGGTGCGGATGAGCTTCAGTTTGTGTTATTTTAAGCCTCTTACTGACACATTGTCGTAATTTCATCTCTTCAAGACCTGCGGTAGAGGCTTCAAAAAGCGGCTCCCACACATTGAGGTGCCCCGATGAACAGGGTGCGTTCAGTGTCGCGATTTCTTTTTTTTTACCCAAATTGACTGTTGACCAAACCTCTGCAGGTGGCAGCTCCCTTGTAGCTGGTGAAAGAATTTCTGATGATTTCGTCTTGCCGGAGAAAACCTTAACCAGTCGTTCAGCTGTCACAAAAGGAACTTGTGTGGCCGGTAAGTTGTATGTTCACTTCAACACCAGAGTGGATTGATATAGAGACTTCCGCAGGCCGCTCGCAAGATTGTTCCGACAGCACTGTCCGAGGCACTGAACAAGCTTCACAAGACCCTCCAGAAGACGTCTCCGCCAACAGCTCCACGCCTGAGTGCCTTAGAGAAAATTGTGACTATGCTTTTATTGCAGCAGTTTTTAATGTGCTATTTTATGTTTAGGACATTCTGAGGAAACTATCTTCAAAAGGACACTACGTGTGCACTTACAAAATGTAAGGGTGGGCTCTCAGTGATTTTCATTTTTTTTGTGCATTGTCAACATTGTGAATGGTTTGTTTTTAGGTAGTGGAATTGAAAACCTTGTACCACAGAAAGTTGTGCACCTTGGGTCTGAAAGAGCGAGGAAAGTGCACGTATGGGATTAGTTGTTCTTCGCTTTTACATCAATTTTTTTGTTTATTGCAGTGCGTTCCTGTGTGCCAGCGACAATGTCTCCATCAATGAAGTACAAGCAAACCATTAAACATCTGCAAGCCAAAGTAGCAGCACAGCGGAAAACTATCAAAAGACTGCAGAGACAGCCTCACCAAGCACCGTCATCGACTTCGAAGGCCCTTGAAGTTATCCGACCGCACGTCACCGAGGAGGTTTTTAAACTTCTTTCTGCACATGTTCGCTTGAGGCCCAAACGCAAGGGCAAGCGGTTTCCCGTGTGGTTCAAGAAATTCGCTCTTCACTTAAACTTCCGAGGTCCGCGAGCATACCGATTTTTGGCTCCGTATTTTTCTTTGCCCTCCCGGCGTTCATTAAGGAGGTGGCTAGCTAATGTAAAGATGACTCCAGGCATAATTCCAGGAATCCTTTCTTCCATTGCAACAAATACTCAAGCTTGGAATGAACGGGACCGAGTGTGCGCTTTAGTTTTCGACGAAATAGCACTCAAAAAGAATTTGTACTATGATGCTTTAAGAGACGTTGCCCAGGGTTTTACAAATGATGGCACTCATCGCACTTCAGCCATCGCTGATCGAGCACTGGTTTTTCTTCTTGTTGGTGTTTCGAGAAAGTGGGTTCAACCGGTTGCTTTTACTATAGGGCACACATCAACACCATCATCTGTTATGCATAACTTGCTGGTGTCACTCATTTTGGAGCTTAGGAGCATTAATATTGCAGTGAAAGCAGTCATTTGTGACCAGGGCAGTTCAAATGTAAGTCTCGCTAACCAACTAAGAGTGACTGTAGCAAAGCCTTTTTTTGAAGTTAATGGTGAGCGGGTATATTACATTTTTGATGTTCCGCATTTAATTAAAACAATGCGCAATAATGTCCAAGCACACAAGTTATACATTGGGGATGACATCGTTAACTGGTCGCACATTATAAGCCTTTACCAATCCTCACATGAGTTGCGGTTGCGATTGGCTCCAAAGTTGACTGAACGGCACGTTCATCAGAAACCTTTTTCTAATATGAAGGTCAGCAGAGCAACTCAGGTCCTCAGTGCATCAGTTTCGATTGCTATCACGGCAATGGTGTATGCGAAGGTGCTGCCTGCCTCGGCCATCACTACAGCTCAATTTTGTGATCGTATGGACAGGATTTTCGATGCCTTGAACAGCTCGAGTAAAAAAAGAACTTCGCAAAAGCTGCGGCATGCAATCATGAAAAATGATTCAGAGCTGATTGACTTCCTCCGAGGCCAGCTTCCCTGGATTGCATCATGGCAGTTTGTTGGCAGACGTCAACCACAAACCATCGTAGGTTGGCAAATTACAATTCAGGCAATTTGTCAACTATGGGACGACCTCTCCAAAAATTACAATTTTGAATACCTGTTAACACGCAGGCTTCAACAGGATCCTCTGGAGAACATATTTGGCCACATTAGGCAAAAACAGGGTTGCAACACCAACCCCAATGTAGCAAAATTTATTTGTGGCCTGAAGCACATCTGCATAAGAAAACTCTTCAAGCTGTCAGAATACGGAAATGTCGAGGATGATGAATGTGACCTCCTCCAGGAGCAGCTCTCGCCATTCTCTCTCACCAGTGCGTCTCTTGTGGATAATGAGGAGTGTGCACAGCCACAGCCTGACGACTTTCCCGCTCTAGACGATCTCTCTGAACTTGCGACAAACATTCACTCCCATATTATCGATGACTCCGCTGCATATTATGTAGCTGGTTTTCTCATCAAACACTTGCTTCGGAATGCATGTGACGGTTGCAGTTGCCCACAGTTACTGAAAGACGACAGTGAGACGCTTAAGGGTACCCACCAGTATTTCACAATGCTCAAAGCATTCCACATCCCCAGCAAACTTTTTGGGAATCTCACTGTGAAATCAGAAGCAGCTTTTGCATACGTACAACAACTTGAATCTCACTTTCTTGCCATAATTGAGGCCACTGCACATCACCTGAAAGTGTGCGATGTTTTGTATCACCATCTGTCAAGTGTTGGCGATTTTCATTTCTGCTCTGCTGGGTGTCGCGCTAAGTTTCTGAAAATGTTTTGCCGTGTTCGTTTATGTTGGCATGTGCGTTTTGTGAACCGAAACTTAGACAGGGTTAGGTTCCAGTCTTCAATCTCGGGCATGCAGCTTGACAAGTTCAAAGGTTAGCAATTAGCGGCGGGTTTACACTAAAGTATTCGAGTTGAGCCGAATCCTGCAATAGCTTTGTTATGTTATTACTTCGTTACAGCACACTTCATTATGGTCTTATATGCTTATATTCAGTTCAACTGGACTAACCACTCCTTCGTTGCATTCATTGTTTTGGTTACCCGCTATGAGGAGTACGAACACTGTGTATTCGCTCGAAGGGATTTGCATAACCTTAAAAAGAATGTTGGGTATCCTGTCTGTATTTTTTGTAGCAAATACGGGCGAACTGTACACTTTACTGTGGGTCGCTTGGTCACTGTGTATGCTTTATCTCTCCAGCTCAAGTAATATATCGATAACAAAACCGCTTGTTGAAATGTCTTCGAGCGGGTAAGGAACACAGTATGAAGTGGGCACGGTTCATGTTATCACGCTTTTCGTATTTTAGCTTCTCATCAACCTCCTCATCTTGCCCATCAAAATTTTCAAAAGAATACCCAAACTTGTAGCGTTTGATGGGGCTGCGGACGCTGCCATTTTATTTTTATATAGCTTGTGAGTGATAACGTATGATGTAGAGCCTTTGTGAAAAATAATGAGCCAAAGTGGTTTCCTTCTGCTATTTATTAGCCCTGTAATACCGCTGTCGTAGCACCAATTAAAGTCCACAATTCTGGATAAAGTGATGACTACAATCTATTTTAGCTCGCAAGCGTCACAGCAACACCCAGACGCAAATCACTTGGGATCTTAAGTTTTTGATGAAGGCGACGCATAACAAAAGCCACAAGACCTGCCAGTGTTGTAGCATAAAGTTTGTCTTTCACGTAGTGAGCAAGCTGCAAAGACCTACCTTTCTGAGGACAAGCAGGCATCAAGTCTGCTTTTTTTCATTTTGGACTAGCTGTTCTTAAGCACAGCCAGCACACTGCACCTTTGCCTTTCTGCTATATTGTGTCGTGTGGTTTCTGTGCGCTCTTTTTTTCTATGCATTATTTCGGTTAAGCCCAGGCGTGATTCGAGACTTCATTGCTGTGTATATGTCACTTCTTCCTTCTTCATCAGCATTGTGCGCTGTGTTTTTGCCATAGATCCTTACTTACCCACTGGCCCGGTGTGTCATACTTCACCAGCTTCTCGGCTTCTGCCAACTTTAGCGATGTGTGCGTTGTCTGTGTTCTCTATGTATTTGTTACAATATTTGTTACAATTTATTTGTAAGGCGAGATGCATTTGTTGTCTACCTTTGTCATATTGTGCTTTTTATATTCTCATACTCTACCTTGCCTTTGCATAAAACATTGCAGATGCTCTGTTTTTTGACTGATATATACATTGATCACTTGTTCCAAAAGAAAAACACAAGCGCGATGAATAAAACCGTAGTGAATTATCATTACCTGCATCTCTTTTTATTATAACTTAATCGAAATAAAAATTACGTCACGACCGATTCGCACGAACCATTGAACAAAACAAAACAGGGAATCGCTAAATCAAAACGACCTACAAAAACTATCCATTTGGGCGATGAATAGTGGTCTGAAATCATGAACTTTCGACATAGCCAAACATCGGTTATGCAAAGTAATTCAAAATTTGCGCCAGTGAAACCGGAAGCGCACGCCACTTGCTCTCATCAACCACTAGGTGTGCTAGAGTCGATTAGGCCGCTGGGGTCTACGGGAGTGTCCACTCTTCACCTTTTTTTATTTCTCTATGCCTGTAATGCATGAAGCGTTGCCGCCACGCTGTCCACTCTTCTGGCCTCTGGAAGTCTAACGGCGTTGGTGATGCGAACGCGACGCTAAGCTGCGTCTGCTGGGGCCAACCTGTATCCATCGTGATCTGACCTTGACCGATGTCGTGGTGGTTACTTTATTTGCGCTCGTTGCTCATGCACACAGGCAAATTTTTGTCCGTTTGTTACGGATGCACTCTAGACGTACGCGTTGTTTTGTCCCATCGATTTCGGCTACCCTGATGGCGCGAGACCACTGCTTGGCCGCCATGTTGGTTTTCCGCGTCCACCGGTCCCTTTTGATCTTGCCATGAGTACGGAGAGTGAAACCTCCTGCAGCAAGGTCTCTTCTTCGACTGCTATCGTTCCCGATCTCACCACTTGCATACCGCTTCTGACACCACGTCGTAACTTGTGTTGAATCAGGTTCGAGCTAGGGGCGGATCCAGTGACTCATTTTAGGGGAGGGGGGCGGTTGGTTAAAGGAACCTCGGAGCCGGAGGGAGGTCCTGAATTTTTCGTATTCTGTAGCACGGAAACCTCATCATATAATCCTACTAATGTGTGCGCCCAGTAGTCCCACTTACTTGTTCTAATTGGTGATAGGAGGTGTAGGATGACATGCACTGAAAAAAGTGAGGGGGGGGGTGCTCACACAGGCTTTGGGGGAGGCGATCGGCCCTACCACCCCCCTCCCTCTGGATCCGCCACTGGTTCGAGCTGAGAACGAGATGGCGACACAGAGTAACACCACAGAGCACGTTGTGTTGCGAAATAATGCAAACGAGCCACAACCGTTATTTATTGAATATGCTGCATGGCTTGAACCAACGGAACCTACAGGCGAGAAGCCTCATCGTCCGCGGCCGTTGTAGAATCTTTTGCGGCAGCAACACTTGCCCGAGACTTCGACGGGAGTTTATCGATGAATGACTTCTGGCACTCCGCAAGCTGCAATCGCACTTCCAGGTCTGTGAGTAACTTCTCTTCTAGTTCCTTGACCTCCTCGTACTTCTTGAACAGTTCGTCTATTTTGTTGCGGTGCTCCTCCGCTTCGGCAACCTTCGCTTGCGCATTCATCAGGACACGGGCGTCTTCTTTGGAAGCCATGCTCAGTGAGACACACAACTTCATCGTGTCCAGCTTGCATTTCAAACGGGTGATGTACGCCTCCATCGTTATTAGTGAATTTCCCCGCGGACTGAACAAGTCGAAAAATATGGCGCGGTCAATAAATGACACGTCGGTCGTAGAACTTGTGCAACGAGAAGAAGATGATGATGTTCCTTGACACTCTGGCGCGCACGCACAAAGGAGGATCGGCCAAGAACCGGGCGGCAGGATCTTAACTAAAAGGCTAATGATTTTTCAAACAAAACGTAATTTTGGGCTGGAAAAATATAGAAAGGAAAGCCGAAAATCGTAAAAGTAGTATATCTGAGCAGGGAGCAATGCAGGCTATCAGATGCGATTTGAGACAGAGGTAATGGTGGGTCTAAATAATATATATATATATATATATATATATATATATATATATATATATATATATATATATATATATATATATATATATATATATATATATATACACGAGAAGAAAAACACGGAAAGCTGAGCGAGAGCCAGCGGTTCTTCCTGCTCTACTACTTTTCAGACAATGGGTGGAAATGAAGCACCACGGTCACGCCACCACCGGCAACCAACGTTGACACTAGAACAATTGACACCAGAAAACTTAGTTAGAAATTTCGATGGAGATGATGGTCGATGGAGAAATTCACATGGTAAATACACGAGCTTTCGACAGTAGTTGAGAATGGTCGATTGGGTGCATCTGCCATTACATCTGTTTGCATGGTTTCATGCCTAACAACACTGAAAACATTGTTAAACGCACTGATAAATATAAAGGCTGCAGTTTATTGAAAAATAAAATATTTCGGCTTATGTCACAGAAACGTGCACCTATAAGTATGTTGGTAGTAATGGTGAGAGGCAAGATAAATTCATTCCAGTCGCGCAAGCTGGAACGTCTGGAGGTCGAAAACCCGTTTCTACAAACATCCACGAGGGCACGGTGGAACCCTTCCTTCCTCCGGGCACGAGAACCTTACGTTTGAAGCGCCACTAGATGAATTAGAGAGAAATATTGAAAACCATAATCTGAACAGAATTTCCCACGAATGTTTTCCATTAAGAACAAACTAGCAACTTAATTTACAGTTATCTGGCTTATCTGACATTTACCTAAATTACTGGGTGAGTCAGTAAGTGAACAGCTCTATCAAAACCAACAAATTGAAATGTGGGCCTACAGGCCGCGCCATGGGTGGTGGAGAGACCCTCCAGCCGCCTGTTGTGCTCGCTGAATGACCCATCTTGCCGACCTCATCTGATCAGCGCAGTGTGCCACCGCATCCCAAGTTGTGCTGAGGAGACTGCATTTGCATCTTTTATTTTCAAGCATGCTGCCTTCTTTGTGAGGATCGTCAGAAAGGGGTAATTAGGCATTCTGCCACTGACGACAGGGATTCGATTCTCGATGTGTCCACCTTCTGAACTGTCCACTTCAGCCTCTACTGATTGGCTGGAGATCGGCGAGCAGCGTGCCTCGTTTCCCGTGCTTCTGCAAAGTCATTTAGACGTCGCGAACATTTCACAACACTCGGCACAAATGATAGGGACAGAATTTGTTTCACCGCAACGAATTCGGTCTCCAGAGAACCGCTATTGGGCACACATCTAGGTGGCCATTCTTGAGCTGAATTCAAGGGCTGATGGTACCGCCCACCTAACGTAACTGGAACAGTGGTACTCATTCCCTGTATTGTTCTCAAACACCTAGCTGTTCATTCATACTCTTCAAGCTTGTTTAAGATGTCCCGCATAAGCATTCATTATTTGGAATTTTGGTCGTTTGCGCTACACTGCAAGCGACGGCGGCTCGTCGGCGAGGTCCTTTTCACAGGTACGCGCGAGTCGCGCTTAATTCGCTCCAACTGCGTCAATAAAGCAGCCTTCCAGGCGTATATAGCTGTAGCATATCCGACGTACCCCGAATATAGCCAGCCTTGGGACGTTTATTCGCCACATGTACACGAGTCCGAACGATATGTCTTGTGCTGACACAGCTAGGGGAAGCGTAGTGTCCCCGTGGTGGCATCGACTAAAGCCACCTTAAAGAGAGAAGGCCCTCGTGCACCCTCCTCTCTCAGGGCCGCCGCTGCTGCGACCTGGTGAGAATAGCCGGAATGCTATATTCAACTGGTCATAACACGGAGGAAGGAAAAAGGTGAGGGCATGCCCAGCCGGCGCAGGGCGTAAAAAATGTGGTGGAAATGACATCATGGCGGCCATATTCAGTAGGCACAATGGCGGCGTTGCTATGGTTACGTGTTGCGCAGTGGAGCTGGTCTAGCAGTGAGCGGCCGCGGCTGGCGGCGGAATGTGTGCCTCCCCAGGTCTCGTTCTGAGCCGCGGCGGACAATATCTGTGCTCTGCGCCGCGTTATTAGTTACGCAGTGTTCTCCTGGCTGTTACATTACTCTTAGCAACGTTTACAAATCCCTTTGTCCATCACGGGGTTTCAACAGTACGTGGAACAAGTGCATATCCATGTGTCGTGCGGCGGATGACGCGGATGAAGCAGTTAGTGTTCAGCGAAATTGCGTTGGGCACTATAACGAAGCTCAATAACGACGAACGCCTTGCAGGTCAGTGACGGTTGAGCAGTGCTCCTGCTTGTGACAACGGACGACGCTGTTGAGCCCAGCAAGACGCGCCGTGAGGACCATGTGCACATACGTAGTTTCGTGTTGTGTGCGTACAGTAACAACTTGCATGTGCGTATTAAAACACCTTTTCTGTTCCGCTTGGTACACTCTCCACCAGCATTGCATGTAATCTCAACGTAACAGCAACCGCGTTCAAGTGTCACTTGCACCGTGCTCAAAGTCACCACGGTCGCAGAATGCTGACGCCGGTGAGTTTCACGCGGAACACGGACACAGGGGCAGGACGCTGCGTCGGCCGCGTGGCGGAATGCAACCGTAGAAGGCGCACGACCGATCGTGTTGTCTGTACAGTGCTGAATTAATGACGTGAAAGCACTCGCCGTTGTCAGTGCATCTAGCGCGCGTTCTCTCGTAGTTGCTTCGTTGTCGGCGAGCTGTTACTCCCTGTTATTACTCGGATGAAGCGATTTCGCTGAAGGTGTCCCGCTGGCTCAGAGTGATGAACTCAGTTCTATTAGTTTCGGATCGTCATGACACACGCGCTGCGCAGCCCACGTGCTTTCCGAGACGGGGAGGGAGTCGCGCCTTCTGCTTCGCATTCATATTTAAACAAGAGAGGAGAATTTGCCTACTCAATATGGCCGACTTCCGGCTTCATCGCGGCTTCACAACAAGTGACGTCAGGGCCGCTCCTTACCTTTCCTTCCTCCTCCTTCCTCCGTGGGTCATAATAAGGCCAACGCCTCCTGTACTTTGAGATGCCTGGCGCGTCGGCGCCGCTTCCTCCGCGCGACGCTCTCGCGTTTACACACGCCACCGCCGCGCCGAGGCGCTGTGCTCTGACACTATCGTGCGCCTGGCTGGCAGGCGAGCGCCCGCGCAATCTTTGCGGTAGCCCGTTCGGAGTGAGCGCTAATGCTGTTGGTCATTTTTTTTCTCAGGGTGCCACGTGCTACTTTTTATCGCGCGTATTGCCTCTTCGGAGCTCGATCTAATAACCGCAGCTGAAGCGCAGCCATGCGGTACTGCTGCGTGCCTTTTTGCACCTCGAGCCAACACAAGAAGCAGCCTGGCATTTCGTTCCACGAGATACCTGGAGATGCAACACTTCAGGAACAATGGCTGAAAGTTATATCAAGAAAGTACTGGCAGCCAAAAACACTGGTTTGCCAAGGACTGGCAAACCAGTGTTTGCAGCACAGTGTCAGTGCAATCACAGGCTTGCCTGTGTTGAAATGTAAAAGCTGCAATGATGACCAGAGAGAGGCTTTTGTTAAAGTAATATGCAAAAAATTTGTGAAGCCCCTATTTTCAAACCATGCATTAGACATAAGTGACAGAAATGCAGTGGCAAAGATGTATCACAACAAGCCGCTGTCACGCAAAGTACTCAAGCTTTGAAACGGCATATATTGGTTCTGTGCTTTGTTTTTTTTTTCAGTGAAGTGATTTCTTTAGACCGCAGACATCAACTGTGATAGCAGTGTCATGGATTGGGGAACTCCTCTTCCACCCTATTCGCTTTAAATTGTTAGTTTCGCTACATATGCATGATGATGCCCCTCGTTTTTTACCATTGTCTGCGGCAATGTCTGGCCTTTTGCTGCAGTGAATAAATATTGTGCTATTGTAGTTCCACTTGATTTACTTTTTATTTTCGTTCATGACTTTATTTCCACTCTCCTAAGCCCTACAAATCTTGAAGGACAAAATTTTCACAGAGATGAGCGCTGTGAAGCTCCACAGAGCGACTAGCGTAGTGACTTTGTGTGGCAAAGCGTAGTGTCAGAAGCTGACGCCGCCTCGCGGCAGTCCGGAAAAACACGGTGGCCGCGGGTGAACAATAAGATAGTGGCCGACGTGCCAGGCATCTCAAAGTATAGGAGGCGTTGATAAGGCAGTGACTTAGTTCTAGTACACTCTAGCAGTGAGTCAGTGACTGCTACGACCCGTTGAAAATAGCGCAAACGCTATTTTCACTTAAGTTGGCTTGGATCCGTACATTGCTATGGCTTTTGAAAAATGGTGGGTCAGGCAACCTGAGGTTCTCTGCAGACGATAGTTATAGCGCGAGAACAAAACGACGACACAGAGACAAGAAGGACACGAAAGACACGAACGCTAACTTCCAACTCAGCGCCCGTGTCTTTCGTGTCCTTCTTGTCTCTGTGTCGTCGTTTCGTTCTCGCGCTATAATTATCGTCATGTCATACCAACTAGCCCAAGCTGCCACACTTCTCTGCAGAGTTAAATCTGGTTCTCTGGGCTTATTTGTTTCGCGTTTGGCGTGCAGTGGCTTTTGGTTACAGTGGGTCAGGCAACCTCAGGTTCTCTCGGCGTGTGCATGCGTGCGTGTGTGGGATGAACTGGACGCGATCGCGAGGTGTACACATCTGTGTTGTGCTGGACGTGCGCTGATTGCGGTGTCCTTGTAGTTGGCGTGGGCACTGATTGAGCTTATCGTTGTCCAAGTGCCTGACGAAAGCGGATGGTGTTTGCAGTGCTTGAACTTGCACTAGGGTCCTTTGGACTAGAGATCATATTTGCACTGTCACTACGTGCTTCAGTGTTATTTTCGGGATTGCTAACATTTTGATTTTTTGGGTGTGAGGGGGCAGCGTTCGTTGCACAAATTTTACTGAGCATGAAGGTGTGTTTTTCCCTGTGCTTGATCATATGCTTCTGCAATTTGCTTTTGACTGTTTTTCCGCGTGCTCATCGAATGTATCAATTAATCAATGAGTGGCATTGCAGCCATTTTATTGGTCAACAAGGCGGCCTGCTACATAAATCTACCCGAGTGTATGACACTTAACTACAATTAACGTGAACTGCTCATGACGGCTGCATCATATGAGTGCATGTGTAAACATTGCAACTGCAATTGACCTTTCAAGCGGCATTGTGCCTGAGTGGTGTCTATTTCAACAGCAGTGTCGAAACCTGGTGTGGCTCTGTGGTAGAATACTTGATTGCCACGTAGAATGTTTGATTTTCATTTCATGAGTGAATTAAACCACTGTGAGCACATTAACAATATTAGAGCTATGAAGTGGTTTTTCTGCTAGTAAAAACAAAAAAGCCATGACCACACCCCCCCCCCCCCTAAAATGAGTGGCTGGATCCGCCGCTGGCATCACATACACCAAATTTGGTGTTACGTGACATCAATGGATGACGGAGGTATATGACTGGTGCAAACATTATAAGCATGACATGTGTGTCATGTGAGAACATGACATCATTCCATGCTCATGATGCAATCGCAGCCGTTTCGCTAGCTCCACATATACCAAATTTGGTATCACGTGGCGTAAATAGACGATGAATGTAAATGACATGTCCAACATAATAATCATGATATAGAAGCCATGCTCAGTATAATTTATGTCCGTTTCATAACATCTAGATTTTAAGCAACATATCAACCTTCCTCATTCGTGCTGCACATATCATTGGTTCCCACTGTACGTGGGATCTGCCATTTTTTAAAATAATGGACTCATTAGCCTATTTATCATTTTCTGCATTGACACTTTAACACCTTAGACCCTAGGTACATTATCTGGAATTGCACATGTGTGCCTAAAAGCCACTCGGGTTCTAATAGGCCTGGCCTACGTTCAATGTGTCTTAATCTACTATTTGTTACTATGCTTCCAAATTACAAGTGCACCTTTACTCTTGCCTTCTTGCTAAATGAGTTCTATTTCATATCTGTAAGCTTCGTAATAGGATGTGACAGTATTGTGTGCCCTAAAATAAAGTGATATTCATACCCTGGTTTCCTGTTGGCTTCGTTGATGCCACGGATGCATGCATAGTCCTTCTGCAGCTCTAGCCATGTAGTACGAAACACACACACGCACAAAATCTCTTCTTCAAGGTAGAGGTATGTGTAGGAGGGAGTAGAGATTGAGTGACAAATTGCTAAGGGGTTCTTAGAATGGGGCTACCTCGCTGAGCTAGCGGGACCTCTTTCCCATCCAGCCTCTGCCACTTTTGAACTACAATTAAGTTTTTACTAACTCTAGAATGAGCACAGTTATGCGTTTGTGTTAGCATGGAAGCATATAAAAGCAGCAGAGACCAAGGTGAGAAGCAATATTGCATCTTTACCATTCTCAAAATAATTATTTTTTTTGTGACTGATTTCTCCAGTCACTCCTTAGCATGTGGCTCTGCGAATCAATCTTATGATGCAAACGAGTGCCAGAATATTCTTTGTAAAGTTAGGGCTGCTTTTTCGGGGGCACATTTAGTTAGTGTGTAGGCTACATTAGCTTTGGACTACATTAGGTTGTGCATTACTTGATGGGGAAGAAATTTAATGGTGCTATAAAGGAAAGGTGGGTGTAATGACAGGCACAACATATGTGCCTTTTGCCTTCTATTTCATCTACTGTGCTGTTTGATACCTTCATAAAAAATCCAAATTCTGTAGTACACTTGCAGTGTGGGCTGACATGACAGTCTAAACAAGTGCTCCACAAAATTTGGGAGAGTCATTCATTTCAGAGTACGAGAGTAGATTGATTAAGATGTGGGGTTTAACGTCCCAAAACCATCATATGATTATGAGAGACGCCGTAGTAGAGGGCTCCAGAATTTCGACCACCTGGGGTTCTTTAACGTGCACTCAAATCTGAGCACATGGGCCTACATTTCCGCCTCCATCGGAAATGCAGCCACCGCAGCCAGCCTTTTGATCCCGCGACGTGCAGGTCAGCAGCCGAGTACCTTAGCCACTAGACCACCGTGGCGGGAAATTACGGGAGTTGAGGCACCACATCTGACATGTATGGGTTACATAATTGAAAAAGAAAATGAGTATACTACACTTGCGAGAAAGTTAAAATAAGGTCAGCCATTCTAAAGTGGGAGAGAAAGTACAAAGGTTTCCAGTGTTATATATGTATTGGTGAGAAACATTAAGCACACTTTTCTTAGAGAAACGGATTCTCGGGAATCGCACGATTATAGGCACTTTTTAATTTGAACTACGCATGATCTAAAAGTATGGTACGTCACATGTCTTGGCCAGGCTACATATTGTGCATGCACATTTGCACTTCACACCAAAAGTATTTGCAATGAATTGAGCCAATAAAGTTTTCTTTCAATATTTGTTGCAGATAAAGAAACACGGCTGGCCGTGAGTTTTTTTTTAGCCTAAAAATATGTTACGTAATATGTAGATTCCCACTGCAAGTGAAAAAAGTTATGCAAAGTCATTAATGACGTTTACGTGATTGCGTCAACGAAGTCTGCGCAACCATAGCTTCCAAAGCATACAGGTGTATATTCACACCATAATATATTATGAATTCCAGAGCCAGCCCACGTCTGAGCCCCAACTGTAGTTTATAACAACCAAGTTCATTATATAATTTTTATATCGCTTTTGCTGCAAGAGCCAGGGGCACGCTCATTTTGAGGCCTTCGACCACCATGGCCGTACCAGAATCTTTAAAACTTCTACTAAATTGTTTTAAACTATTTGCGCCCACGGCACGAGTAGTCTATAATACGAGCCTCCGCTATAACAACGCATATTTCATGTGGTCCCAATCAGTCAACTTTGTGGACTAGGGATTGTAATAAACATTGTACAGTGAGTGGATGCGTTGGCGGGCTAGTTTGTTTATCATACTTATATTCGCAATAGCTTGAGGTAACCACGTCACATCACCACAAATTTGGTTTCTAAAGATAACGCTGACTATGATCTAGGGGCTGGAGTCGAAATTACGTGGATTTGACTTGAGGTAAAACCGGTGGAAACGGAAGTATGTGCGTTAATTAGCCCTAAATTGTCCTGTTTCAATTCGACGGAGTGCTGTACATGCGGCATCTTATGTGGATTCAGACTTGAATGCGGCATCTTTATGTGGATTCAGACTTGAAAAAGCACATGCAAATATCACTTTCATGCGCACGAGGTGTTAATTCTTATTGGTATGCTTGTCAAAAACCATATCCAAAAGGTCTGGCACCGATTTTGTCATATATATTTGTCATATATATTTAACATATTCGGTCAATGCTCATGCATGCACTTTGCTTAGAATTTCGCATCAGCGGTAGCCACGATTATTTAGGTTCTCTTCTACAACATGTTGAATTATCAAGATCGAAATGAAAGATATTCGCTTTAGTTGTTTTAAATTGATCTTGTGCTATGCATGCACTGATTCATTTATTTGAATACACTTTCCTCAGCTATATGCAACCTGAAGCAATGCGTCATTTGCATGCAGCATTCACTTGAAAATTAATCATTTTTCCTCGAACCTATTAAAAAATTTACTTGTTGCAATGTTTCACAATGAATTTTGAATGTACATTCGCTAGCACAGATACATTATTCCTAATTACACACACACACACACACACACACACACACACACACACACACACACACACACACACACACACAAATATATATATATATATATATATATATATATAATAAGGGAAAGAAGTGTATACCTAAGGGCTCGTTTTTCCGTGTTTTAACACAATATTAATGAGATCTAACAGACAGTAATGCCAAGGAATGTACAGGGGAAGTTAATAAAACCAATAGAATGTAAATAAAAAGAAAGAAAAGTGGATGAAAAAATTACCAACTGTGAGCAGGAATCGAACCTACGACCTTTGAATTACGCGTTATATATATATATATATATATATATATATATAGTTATAAACTTCGAGAATAGTGCAGTATAGGAAACAAAACAATAAAATATTTATTTAATCCTAACAGTTTCGGCTGGTGGACCAGCCTTCTTCGGAGGATGTAAGTGAAATGATACAAGTTCCCGTTGCAGAGGGTCACCCTCGCAGTTTAAAGACCCTCCAAAAAAAGAGAGAGAGAGAAAAAGACAAGCGGGCGAACGAGGTAGCAACAGACAACAAGAAGCAGAAGAAGAAGAGGAACTAGAAAGGAGCGACGGAGAGCCGCCGGAAACGAGCGGGTTCGTTTCCGGCGGCTCGTTTCCGGCGGCTCTCCGTCGCTCCTTTCTAGTTCCTCTCCTTCTTCTGCTTCTTGTTGTCTGTTGCTACCTCGTTCGCCCGCTTGTCTTTTTCTCTCTCTCTCTTTTTTTGGAGGGTCTTTAAACTGCGAGGGTGACCCTCTGCTACGGGAACTTGTATCATTTCACTTACATCCTCCGAAGAAGGCTGGTCCACCAGCCGAAACTGTTAGGATTAAATAAATATTTTATTGTTTTGTTTCCTATACTGCACTATTCTCGAAGTTTATAACTTTTATTACGGTAGCCGGAAGAAACTCTGATCATCTATTTCATCTATATATATATATATATATATATATATATATATATATATATATATATATATATATATATATATATATATATATATATATATATATATATATATATATATATATATATATATATATATATATTGTTCACTAGTCAAGTGGTTTTGTGCACTTATTATTTAATTATTGAGTATATATGATCTATATATCATGTTAACATATATGTGTGTATAAGTTCGATTTATCAGAGTACTCTTTTATTTCTACATAGAAATTATCAGTTTTTTTCGTATATGCAGCACCTTTTTATTCTCCTGCACATGTTACCTTTGATGCTTTATTTGATGCTCTAAGGGTCAACACTGACACTTGTCTCGACGTTGTCGTGTTAAAATTACCAATATTATTTCTTGCCATTCTTTGGTAGACGAACTGTCAATCACCCGTGGCATAACCGCATACCTTCAATATGTGTGCCACACGTCTGGAAGAAAGGCTTTGACAACATACACGATGGGATTGCGGCATTATTCATGACCTGGCAGGCAATCATATTCGTCAAACCATCTTACCCTTCCATACTGATTTGGTTTACCCAAAGCTAAGGGAGTGATCACGAGAGCAACCAGACGTAGGCGGGTAGATATAGATAGATAGACAGACCAATGAAGTCGATTTTTCCTCCTCAGTCAATTGATTTTTTTATAACGTTATCTACTCACTGTCCAGCCCTGCTCGGTTATAGGTGTACCTATAAATTAATAAAAGAGCAGTCATTATTTAGACGCTGAAAGGCGCATGCGACGCAAAATATCTCTTGACTCAAATTCAATATAAACTTCCCTTATCGAGATAGAAAACGAAGCCGGAGCTACAGATATTGTCACAATCATAGAATATCACCATGGTCATTACACACATACATATCAGTACATCGGGAAGGGCCGATCTATATGCGTTCAAAAACAACGTAGCATGTCTTTCGCTTCACTGGAAAACAAAAGCGTCACACGACGAAGCATATTTGCTTTGCGGTAAACCACAGTTGTTGTGAGCATACCGAAAGCGGTGCTCCCTGATGTATACAACTTGTAGGAGCTTCTTGCGCAAGCTCCCACTAAGTTTGAACAGCGTGACTGAATGCGGACAGAAGAGAACAAGGACATACACCCACAAAGAATAAACATTCTTGCTGTAAGATCATTGATCGAAGGTGTGGCTGTCAAAAATCTAGCTATATATGTTATGAAAGGTATAGCCCCTATTGTGTTGCTCCTGGCAAGCAGACTAATAAGAGTTAACATCTCTCGCGCATCAAATTGATATCTCCATGCCCATTTACAGGTTTGAATGCACGCACAATTGCACAGATTATCACCTGACAATTCAGGGCTAAGTAACGCACATGTTTTCGTTTCCACCGTTTCAACTCTGGTCACAACGGCGCAATTTTGACTAGAACGAGTAGATCAAAGTTAACATTATCTCTAGAGACCAGATTCGTGATGACATGACGTGATTATCTCAAGCTATCGTGCATACAAGTATGAATAACAAACTAGCCAGCCAACGCACTTCAGCTAGCTCACATGCTTTTTATATAGTTCGAAGTACATGTACATCATTTATCAGACATTCAAAACCGCTTCTCATCTGACGATCTAATTTGTACAGTATCGATTGTCATGAGTGTTTATGACGGTATACCGTTTTATGAGAAAGGTGGCCTTAGCAGCTGTTTAAAGAAGAAACGAGCGTTATCGCGGAGGCTCACAATGGGAGCACAGTTATAAAAACTGTGTTATTAACCTGACTCCTAGTGCGAGTTATACACGAATATAGTCTAAAACAATCTACAAGTTTCTCAAACATTCTGGCGCTGCCTGCATCAATCAATTTTTTATGGATAAATTGATCATATAAAAAAGAAATGAGCGAGTGTGGAATATCACCAATACTGTATACAACCAAATCTCTTTCAACGGCTCACTCACAACTTTTATACACATACCCACCGGGAAAATAAACAATAAAAATTAAGCCAAACAATAAACTCTGCTGTCATAGCTAATACAGTTGTGATTGTCACATTGGTTTTATATCATGCTGTTAATTATCACCTGCACGTATTCCTTGTACAACTTGCTTCATTTGCAGTACAAGTTCATTTTGCAACAATATTTCTGGGTGCAAAGTGCGCCTTGGGTTCTCGCGAGAGAACCAATATGCACTAAGCATGCAGTTTATGTACTTGCATTCAATACAAAAAAACTTGGTTCCCTGATTGATAAACTGCATTAACTTTTGTTGTGCAGTGATGATGCACATATGTATGTGCACATATGTTAAGAGATATGAATATCTATACTTTAAGTGATCTACAGTATTAACTAAACAGTACTAACCCTGCAGTTTCTTGCAAATATGATTCTTTCAGAAAGCTATATTCAAAGTTTTTCATCAATTATATACCTAGCATTTGAAAGAAATTTCCTTTCTGTCTAGCTTTAGAATTTCTGGCTTTTATAACTTTTTGGCAAAAGAGGCACACTTATTACATACAAGATGTAATTGGCTCTGAAAGGAGTGACTTACACAGTTTTTGTGAAGCACTTGTTTGGAATGTTCTTAGTGGCACATGCACAGTGCATGAAGGTGTAGTATTTAATACTACTTTTTTTAGGAGGGAATAACAGCGCTGTAGATGAAATAGAAAGAAGGCAATGGGACACACATGCTGTGTCTGTAATTTTCACCACATCTTTTTTTATATAGTGCTGATAATTAATTCATGGCTAAATGAAGTCTATGCAAATACAGTCTAATAATTGAGATGCTATATTATTGTGACCGAGCAAACATTGCCCTAACTTGATGCAGCATATTTTGGCTCTATTATGAGTCATAAGAATGTTTGGCATAGACGCACGCTAAGGAATGACTGCTACATAGATCATAACAAAAGGAAATAGCTATATTGAGGACAGCATAGGTGCAACATTGCTTGTAACCTTGGTCTCTGGTTTCCTCTCTTTCCCTGTTGAAACGACATATGTATGCTCTGTTTTTTTGTCCAATTAACCCAATTAGCAATTAATTACTAAATCCATACTTGTTCTTGGGACGTACTTATACTATTGAGAAGAAAGTATTTCTTCGCTGCGTATTATACATGGCTACAGCAGTACAGGTGCAATGCATACATCCCTGGCATCAACAAAGCTATAGAGGAAACCAGGGTATGAATATTGCTTTATTTTAAATGCACAAGATTGTGATATCCTATTATATATGAGTGCTAGGTCTTCGGAATCAATTATGGTTTCTTCTTCAGTGTTAGAATTTCTGGCATGTTTTTAACTTCCTGCAAGAGTGGTATACTCATTTTCTGTTTTTTTGATTTATAGATCCTATGCATACCAAAGTGTAGATCCTACTCCTATACTAGACTCTGAAATGAATAACTCCCTTATTTATTGTATGGAGCACTTTCTCACAATGTGTTAGTAACACGCACCGAGGTTATACTACTAAATACATCTATTTTAGGGGATAATCGTGCAGCACTGTCGATAAATTATAGAGAAGGCAACAAACACAAAATAGTCTGCCATATTCAAGTTATTTTTTATTATTATTTTGTTTCATTTCTTTCTCATAAAAAAAACTGCATAGCACAGTCCCATCTTGATACAGGCCAATTATGTACATCTTGTACATAATTTTTGTAGAGCAGGCAGTGCTGTAGAAAAAAAGAGCTTAATTGAAGCTGAAGACGCAGGATGTTTTTGCCCCCAGTGTGTATCAGAAGATGCTCAGCATAGACACGTAATAAAAAATTACAGGAGAAATTAGTTATACTAATAAAAAATAATTACACTCAACAGGGCATTATTACAGTGTTGTGTTACTTTGGAACTCGTTTTTATCTGTTTCTTTGTTGATGCAACCACATACTTCTGTATAACGTGGAAAAAGCACCACTAGCAATTTGTCACCTGTGTTGTAATCGAACATTTACCGTACCGCAGAAAGCTTTTTATTTGCTGCATTGCATAAAACAGGGCTAGAACGTTACATGGACTGTGCATGCATGTGTGGTATCGACAAAACCACACAGGAGACAGAATTAAGAGCCTCAGTTTATTTCAAGGCAAATAAAAATGTCACAATCGACTTTGAAACTGATAGGTAACAGATTGAGGAATCCAACTTTTTTTCACACATATACTGTGAACAAATTACAAAATTCTTCGTTGCTGCAAACTCATTCAGCAAAAAGGCAAGAGCCAGTGATTTGTGCAACATCGAAATCATATGAATTAAGACACACTGATTAGAGGCTCATTACAAGCCACTTCATGGTTGTTTTCCAGGAACACATGCTTTTTTAGCCCATTTGCCATAGCAAGAATGCAGTTCTAGACAAGGCACCCAATATGTGAGGCTTTAAATGTACGAGTGTTTTTTGGGTGCATTGGAGACCACTTCATAGACAAGAGGACAATAAATCTATCTGCGATAGAATACAGTGTATACCATAGTATAAATGACAATGCACCTTCTCTTGCTCCCTGCAGCAATGTGAAGCACGCTGCAGAAGGCGCTGCCGAAAAAAATGGCAGCGTCTTCTGCGCCGCGCGGCGTAGCAGCCATCCCCACACAGAAGTGGCTCCTGCACCGCATGAAAGTGACGTCACCTAAAAAATTATTACCTAAAGCTAGGTAAATGTGTAAATTATTCGTTTGTAATGCGTTAAACCTACAAAACTTTTACTAAGCAGGTGTTTAACGAGTCAATTAGCTTACATTTGATATTTAAATACATATTACAAGTATTTTGAATACAGGAGGCGCCATGGGCACTGCGGCTGGGAAAGGTAAAAACTGCGAGATGGTAGCCGCCTGCCATATGTTGATGGTGAAAACTCCAATGAAATCGTGGCCATGGCCTAGGCCACTCCCAAGGAGGACTGGAGTGTCGTCGCTGCTTCATGTGATTGCTGAATGCTTAGTTGAACCTGGTGGTTGGAGCTAGCGCTGCCATCCACCGCGCCGCAGCTTCATCTGTGTGTGTGCGCCATAAAGTTTCTCAGTATGATGTGCGGATTACAGTCGTTGGACGTACTGCATTTTCTAGATTGCAATGCCAAGCGTGGTGTTGTCAAAAGAGAAAGTGTTCTTGCTGCCTAGTTTTGCTTGTCGCAAAGGACAAGGTCGACGATGAAATAAATGCTTTCGCACAGTTCACGTGTGACTGACCGGATGCACATGCATGAAGGAGAAAGTGTTCTTGCTGCCGAGTTTTGCTTGTCGCGAAGGACAAGGTCGACGATGAAATGAATGCTTTCGCACGGTTCACGTGTGACTGACCGGATGCACATGCATGAAACCCCAGTGCGTCGGCTAAGCGTTCATACGATGGATGGAAACAACTTTATTGTAATGTTCTTACGAAGCCTGTGATCTCCGAAGGCCAGAGCTACTGCATTGCCGTCTGTTTTGTCAAGTGCGAACACGTATGGCCGTTCTCATCCGTTGCTACGTGAATGCTCCTGTGCTGTCACAGGCCGCGCGTGTTTTTGAGCAAGGCAGACAAGTAGGTAGATGGGCTAACGCCGCCGGCACTTGCTCTTGGGCATTGTTTATCAAGTGCTGATCGCCGAGAACATTGCGGTGACACGTCAGTACTTTTAAAGAAAGCGGCCTGCCGGTTACCTCGTCAGGTGATGGTACACTGAGCGACATAAAAAAAGTTGCCCGAGACTACGTTGCAGTGCACCTTTCTGTCATCAAAACTTTGATAAACCGTGGAAATCAACATTCCTGACACCTGTGTTGAAGAAACCAATGCAGCCAGCTGCATTCGAGTTTTTGTGTCTTTTTGCGTCTCGCCGATTAAGAGCACTAATTCGCAAAACACTTTATCATAATAAATATAGTCAATCCTGCAAGAGTCATCGAAGATCCAATATTAAAAGGCCTGTGGACGTGACCACCCCAGCAGCAAGTGGGGCTGATGAGGAGGCGCAAATGTTGATTGATTTGTGTGGTTTAACGTCCCAAAACCACGCTATGATTATGAGAGACGCCGTAGTGGAGGGCTCCGGAAATTTCGACCACCTGGGGTTCTTGAGGCACAAATGTTAAAACAATACATGCGTGAACAAAAAAGAGAGAAAGTATCGATAATTGCAATAGGACTTGAACCACCGACCTCACCAGTTCAAGTGTGGCTCTAACCAACTACACCACACCTGCCAATCGGTTTGAGGTGACAAACAAGCCTGTTTTGTATTGTTGTCACGCTAAACCTAAAGAACACTTTGGTTCACTTTTTTGTTTGGACGTAATTTTAACGGCTTTTATTGTTATGTATAGGCGTACCGCTAGACGCTCCCGACTTTTCAAACAAAGCGCCTAACCGGAAAACGCATCACGTCACTTCCGTGCGGCGCAGCAGCCGTTTCTGTGTGGGGCTGGCTCGTCGTGCGCCGCAATACACCCGATGTGCCTTCACCAAAAGAAAGCTTCCATACGTTGCCTGAACCGGCGTTGTAAACTTTGAAGAAAAGCCGCAATGATCCACAAATTTGCAGATCCAAGCCAAGTTTTGTGAAAATAGCGTTTTCGTTATTTTGACAGGATGAATATAGCATACCACCGGGTCGCAGCAGCGGTGGCCGCTTCTTTGCGACGCTCCCTGCGCGAGCCGGCGGCGCGTGCTCCCCCAACTGGACAAAACCCATAGAGTTACAAAACCATGTCACTACCGTGACGTGGAAGCCTGAGAGAGGAAGGCGCGTGGGGGGCCTTCTCTCTTCAAGGTGGCTTTGGTCGACCGCATGCCAGCACAGGGACGCTACGCTTCCCCTAGCTGTGTCAACACAAGACATATCGTTCGGACTAGTGTACATGTGACGAATAAACGTCCGAAGGCTGGCTATAAATGGGGTACGTCGGATACGCTACAGCTATATACACCTGGAAGTGTTAGGCAATTACATCCGGATAAATTTATGGATGGGTGGATAGATGGATATAGCTGTACCCTTTAGATCGGGCGGTGGCAGCGCCACTAAGCCTAATACCTAATGAACTAAAAACTATATTTTTTTTTCTTAAACAGTGAGGTTGAGGATTCGTACTTTGCAGTGAAGGGTTTAATCTTCACTCGTGCCTTGACTTTAGCCACCAATCAGATAACCCCCTTCTAGTTAATTCTACCCGCTTAAAGTCTATTTTGCCCTCCCTGTTCCTAAACCCCAGTGCTTTGAAGAACTCTGCGGTATCATCCTGAACTATACGGTGAAGCCCTTTACAGAACATTATCAAGTGTTCGGCAGTTTCTTCATCTTTTCCACATGCACTGCATACCATGTCTACCCCTTCGTATTTGGCCCGATATGCCTTGGTTCGCAATACTCCCGTCCTGGCCTCAAACAGTAGAGAACTACCCTGAGTATTATCATAGATCCTTTTCTTGGCAATTTACTGCTTAAAAGTTCGATAGATGTGTAGTGCAGACTTTTTGATCATGCCAATTCTCCACATATCGGTCTCAACTTCCATCACCTTCTTCTTAACCGATAATTTTTTTTTTGTTTGGCCCCCTGCTGTTTTTCAAGTATTTACCAGTCAATTTTCTGGTTCGCTTCCTCCATTTTGTATCGAAACTCTTCATGTACAAGTAGCTGAATACTTTCCTAGACCAACTATCCTCCCCAATTTCTCTCAATCGCTTCTCAAATTTTATTTTGCTGCTAGCTTCCCTGCCCTCAAATGATGTGCATTCCATATCACCTTGTACTCCCTTATTTGGTGTATTCCCGTGAGCTCCTAAGGCAAGCCTACCTATTCCACGTTGCTTAATTTCTAATCTTGCTTGAACTTCTGATCTCATGCACAAGTGCATTGCCGAACGTCAGACCAGGAACCATCATCCCTTTCCATATTCCTCTCACAACATCATACCTATTGTAATTCCACAGTGCCCTGTTTTTCATTAGCGCTGCATTCCTGTTACCTTAAGTCGACACGTATATTTCGTGTTCCCTTAGGTATTCGACCCAATTGCTTATCGATACGCCCAGATATTTGTATTTATCTGTTATCTCTAGCGTGACCTCCTGTATTCGAAGCTCACTACCTTCATTGTCATTAAAAATCATGACTGATGATTTTTCCTTACTGAATCTGAAATCTAACCTATCTCCCTCTTTAGCGCAGATGTCCACCAATCTCTGCAAATCTTCCTTGTTATCGGCCATTAGCACTATATCATCTGCGTACATCAATGCTGGTAGTGCCTGTTCAATGAGTTTTCCTTGTTTGACTAAAGAGAGGTTGAAGCCCAGTCCACTTCCCTCTAACTTGGCCTCCAATCCTTGTAGGTACATAATGAATAATAAGGGTGACAGGGGACACCCCTGCCTAAGCGCCGTTTTACCTCTGCAGGCTTGGATACCTGTTGTTCCCACTTTATAATTACCTTGTTACCTTTATAGATATCCTTTAAAAGATTAGTGACTACACCTTCCACGCCTAGTGTGTCCAGCATTCCCCACAATTCCTCTTGAACCACGCTATCGTACGCTCCCTTGATATCCAAAAATGCTAGCCACAGGGGCCTGTGTTCCTTTTCTGCTATTTCGATGCACTGCGTCAGTGAGAACAGATTGTCTTCCAAGCTCCTGTGTTTCCGAAACCCATTCAGCAGTTCCACCAGCACCCCCTCATCTTCGATCCATGCCAGCAGTCTTTCCTTTATAATCTGCATCGCCAGCCTGTAGACCACTGATGTCACTGTTATAGGACGGCAGTTGTTTATGTCAGCTTTGTACCCCTTTCCTTTATAGATCATGCCCATCCTGCTAAGTTCCCATCCATCGGGAACTTCTCCATCGATTATTATTTTGCTCACTGCCTCTCTCAAAGCGTGCCTAGACTTCGGACCTATTGTCTTTATCAGCATAATTGGAATGCCACTTGGGCCTGTTGATGTAATACTAGGAACCCTTTTCTCAGCTTTTTCCCACTCTTGTTGTGAAAATGGAGCCATTGCGCCCCTTGATTCATCCTTGCCTTTTGTGGTGCATAAAGCACTTCGTTGAAAATTTTCTGTCACCCTTGATGTTATATATTCAATAGCTTCGTCCCCTTCTAGCCTAGCACCTTGCGCTGTAGTTATTAACCCCTGCTCTAGGCTCGTCTCATTTCTTAAGGAGTTTATATGGTTCCAAAATTTCGCAGCTGCGTTTCTATATTTTTATGTACTTCTGCCAGCCACTGGGCTCCCTTTCTTCTAATCTTTTCATTGATCAGAAGGGATGCATCCCTTCTACAGCTTAGAAAGATTTCCCATTTTCTTTCAACATCATCTGTCGGGTCACCCCGCTGCTTAGCATGTATGTGTTCCCTAGAGGCTTACTGACGTATTGTCCCACCACTTCCTCATCCCACCAACTTTTGGGTTTGTGTCTTCATTTCCGGTGTTACTTGTCACGTGCCTTAGCAAGCTCTAGCTCAAACAGACTAATTAGATCCATGTATATACACACTGTTTCATTATCCTCTGTGATTACTTTCTCAATTTGTTTAGTAGCTATCTGTGTTTGCCTTTCTGAATAAAAATTCCCCTGTAGTTGCTCATATTGTCTCCTTCCCACTTTCACTGCTCTTCCAAACCTTAGCTTGATACGTTTGTGATCACTACCCAGACTTCTGGAGCCACCTTCATCTATGTGCATTCCCCTGAGCTTATCATACATCCTATGTGACATCAGTGCGTAATCTATCGACGACTGCAGCCTTCCTACCTCCCATGTTATTTGCCCTTCACACTTCTCGGTACTGTTGCAAATGATCAAATCAAGCCTTTCACACATATCCATGATCATTTTGCCTGTCGGGTCGGTATAACCATCTATATCTTCTTTGTGTACATTCATATCCCGTAGTATAATTATCTCGCACTCTCCTCCTAACTCCTGAATGTCCTTTTATATACACACTACCATTGACTGGTTTTCCTATTTGGCCTTTGCTCCCGTCCACAAGTACACGAAACCAAGGAGTGTTATTTGCTCTGCCACTTTCCCTTTTAGCCATAAATGTTCCTTGCACTCCTGCTTGACCCTTTGCCAGTCTGTACTTTTATGAATGAATGCCCCAATACCACCCCCCTTTCTGCTGCCTTCTGTTCGATTACAATATTCCCACGCGTAGTCCGCATGGTTAGGAGGTTGTTCCATGTCCCTGAGATGTGTTTCTACAAAACCTTATACCATCGGCCTCTCCTCCCTTAGCTGTTCTTCTATCTCTTCCCATGCACTTCAGCCTGTTCCTACCACCCTGCATGTTAATATACCCTATGTCTGAATTGGCTCGGCGCTCGTGGCTACGTCTATTTCTGCCACGGACTCTACCTATCTTAGATACTGGTGCCACTTTGGAATCGTATCTGTCCATACCACCTGTCAAAGAGTCTCCCTGGTTATTTTCCTCGTTACTAGCTATCCTGCACCAAGAAGGGCCCGCTTGCCCCCCCCCAAAAAGCTACTGCACGTCCTGCAAGTCGCCAACTCACCTCATGACCTTGCCGCCCATTGAAGTGAATTCTGTCTTGTTGAAAACCACCCCACCTATGCACCTCTCTGTTTATTTCCACCACCTCAAAGCCTTTCTCTCGACTCATCCGCCATATTTGTTGGTTTGCGTTGACAACCGCTCTTTGCAGGTTGCTATCACGCACCGGTACCTCCAGTATCGGTACCATCACCTATCGTGATGTTTTGCAACTATTAGCGGTGTAGGAGAGTGGCCGCAAGGGGGACAGAGGGAGAGCATAGTCAGCGCGAGCGCGAAGCGTTTCACGAGGCATCAGTTATGTAATCTCATCGAAACGTTAATAAATCAGTTGTTTGTCGTTAAATCAGTCGTGTCATCGTACGAATCAACCCCTGACATTGCGACGAAGACTTAACAACAACCCATGGCCGACGTAGAACAGAAGACGAAGCGAGAAGATAACACTGTACGTACCGAGGCCTAGCAGCAGCAAGTTCAGCCAGCGACAACGACCAGTATGGAGACCGACCACACCGAAGTGAAAAACTCCACACTGATCGCGGACGAAGCGGCTTTCGGCACGAAAGAGCTGAAGCTAACGCTTCAAGGTATTTTCGAAGACAGCATCTCTCCAACTCGCTTGACACGCACGGACGCCATCGAAAACCGAACTACGCCGAACGAAAACGCAAACAGAACAACGGAGTTCGCGATGCTCAACACTACGGTGCAAATGGTGGCGTGACTTCTCGAAAGGCAGTTGGGAACACCATCGGCCACATCGAAGCACAGCGCCACCAGTGCTCAGCTGCAAATAACTACGACACCAGATCTCACGGGAACGCTGCCAACCTATTCGGGAACTGAATCAGACAGCTTCGCTCAGTGGAAGACTGCCATAGAATCAATGCGCGAGCGGTTCGCATGGACTGAGGCAGCAGCAATCAACGCAGGAATCTCGCGACTTAGGGGCCGCGCAGCCACTTGGCACCAAACTACCGGGTACCTGCACACCGACTGGACATCATGGGTGACGGCATTAAAAACTGAATTTGACAAGCCTCTCCTGTTCTGTCAATGGGTCGCCTACGTCAACGCAAGAGCTAAACGAGAGAACAAAACTATGACGGACTATATGTACGCACGCCTCCAACGCATCAGACGAGCCTCCCATAAACTGTCCGACGACGATGTGGTCGACTGGCTCATACAGGGAGTACGGTCAACAAGCGTAAAACCTATGTTAGCAGCTTTTCACGACCTGTGACGCGGAATAATCCCCGAGTTCTTGCATTACGCCCAACAGCTGGATAGACGAGATGTTGCTATCAGTGACGAAAAAAGCCTCCGGCAGTCAGCAAACTGTCAAATCTCAGCGAGAGAAATGCAGCCTAACCAACAACCACAACAACACCAAAGTATGCACGCTTGCCGGCTGACACGAGTGTACGTTACGAAAAGAAAGGATACAGAGCGATCGACGGCCCTGATCCAGACACACGTACAGAAGACGAAAAAGCAGCCGCTGTGCGACGTCGCCAAGCGAAAAGCTCACCACAAGGCATCAACAGGGTCGCCATCGCAGAGAAAAGTGGGTGAAGGATAATACTACTACAGGCCAGTCTAAATGACATCACGTGACAAGCACTTTGGGACACAGGCTCTGCAGAAACACTCATCGATGAGCAGTTTGCACAAAAGCACAATTTCGAGATTGCTACTGACGTGGACTGTGTATTGGGTGGTCCATTTGGCAACTCGTGCGAACCAACCGGTGTGACTCAAGCGAGGATCACCATTGGTGATGCCTGTGCTACAGTAGAAGCTAAAGTGATCAAGAACCTTCCATACGAAGTCATTATAGGCCTTGCCTGGAGACAGGCCATTCCGTTTGACTATACTGAACGCTACGATAACGGCATTCACACTATTGAGTTCATACAGAAAACTGAAAAAGGATGTGCTTATATCAACCAGCAGTGACTCGGACACACAACCGTCTTTGTCAAACGTCGTGACAGAACTGAGCATGGTCGACCTCGTAAAGAGCGAAAGCATCAAATACTCCAAAGAAATGTCCCGCCAACCAGAAGTCCACTCAACAGACGTCATCGAAGTGTGTGGAGCCATTGATGCGAAGACAACAGTGGCACGTGAAGTGCCCCAACTACTATCAGCGGAAGAAATCGCCCAGTTCATTCAATGTAAACCTGTTCCCATAGATTTCACAGAGAGTCAAACAAAAATGTTGAAGTCGTCTCTGCAGAACAATATTAATGTCTTCACTCACCCTAACAATGACTTGGGTCTGTGCACACACGTCGAACATGCAATCGAGCTCACTGACCGAAAGCCGGTCAGGATGCAGCCCTACAGCACAAGCGATGCCAACAGGAGATTCGTCCTGAAAGAAACACAAGAGTGGATCAGAAGAGGTATCATCCACCCTTCAAAGTCCGCCTACGCCTCCCCTGCAATCATTGTCGACCAACCACACCATGAGACTACACCGAAACGATTGTGTGTGGACTATCGGTTTTTGAACGCGAAGACGGTGAAGCGAGCCTACCCGATGCCAAAAGTCGACACACTCATTCGGAAAGCGGCCGGAACACGATATCTGTCAAAGCTGGATGTCAAGAAAGCCTTCTTGAACATACCACTACGCCAAAAAGACATTTCTAAAGCTGCTTTCGTGACAGAACTTGGACACTTCGAACCACTACAAATGCTTTTTGGCCGATGCACAGCACTCGCAACAATGCAGAGCGTCATGAATGAAGTCTTCAGGAACTCATCGACCGTGGTAATGTGATCGTGTACATCGATAATGTGTGCATCTTCACCGACACTATCGAGGAACACATTGAAGTGCTTGATAAGGTACTGAAGGCTCTTTTCGACTTAGGACTGCGTGTCGTATGCAGCCAGTGTATGTTTGCAGAAAAGCAGATACCATTCCTTGGATTTCTGATATCGCAAGAAGGAGTGACGATCGACCCTCAACGCATTACAGGGATAAAGAACTACACGACGCCGAAAACAAAAAGCGAAGTGAGATGAGTCCTTGGACTCGCATCACGTTACCGCAAGTACGTAAAGGACTTCGCGAAAATTGCTCGACCACTGACACTTCTCACGAAAAAGGATGCCATCATTAAGTGGACGCCCGAATGTCAAGGTGCCATGAATACGCTGAAGGAACGACTGACGAAGCCACCTTTCTTGGCGACGTTCAACCCAAACATGCCGACACAAGTACATGTCGACGCCTCCCACACAGCGCTCGGAGCAATCCCTATGCAGACACATGGTGACACCACACGGGTAGTGGAATACGCAAGCAAAAAGTTCTCCGACATCGACAGCCACAAGCATTCGACGGAACTTGAGACAATCGCAGCTCACTGGGCCATAATTGAACGTTTCTACTGTTACCGACATGGATTAGAACATTTCGAGCTCATAACAGACAACTGGGCTGTTACGCACATTATGTCCAAAAAGAATCCCAACAGGCGATTTGCACGCATGATCCTAGACCTGTCAACATACCATTTCACTGTGCGGCACACATCTGGCAAGACAAATACCAAGGCAGACACACTATCGAGAATGGTGAACGCAGTGTTTGTGCTGAGGGCAAACGATTCACGTCTGTGTGAAGTCCAGCGCAAAGATGAAAAACTGGTCACTATTATCAAAAACATCGAAGCTGCCCCTGAAACGCGAAACCAAAGCAAAGCTGGCAAAAGCTACCGGATCGTTAATGGCATGCTCATGCACAGTATAACCCAACATGGCAACACAATACAACGGGATGTCGTGCCCAAGTCGCTACAATCTGCTCTAATGCAAAGTCACCACGATCATGCCGGTCACGGAGACGCCCCGCGAACGAAGTCCAAACTATCCAAAATGTTAATACTGGCAGAATATGGACCAGGACATTGCACAGTATGTGAGAGAGTGCCGGATGTGTCAGAAGCACAACCACACAACGGGTGTGCAACCAGGAACTCTCAACCTAAGGGAGGTGCCACAAACATTCTTCCACACAGTGGCCATCGACCATGTGGGGCCAATCAACACAGCTGACGAGAACAAATGTCATAACAGCTGTAGACGCAGCTACGAGGTTCATTGTCACACGGGCAGTGCCAAACAAGTGTGCATGACATTTTTACAATTCATTGAAGAAGAGATTGTCACTGAATTCGGAGTCCCAAAAACCATAATCAGTGACAACGACAGCGCGTTCAAGTCGAAGACAACGAATGACTATCAACATCATCATCACGCCCCGCCGCGGTGGTCTAGTGGCTAAGGTACTCGGCTGCTGACCCGCAGGTCGCGGGTAATCCCGGCTGCGGCGGCTGCATTTCCGATGGAGGCGGAAATGTTGTAGGCCCGTGTGCTCAGATTTGGGTGCACGTTAAAGAACCCCAGGTGATCTGAATTTCCGGAGCCATCCACTACGGCGTCTCTCATAATCATATGGTGGTTTTGGGACGTTAAACCCCACAAATCAATCAATCAATCAACATCATCATCACATCGAACACACGCCCATAGTGCCATACGCACCACGGACAAACGGATTTGTCGAGAGAGCCGACGGTCAAATTCTCCCACCTTTACAAGATTGTTAATGGAGACGTCGACCACTGGAGTGAATACCTTGCCAAAACCACCTTCGAAGTCAGCGCACAGTTCCACGCTGGACTCAAGAGTTCACCATTCGAACTGTTGTTTATTACACACCTCGAAGGATAATTAACAACCAGATGCAGGCAGACATCCACGAGCCCCAACAAGTTATCGAGATGGTCCGACAAGAAGCATTTGACAACATAACCGCCTACCTAAATGGTATGAAAACCAAACACGACCGAAAGCATTCGCCAGCACCCTATAAAGTAGGTGATCAAGTCTGGTACGAGACATCCTCCAAAGCCGAGAAGTTTGATCCTTGGTACGACGGACCATACACGATTACTGACCGCGACAAAGAAACTTTCACGATCACCAGAATCAAGAATAATCGCACAGATACAAGGCTGGCCAGCGCAATGCAGTTAAAGTGCTTTCATGAGAAAACACAAGACACAACTCCACAACTGCACGATGACTCTGCGCAATCCACTCAAGCACCGTTAGCTACTGATGGCCGGCGCAGACTGAGAAAGCCACCACGTTGGCTTCAAATTTCGTCACGGATTAATAAAGCGAGGACGCATTACTTAGGAGTCCGGGTGTGTTAGGCAATTACATCTACTACGGACAGCTGGCGCTACCTATCGTGATGTTTTTCAACTATGAGCAGTTGAGGAGAGCGGCCTCAAGGGGGACAGAAGGAGAGCATGGTCGGCGCGAACCGGTTCACGAGGCATCAGTTATGTAATCTCTTCGAATCATTAATAAATCAGTTGTTTTTCGTTCAATAAGTCGTGTCATCGTACGCATCAACCCCTGACAGAAGGCTGCTTTAGTGAGGCAGTTGGAGCGAATTAAGCGTGACTCGAGCGTACCTGTAAATAGGACACCGCCGATGAGCCGCCGTCACTTGCAGGACACAAATGACGGTGCCACAATAAGCACAAACGACCAAAATTTGAAATAATGAATGCTTATGCGGGGTCCCATTTACAGGTATGTTCGAGTCGCGCTTAATACGCTCCAACTGCGTCGATAAAGCAGCATTCCCGGCGTATATAGCTGTAACATATTCGACGTACCCTGATTAGCCAGCCTTTGGACGTTTATTCGTCAAATGTGCACGAGTCTGAACGATATGTCTTGTGCTGACACAGCTAGGGTAAGCGTAGCGTCCCCGTTGTGGTGCGCGGTCGACGTGACACAATCAGCAGTGAAAAAAAAAGAAGGGGGGGAGGGGGCAGCGCACCACCTGCTGCGACTCTATGCAGTTTTCCCCGTCGTCCCTTATACTGAGACACGATCTCTTAATTGCACAGCTGCGCACACAGCAAGATAACGCGCCCCAACTTTTGTACCGCTCGTTTTGTTAATTAAAACGGCCAACATAACTCACGCACTTGCAAAATGCTCCGCGGACGATACTAAACCCTCACAGAGAAGCCACAACTACAGGGGCGAATTCCTCTGCTAAATTTGGCAGCAATCTGGCAACTACCACCTCAAAGTCTGGCCACTGACTTATGCCACGCCAAACCACGGCCTGCTAGCTTATATAGAAGGTCGTGCGCCAAACAGAACCTTGCCCCATTCGCCCATCAGCGTGTGAACACTGCGACTTCGCAGGAACTAGGAAAAGTGGCAGTGACTTGCACTTGAATCGCTTTTTATAACACTCTCTTACGCCATGCGACTACGTCCCCACGGGCAAAGGCAGTACTCGCAATTGCACACAGCTCATGTTCAAATCCAACAACCACCATGGAGAAAACAAACCTCCACAGCATACTGTTACTGCAGCTGTAACCACCGTAGAGTCTCTAGCAAGCTAGTGAGAAACTCCACAACCTGAACCGCCGAAAAAAAAAAAAGATTTAAGCTAAACGTTTTTAACGCCACCTAATAATACACTTCAATCCAAGTCAAGTCGGTTTTAAGCGGCTATATGTGTGAATGGAGCGCTTTTCCCTTCCAAACACTCGGTTCACGCGTTACAGGAGACACTGGCGTTGCTTACGGTTTGACATCAGAGCGTCTTTTCCTGAAGCAGCCAAGCCCCGTGCAGGCGTGGTAGCTTCGTTGCCTACTAGAATCTCAATATGCACCTCTCGGCGCTATATAGTTTTGTCGTGGTCGGAGCAATAGTTTTAACAGCAAGCACACTTCCTGCCGGCATCACGCTTACATCTGCTCCAGTGTATATCTTGAACCTGATCTGTTCTCCACCGACATAAATGTTTTTCTTCCACGCCTCTGCCGTTTTGTTAATACGCAAGGCTCCGAAAGTCCACACCTGTTTCGTTCGAAGCATCTTCTTTTACTTCTCTCAGCGTTTTTGATCGGCACATTTTTCTCCGGCGCTTTTTTTCCCACAAGAATGGCATTTCGCCTTAGAAGCCGGACAGCTGGTGCGGTCTTGTTTCTCATGTCCTCCACATCTGATACACTCATGATGCCATTTTCCTTGCGTTGAAGGACGTTTTTGCTTGTGCAGCTCTGGAGGAGCTCCTTTACCGGCCTTTCTCAGGGCAACATCATCGAGATGCTTCTCCGAATAAGTGGTCCTGCCTTACCACAGCTTGCTGCTTTCGAACTGCTTCTGTCTGTCACGGGCTTTATGTACCGCCATCTCCAATGTGAGATTTGAATAGCTCTGTAGCGTGTCCGAAAAATCTGCATTCTGTAAGCCCACAATTAGCCTGTGGCGCACCATTTCACCTTTCAATGCAACGTATCCGCAGTGAGCTACCAATTTGTGCGAAACAGTCACAAAAGCTTCCACTGTCTTTCCGGGCTTCTGCCTCCTCAGGTTGAACCTTGCTCGTACATCTTTATGTTTCTTTTTTTTCCGATGAAATAACTTTTCAGCATGTCAATCACTTTCTCAAAGTTTTCCTGCTCTTCCTTGGTTAGCATCGATGCCGCTAAAATATCCTCCGCGTCTCCCCAGAGACAATAAATCAAAACTGCTCCGCCTTGCTCCGCCAAACGCAACACCCGCCTGTAACGCATGAGGCGTTGCCTCCACGCGGTCCAGTCTTCTGGCCTCTGGAAGTCTAACGGCGTTTGTGGTGCGAACGCGACGCTAAACTGCGTCTGCTGTGGCCCACCTGTTGCCATCGTGATCTGTTTTTGACCGATGTCGTTGTGGTTACTTTATTTGGGCTCGTTGCTCATGCACACAGGCAAATTTTTGTCCGTTTGTTACGGATGCACTCTAGACGTACGCGTTGTTTTGTCCCATCGATTTCGGCTACCCTGATGGCGCGAGACCACTGCTTGGCCGCCATGTTGGTTTTCCGCGTCCACCGGTCCCTTTTGATCTTGCCATGAGTACGGAGAGTGAAACCTCCTGCAGCCAGGTCTCTTCTTCGACTGCTGTCGTTCCCGATCTCACCACTTGCATACCGCTTCTGACACCACGTTGTAACTTGTGTTGAATCAGGTTCGAGCCAGGGGCGGATCCAGTGACTCATTTTAGGGGAGGGGGGCGGTTGGTTAAAGGAACACTGGAGCCGGAGAGAGGTCCTGAATTTTTCGTATTCTGTAGCACGGAAACCTCATCATATAATACTGTTAATGTGTGTGCACAGTAGTCCCACTCATTTGTTATAATTGGTGATAGGAGGTGGAGGACGACATGCACTGAAAAAAGTGAGGGGGGTGCTCACACAGGCTTTGGGGGGGCGATCAGCCCTACCGCCCCCTCCCTCTGGATCCGCCACTTGTTCGAGGAGAGAAGGATATGGCGACACAGAGTAACACCACAGAACACGTTGTGTTGCACCGCGATGCAAACGAACCACAACGTTCCTTTATTGACAATCCCACAAGACGTCCTAACCTCCCTTTCCTTACTCTTTCAGCCTCCACAAGACGTGCTTCGAACCAGCGGTAATTAACCTACAGGCGAGAAGCCTCATCGCCCGCGGCCAGAGAAGAATCTTTAGCAGCCATACCACTTGCCCGAGACTTCGGTGGGAGGCTGTAGAGGAACGACTTAATTTTGGCACTCGGCGAGCTGCATTTGGACCTCGAGGCCGGCGAGTACCTTCGCTTCTCGTTCCTTGACCTGTTCGTACTGCTCGCACAGTTCGTCAATTCTCCACCGGTGCTCGCATGCGTCGACAAGCTTGGCTTGCGCGTCCATCACGAAGTGGGCGTCTTCGGTAGATACCATGCTCAGGGAGACGCACAGCTTCAGCACCTCCAGCTTACGGTTCAGGTGGGCGATGTATTCGTCCATCGATCGTATTGAAAAACCACGCAGGACTCGCTAGAATCAACAATTCAAACAGATATGGTGGGGTTAATAAATCAAAAGTTGGTGGTAGTAGTGGTACGAGGATGATGATGATGATGATGATGACAATGATGATGCGCCTTCAGCTTTGCTGGCACCCGCCCACAAAGGGGGATCGGCCAAGAACCGGGCGGCAGGATCATCAAGTGTGCTAAGCCAGGCAGTCAGGTAGTCTCGTAGCCGTAAATAATAATAACAATAGACTAACAAGGTAATCTTTTTGTTGCCATTATGTACGCACACACGGCCGAGTAAACCTTCCTGTGGCTATAACCTGATGTAATCTGTATGAAGGATAAAATTACTTCTACGTTTATATTTAAATCTAGCTTCTCAATTGGTTCGACCAGGTATCTTTTCCTTTGATAGGAATATCGTTGACAGGATAAAAAGAAATGATCTATTGATTCTGATTCCTTGCAAAAGAGACATAACGGAGATGCTGTTAGTCCAGCTTTATGCAGGTAGTAATTCAGGTGCGGAATTCTGCATCGTAATCTCGTGATTGTAATTTCTAACTGCCGAGATACACACCACTGTTCGTTCCAGCAAAATCTTAGGTGTACGAAGTCTCTGACTTTATCCAATGATATTTTTTTTATTTCCTTGTGCAAACAAGCATTTCTATATCTGAGTGCTGTTACATAGGCGAAATCAGGTAAAATAGGTAAGAATGGTCCGCTTAAAGATGCTTTGGCTAACGAGTCTGCCATCTCATTTGGATAAATCCCGCAGTGGCCAGGCATCCATAGCAAGTGAATTTTTTTTCAGGTTTGCAGGTAATAAACTGCTAAACTGCGAATCATACTCAATAATGTCAATTTTTTTGCTATAGTTAGAAGCGCTAGAGTTATAGCAAATAATTCAGCGATGAATATAGGCGTGTAATCTGGTAATCGAACTGAAAAAGACCAGTCGAGAGAAGTACAGAAGATACCTACTGCAGCCTTTTCGTTCAATACGGATGCATCCGTCGCAATAATGTTGTTTATGAACAGATGAGTCAAGTAATCTTGTAACTGATTATTTAAATATCGAAGGGGCAGTTGTTTCGCATTAGAGGGGGAAATATCATCAAATTGAATTTCAAGTTTTGAATTAGGCATCTTTGTTATGGCAATCTGATAAATATTTACATTGAGAGGCTCTAACAGCGCTTGGACGAACCTAATCTGAGGGGAGTGTAGTCTAGACAATTGTGTTCCGAAGAATGCGGTTGGTTCTTGAATAAAAACGTAAGACGCTTGTCTCAGAGGCGAATTGTATATTTTTAAAAAAGTTTGAACTGTAAGTATTCTAAACCTAGTTAACAAAGGTGGAAGACGCGCTTCCACATACAAAACATTAATCGCCACAAATTTGGGGAGTCCAAGACACAAGCGCAAAGCTTCTCTTTCTAATAACAATAACTGTCTCATCTTGTAAGGCGCGCTGCCTGAATATAATACGCACCCGAATTCCATAATAGGCCGCACATACATCTTGTAAATAATTATCAATGAACTCCTTCGCAATCCTATTTTTCTGTTTACCAATTTGCGAACCATCTCGAGGCACGTGACGCTTTACAGCCAACCTAGTCTATATGGCTTTTCCAATTTAGCGTCCTATTATATACGATGCCTAGGTATTTCAGGAAATCGACTTGGGGAATGAGCTCGGTACGATATATCAGAGAAATGTTGACATGATCCTTAAAAGAGAATGTCAGAAGTGCAATTTTTTGACGTTCAATGACATATGGATATTGTCAAGCCATCCTTCTAGCATGTTCATGTAATTCTGTAATGCCTGATACAATGAGTGCAGATCACTGTTTGTTGCAAAGAAAGCAATATCATCTGCATACACGTAAATTTGGATATCCTGATGAGTTGGAATGGAACTTAGTAATATGTTGAATAACACAGGGGATAATACTGAGCCCTGAGGTACACCTCGTGTCTGCTTATATCTTTTAAAAGAACATCCATCCAAGAAGCAATAAAATTCTCTGTCTTTCACAAACTCTGTAATCGATGCTGTTATATATTTTGGAAAGCGATAGTATTGCATCTGCTGGATTAGGATAGGATACTCCACTTTGTCGTATGCTTTAGCTAAGTCTAGAGTGACTAGTGCACAGTATTCACGGCGATGCCGAGCCAGCTGTATGCAACTTTCCAAATCAACATGTGCACACAAAATCGAGTATCCCGATCTAAAGCCAATTTGTCTGGGGTTTAATATTGTATGTTCATTGATATAGTTCATTAAACTGGCATTCAAGACTCTCTCTACAAGCTTGACCAGGTTAGACGTCAATGAAATAGGTCTTATGTTGTCCAGATTCTTGGAAAATATTGCCAAAGGCTTGCAAACCAGGTTCACGACAATTATGCCAAAGTCCATGGTGAAATTAAGGGTGAATTGTGATTTCCAGGAGGTATCTTTAGCTGAACTGGCGGTTGTGATGAAGAGCTTACCGCCCGCTGCTCCTGGACTTGATGGGGTGACCTCTACAATGATAGAAGTGCAATACGAAGTATCCCCACATGAAATTCGTAATATAGGTAATTATTCACTGAAAAAATCTTGGATTCCGGCAGATTGGAAGCTCTACAAAATAGTTCAGATACTTAAAAAACAGGGAATGGAGAACACATCATCAGAACACATCATCAAAGCCAAAAGCACAACATCGCTATCCTCTCATTTTGAATTATATTCATTTAGATTAGCTTGGATTTGAACCTTTGCAAATAATTAATGGGCCCTTCAGAGCTGAGCGGACTAACCAGATGGCCGTAAATTCTTTTATTTATTTACTGTGTCAAATGTGTAAAAGTTTTGCGTATACGGTACAAACAGAAAACAGTAGATCCACACGATGAACGTCCAGAAGTTCTCGAATTACGGCGCAATAGAAATTCGGCATCTGTAACACATGCTTCAATATGAAAACCTAGCGCACAGTTTAGTTACTTCCTGCTCTTTGTCAAAAAAACTCACAGATTTGAAAAAAAGATGTGTACGTAATTTTCTTTCCTCAGCACCTCCATTTTAGGCAGCTGGTCGGCTTCGCCCTTACGCTACGCAGAACCAGCAGAATAATAAGATCTTAGGGTTTACTTTTTTCATAATCGGCTGAGAGATAATTGTCGCCTATTCTCCAGCATTACTGGAAGGTGATGTGCTGCCCGCAGACCTTGAGATCTGTAACCTCGCAACCAATATTTCGGAAACAAAATAAGCATTACTGTACCAGGCTCGCTTTATATTGTGTGCATCACAAGGGAAACGTTCTGCAAAATGTGGCGGCGTGATTGCATGTAATCCTTCATTGACACTTTCTTAAAAACAACGTCGGTGGCTCAAAAGAATCGAGCATTGCAATAATGATAAGAATATTGTATCTTGCATTAAAATCGTGTCTCTGCATGATGATGATGACGATGATGATTATGATGGGAAAGTAACGTGGTACATTTCAACTTTAAAGAATTTTCCGATGGCCCAATGCTGAATAAGTTGGTAGAGAACAATGATGGAATTTCGCAAGACGACGCTTCCCGTCAATCATGTTTGCCAGGTTTGAAACACGTTTGAAAGACAAGCATGAAAAAAAGTATATGAAAAATTACTACGCCCCTCCACTTTAAGAGAATTAAACCAATCCACGATTGTTATTGCTCATGCGATGAGCTATCCACCTGGCACTCTTCAACCAAGTAGGCTGTAATATTACCTGTGTATTATTTTGTAGAAGAGAGGAACATTATACGAAAATTGTTTTTTGTCTCCGTAAACACAAAATTACACAGGATGTTTCACCTAACTCTAAACAAGCATTAATACACGTAGTTTGACGCACCTGATTAAAAGGAAGCTGAAGCACTTTTCTAAAAAAATTACTTAGGAACGTGTAAAGACAACTTGATCTTTGCTGAATTATAAAAGCGATGCGTGAGTTCTCAAACTTGAACGCCAATAGCACTTTTTGGTGAAAAAACAGTGGCTGTGGCCACCGGGCTTCTTGAGACGCCGAGCAACCACGGTGACGTCATTCACGGCATGGCACGTCATCTGCAACTGCAGCACTGCTGAACTGTGGCCTCTTCGATTAGTTCCGGCAACGGCACGTGATAGGTTAGTCACAGAGGCCGTGCATTGAAGATAAAAAAGAACACCTGCTCCGGGCCAGAAGAAACGAAGATGACGTAGGTTTCCACGCCCGGTCTTCCATCGCGCTCGCGGGGGCGGAGCAAGGCAAGCTATTATTCCACCTGTTCTAAAGCTCCTGCTCCAACAAACGCGGGAACAATTATGACATCGTACACAAAAATGTCGGTCCTTTCTAAACACGAAGTTTGATTGAATTCTAAAATCCCTTCAGCTCTCTTTGAAGCAGTGCCATATTTGGGTTTGCCGTCATGTGGCCATCCTTCGGCCATTTTTAGAAGCTCACGAGCTCATTACTTAGAAATATTATTCGATTTTTTATATGTAAGTTTTTCACCAAGTGCGTTTCTTTCGTTATACAGAGCATGCGCCACCAACCAATCTCATGTTTTCGATTTCTGGCGTATATGCTTCGTTTAATTCGTGTTTTTGTGTGTTAAAAGGAAGCACGGACCGTTTTAACTGGACGTGCGCAGCGGCTCTGCCGACGTACGATAGCAGCGATTTCTATCCTGAATTCGTCCACATAGCTGCTGCGGATGCTCATGTGAGTCTGTTCAATACCCCGCGAATGCACTCATGCGCGGCCGTATGCGTGTTAGCCTCGCCGAGGTGGTCTAGTTTAAATGGTGCTCGAATGTTGACCCGAAGGTTGCAGGATCGAGTCCTGGCTGCGGCGGCTGTATTTTTCATTCAGGCGAAAATGTCTGAGGCCCGTGTATTTGGATTTAGGTGCACGTGAAAGAACCCCTGGCTGGTCGAAATTTACGGAGTCCTCTAGTACGGTGTTTCTTATACTGATATCGCAGTGTTACAAAATTAATATTTTGATAAATACTATTACGCGCTATTGTACTCCACCATTCTCAAATCTGCTTCGAGTGGAACCACCTTGCGTGCAGAACGTCAACTATAGCTTATCAGAGATAACAGCGGTTCGTTGCCATGTGCGGCTGCCAAAAATGCTGACGTACGGTGAAGGTGATGCCTACATAGCCGCGGCCGCTCGTTTCGCCACGGTCTGTGCGCACAGTTCATCGTTTGGTAAGTGCCGAAGCACCCAGGCGTCCGTGAGCTGCACAGCTCCACAATTCGTTGATCCCATGACAGATAAGAATTATCAAATATGTTTGGGCACTTTGTAAGTGGTACAGCTTTAAGCCACGCGTTGGTTGCGCATTTCACGTGGTGGGGCGACTGGGGCGAGCCACGCTTCCGCCATGTAATATTAGGTTACGTATTAACACAACTCCTATATGGTACTACATGGTAGCTGTGTATGGCTCTTTTCAGGAACTGTACATAAAGCGTTGATTTGGCTAGGACACCTTCCACACACAGTGTCACTTTTCTATTCCTGCTATGCCCCTTTTGGTATATGTTATCTGTGAAAGAACGTTGCTCGCAACTTTGTCAGCTGTTAATGCAGCGTTTTCAAGTGCATATGATTTACTGGCAGGGCTCTTACCGGAAGTTGTGTAAGAGCATGGCTGCTGAATGCACACACGCACTATTCTTTTGCAAACTTTGCCTCATTCAGCCGAGATATATGCGAGTTGAGAAACTTCTCATTCAATATTTGAAACCTATCCCTGCTTGGTTGCTCGCTCGCCGCGCTGTCTCGATAATGAATGCCTCATCCTGTAGTCGACATGAATCGTATTCTCCATGACGTAGAATGTGAGCAACTAATGTGCGCAGAAAGCAGGACAGTGCATTCTTGTGTTGATTAGGAGGAATATACACTTGCATAGTACAGTAGGCTGGCGAATAATTGAAAGTGGCTTCATTGTCAGTGGACGCTGCTGGTGATAGTGTTGAATACATTTAGTCATGTGTTACATCGATGCAAGTTTCATGTTTAAGATGATTTACTTGTAGCAATCGGCGGCCATTTACTATGAACTGAGTTTATATTATTGTAGTGATTTGCAGTCTAGCGAAAAGCTGCGGCTTAGTTCTGGAAACTCCCCCGTGTACTCAGATTTGGGTGCACGTTAAAGAACCCCAGGTGGTCAAAATTTCCGGAGCCCTCCACTACGGCGTCTCTCATAATAAAATGGTGGTTTTGGGACGTTAAACCCCACAAATCAATCAGTTCTGGAAACTCCGCTTATAACGCTATCATCTGCCTAAAATCAATGTGCATGTATAGGGTGTACCCTGGCAGATGAATAACGTCTGAGTGCAAGTCAATTGTGACGTATTCATAGTTTAAAACAGCGCCAAAATAAACGCGTATACAAGATGCTCACTGGAGAAGTGGAATGCACCTAGAGATTGATGGCAAGAAATATTCTTGCAACACAGAGTGTGAACAGGTATAAGCAATGCCTTTACTTCGTATCCGAGCAGCACAAGTAAAGAAGGGAGCGCCTTTGAGCTTGAGGTCGCATTGTAAACCAGTATCCTGCACTGACATTCATGGCAGCGAAACAAAAACCATGCCTTTAGGTATTCTATACAGGGTCTAGCCCCACTGTGACACAATAGTCTTGCCCCACCCAACTCTCCTGGAAAAAAATAAGAAAATAATAAAAAACTCCAATCTCCTATACGCTGTGTGTTATGTTTCTGGGCGTTTTCTGATTCGTTCAGAGTTCACAGTGAACCGTTTTTTAACCGAGTAAGCTATACATGTTACCTGAAACTGACGTACATGCCGATGAAATTGGAGGTTGCAAGGTCCACACAATCTAACTTTTTATTTGCCAACATTTATACGTAAAGTAACACAAAATAGTTTAATACAAGTAAATGACACCAGCAAATAACTTTACCGCGGCGCTTTTCGTAGCCATGCTTCGGGACACTGTGTCTTCGTAGCCATAAAAGCTCTCACTGCGGTTCTACATGAGATAGAATTCTGCTAAAACATAAAGGCTGCACCGGGTGCTCAAAGGCACAGTCCTGCCCAGGCCGCTAGTACGCTTCGAAGGTTCCGCGGGGCGAGAAAGGTCGTCAAATAGCGCGAAATAGCAGTGCGGCGCAGGTTCCGTAGCCGCAGGCTTCACAGCAGGTGGCTTTGGCCGAGGCAATGATATGAAAGTGCTGGTGCCGACGTCATCAAAAACCAAAAGCAACTGGTGTGCAGCCTTCGGTTGACACCAATGCAGTGGTTTTCGAATACATTTATTGAGCCAAAGGTTGCGTATAACGGCGATGCTTTCGGGCAGGAACATAGCCAATGATGCAGTGGAATCCTCATGGAACAACTATTTCTATCTGAATGGAGCGACCCGCAAGCAGCAGTGCACCGTTCTATGTAACAGGAGGTTATAGTTCTGGAAAATCGTGCAGATAGGTCAGCCGGATCGAGAGCAGTTCGACGGGTGGCGGTGTTCCTGGTCGCAGACCTGAAGAAAATAAGCACGCGTCGACATCTTAATAAGAAGCAGCGTGTCTCACGAATCGCGAGTAAGAGAACGGAACACGGCAATTCGTGATCGACGCCACCTTGCTTGGTTGCACCTAGTTTCTTGCCCTTACCAACTAAGGGGGATTGGGCAAGAATCCGGCGGTTAATGTTAGTGAAAAATAAATGCCAACGCAGGAAAAACGGGAAAGTGTTTATTTTTTCAAATTTGTCTTTTTCTCTCATCGCAAATTTACGCATCTTTTTTGAATGACATTTTCAGGAGGCAAATTATGTGCCTACAAAATGTCTGTTTAAACGTACTGCCTTTAATAATAATAATAATAATAATAATAATAATAATAATAATAATAATAATAATAATAATAATAATAATAATAATAATAATAATAATAATAATAATAATAATAATAATAATAATAATAATAATATCATTAAATTCCGGCTGCGGCAGCTGCATTTCCGATGGAGGCGGAAATGTTGTAGGCCCGTGTGCTCAGATTTGCGTGCACGTTAAAGAACCCCAGGTGGTGAAAGTTGAAAGTTGAAAGTTGAAAGTTGAAATTTATTTCACCACAACGATACACCGTGATTTACACAAACAAGAAACAATTGTGGCATGGAAAGTAGGAAAAAAGCTGCGCTATAGCAGCTTGACTAGCCCCACCTCCCATTTGTACAAGGCAACAGAAACAATGGCACACCAAACTCCATATGGTGCTCACGTATGATTGAACGAAAAAAGAAAAGAAAATAACATTGTAGTGGTTGTTTATGAAGTACAGAATATATGCACACTTGGTTGTTTACAAACAAACAGATTGGGAAAAAAGGCAACCAAATTAAGACGCTATAACAGAAAGGGGTACACTTAAAATTTCATGCATTTACAAGTACTGGGTGTAGTTTTTCTGGGTTTATAGCTCCTTATACAAACAGGTTTAATATATCACTACTTGAAAGGAGGCGCAATTGCTGTTCTGTGAACTTGAACTTATTTAGTATATGGGGAACAGAGTGCTTTAGCATTTGGAGTCCGTAATTTTTTAGCGGTCGGGGGATGTGCCAGTGTTCAGAACTCCGCATCGGACGCAACAAAATTTTCGGCTGTAAATGTGCTAAGCCTCTCAGGTTTGCGCAATTCTTTCGAATTTCAGACCTCAAAGACAACAACAAGTTATGTTCATATGCAACACAAAATTTTAAAACTTTAAACTTGACAAATAAATGGGATGTGTGTTCTCTGTAACCTATATTTGCAACAGCTCGTAAAGCGCTTTTTTGAAGTGTATACAACTTTTGTTTTGATGTTTCAGTTCCAGAAGCCCATACCGACTGACAATAGCGTAGATGAGAACAAAAAAGCGTATTAAAGATAAGAAGTTTCTGAGGGAGCGGTAGAAACAACTGACACCTTCTCAGCACGCCAAGGGCTTTTCTTAGCTTAATACACAATTGTTGAGTGTGAGAATTCCAGAACATATGTTGATGAAAGATGACGCCCAAAGTTTTGACAGTCTCTGAAAGTTCGATATTGAAATTATTTAGCATCAGTTTTTGTGTGTACGTACATGTCGTTCCTTTCGCACGGAAAAGAACGGCCTTGGTTTTAGAGCTGTTGATTTGTAACGAATTTTGGCAGGACCATTTCGAAATTTTGACTAACGTTTTATTAGCTGCTTTTATCAAATCGTCTATATTTGTTCCCGTAAAGAATAAGCTTGTATCATCTGCAAAAATAATGTACGTTATTAAGTGATCCACATTTACAATATCATTGATATAAAGGTTAAATAGAAGAGGTCCTAATATGCTTCCCTGTGGTACACCGCGTTTGATTTTTTTGGGTATAGATGTTTGCCTATTTATAGACACACACTGGTACCGATCACTAAGGTAGCTTTTTATTAAATTGAGCGCGATGCCTCAAATCCCGTAATAAAACAATTTTTCTAACAAGGTTTGGTGATCAATTCTGTCGAACGCCTTCTTAAAGTCTATGAATATGCCTAATGTTAGCTTTCTTGCTTCAATGTTGCCCAGTATCAACTTTTTTTGATGCAACAGCGCTGTCTCCGTCGATATGCCAGACCTGAACCCATATTGTGCTGTTGTAATCACAGAATGCGAGTCCAAAAATTTATACAATCTAGTGGAAATGATTTTTTCTAGAGCCTTTGAAAATATAGGTAATACCGATATTGGCCGGTAATTACTCATTTCATTTTTGTCACCACCTTTATAAAGCACTGCAACTTTGGCATTTTTCATCCGCTTAGGGAACATACCTGTGCTTAAAACAATATTATAAATATGCGTCAGGCAGGGTGATAATAAATCAATAACAAAGATAACCGGTTCCATTTTTATGCCGTAATTGTCCTCACTTTTGCTTTTTTTAAGTTTCATGAAAACGTTGTTTACCTCAGTTTGCTCCGTAGGGTCAATAAATATTGAGGGGGCTATAGGTGTTGGCATGTGACTTAATGCATTTCCGTCGTAAGTACTTTCTGACAAAGAAGTAAAGTACCCATTGAATTTATTGGCTAATGCTTTTCCTTCAAGTATATGATTATCAATTGTAATTTCGTCGACACCGGGCGTCCTATTACTTGAAGATATAATTGTGTTTAGTTTTTTCCACATTTGCTTGACATCTACGATACCGTTAAAAATAGTATGGTAATAGTCGCGTTTGGCTTGCCTTAAAGTTTTTGAAAGACTGTTTCTGTAGGCCCTAAACGCTTTCAGTGCATTCAAATCGCGATTTTTCAAGAACATCTGGTACAGTCTGTTTTTCGTACATATCATTTTAAATATACTTAACGTTACCCAAGGCTTACGTGCGCGGTCTGGCTTAGTTATTTCTTTGTACGGAAAGTGTTTTTTATATACCGAAGAAAAAATTTCCATGAAATGGTCATATGCGGTATCAGCCGTAGAGCACGCAAAAACTGCGTACCAGCTTGTTCTGGCGAGTTCATCTCGGAACTGCGACAGTGTAACCGCGTTGATGTCTTGATATATTATATTTACAGTGAATTCTTTTGCCGTATTGTACGTATCAGTTACTAAATAGATAGGCAAGTGATCGCTAAGTGTCACATAATTGGTACCAGAAACTAGGTCATTAATTGCTAGGTTAGTAATAAAAAGGTCGATAAGAGTTTCACTAGTTGCAGTGATACGTGTTGGGGTGGTTATTACAATAAACAAAAAATGGGAATCGAGAATCGCAGATAATTCGCCCTGTTTAGGAATTTTTGTCAGCATATCAATGTTTAGGTCACCTCCTAAAATTAAAGAGTATTGGTTTACATTTACAAACGAAAATATAGCCTCTAGAAACGTGAAAAATTCGCGCAAGTTACCATCAGGTGGCCTATACACGACAACAAATACAAAATTGTCGCATTTTGTACAAATTACCTCAATGTCCATTGTGGACCAAGAAAAGTCATCGAGGAGGTCATAGGTAAATCCCAGTTTTGTGAACATGCATACCCCGCCTCCCCTTTTCAGTTTCCTATTCAAAGAAACGGCACTGTAGCAGTCTAAATGTATGGTATCAAGATCAGAGCACCACGTCTCAGTCAGCATACTAACCGAGAAGGAAAACCCGAACTCGTTTATTAAAATGCAAAAGTCATCATATTTTTGGCGTAATGACTGCATGTTCATATGTAAAAATGTTAATGGTGATTTACACTTTTCAACAATATCTGACTTGAGTGTGGTTGGACTAATACAAGATAAAGTCATTGCTGATTATTATGGGTCAACATAGAAGTGCTGTCAGTTTGCAGACAAGTAGTGACATACTTCCAAATGAGAAACAGACAACGAAAATTATCACTGTGCCTACAGATTTCATCAACAAGGGCAGAAAAACGCAGCCAAGTTGTTTCCCAACTCATGTCGCGATACAGGCATAAACGCAAACAATCCAGAAAATAGCAAAAGCGGCAACTACAAACCAGTACTTCCAAAATTAAAGCACACAAGGCAAAAAAAAATAAAAAGCAGGCAACAAATATCGGAAAGAGAACAAATGTGTGTCGAACAGCGCATGCGCATATGGCCTTTGCTCCGGGTAGACTATCGCAACATATATAACTATGTGTCTCTTTAACACATATGAACGGCATGATAAGATGCGCCATAGCACCACAAAGGGCTCCTTCAAAGCTTGGAACATTGGTCTTATTTTACAGCTTTCATAATGGGTTGACCATTTTAGCAACGTCCCCACTGCATGAAATCTTTATTTTTGGAGCGTTGTCCATGCGCCGTGCGAAAGTTTTGCCATTTTGCCCCCAAACGTATTTCCAACCAGTTTCGCGTTTGCGTGCAGTAGCCTGACCTAGTAGACGTTTCAGCTCTGGGCATAGGAGCTCGTTAACAAAGAACGGCTCCTCCGAGTCAAAGCCTACATCAGAGCACTTGAGCCGGGCAGCACGCGCATTCTCGAGGAAACAGTTCCTCTTCTGCCTCCGTGCGAACTGAACTACTACGTTCTTTTTGTTAGATTGGAGGTTGGTACTCCGTGCATTTACGGAGCCCTCCACTACGGCGTCTCTCATAATCATATGGTGGTTTTGGGACGTTAAACCCCACAGAATCAATCAATAACAACAACAACAACAACAACAACAACAACAACAACAACAACAACAACAACAACAACAACAACAATAATAATAACTAATAATAATAATAATAATAATAATAATAATAATAATAATAATAATAATAATAATAATAATAATAATAATAATAATAATAATAATAATAATAATAATAATAATAATAAAATAAATGCAAACAAAAAATAAAGAAACACAAAGCCATTCTGTTCAGTTTAAGATTAACCACTCATTGTCTTGCATTTGTTGTAGCGAACGTGCATGTTTTCCTAAATGTAAAAATGCAACATCTTCTTATACTCTGATAGCACTTTATCCACCGGTGCCCTATAGAGGGCACGTTCCACTAATTTGAAGTGAATGCCATCATCACCAATAAAAATGACGACGACAAGAACAACGGCAACAACCTTCGATAATCAAGATTGAATGCGACAATTTTTGCGCGCGACAAATCAGCGTTAAGAGGTAAAAAATTACTTTGCGTAGTTTTCAATTTGCTGCCTTGAAATGTATTATGCCATACGGTTGCCGGAGAATATTCATATATTTATATACGCACACATTTATACATAGTTTGCTCCCTACCAGAGAGTAAAAAGGAAATACAAGAATCAGTACAGTGACAATCACGGAAATTCAGCAACTAGGTGGCACCTCGTTTGTTCTCACAAAGGAACGCGAACGATGAAGGCGACGTCGCCTCACGTGGCAAGTCAAGGGGAAGTCATGGATGACTTTATCACTCAGACTAAAAGTATATCGTGCTAGACTTTTCATCCTTCTATCCATTTCAATATTAATATTTAGTAGTTAAATTTGTTGTATTGCCTATCCCAAGCTTTAAAGAGGAGTAATGTGAAGAAACACCCAAAAAATTTCACCTAACACTCACCCAATTCCCGGCATCGGGTAAGAGCCATCAGAGGAAGAAGAAGAAGAAGAAGAAGAACAGGACGTTCGCCATGGAACGCTGTGCTACGTTTTCTTCTGCACGTTCCCACTTCCTCAGAAGAGCTGCTTCGGGTTCAGATGCCGAATCATCTGGCCTTCCTTACTGGCGATGTTCCGCGTTTCGGTCGAGGTACATCGACACCAGCCGAGTAGCTTTGGATCTCCGTTACCAGCCCCTGGGGAGGACATCATCCTGCTGCCTGGCACGTTCTACAGCTACGACGGGTGTTCCTTCACTGGCCTCGACCGAGTTGTTCCCGCCAAGATCCGCAGCGCCGTTGGTTGGTCCTGTTTCATCCCGAGTCTGTCGACGTTCCTTCCCCTGCGACTCAACCAATGGCATCGGTGACCACGGCTGTGGAGCTACCCTTCCCGCTACCCGTGTGAGCTACATCGACTCGGCCTCGTTTTTGACGATGCTGAAGCCAGTAATTTTGCTCGATTGCTTCGGCCTACGTGGAAGGCGCCTTATGTGAATGTCACAGCGTCGGGCCTGCGCGCCAGTGCTGCGCCAGCGCCTTCGTAACCGTTTCCCGTCCAATGGCACCCGTGAAGCCGAATCTGCAGCCAGAAAAGGTGGCTCCTATTGAGGACTCCGTGCAACTTCAGTTTTACAGGAGTCTTCCATCTGATGTCGAGTAGTCATTTATGCAATACAACGTCGATGCTTCCTGAGGGCTGGCTCCACAGATTTTATTTTCGTGCTAAAGTCCCGAATGATTTCGACGGAAGGGGTAGTGGTGTCACTTCACATGTTTATTGTTGTAGTAATTTTCACAGTTCTCTTTAGCAGTATGTATATATGTTACTAATTAAAACGTTATTAGCGAATCTGTCTTGCGTTTGTCTTTGGTAAAGTTGCAACCTCAACTGTTTACATGCACACACCTCTGCATGTAGATTGCACTTTTCAGAATACTGTGCACGGTAAACTCGGACTGCATAGACATCGTCGGTGTTAGGTATATATATATATATATATATATATATATATATATATATATATATATATATATATATATATATATATATATATATATATATATATATATATATATATATATATATATATATATTATATATATATATATATTAGTATATTCTGCTGGAGACGTGAATATGCCGTGACCATGATGTTGCATGTTTTTCTTTATTAGCTACATACCCACATTTCTTCTTCACTGTAAAGCCAATGTGTGTAAAACAAACGAATTTCTAAATATATTGAAGTAATATTTACAGTTCACATTTGATCAAGAAGGCCATTCCCTCTTTTCACGGGAAAACAGAAAAATGAACAACCAGATCTTCGAAAAGAAGACACCCAATATAACAACATGAAAAAAAAAAACTACCTGGTTCATAACCTATCCCCAAAGGCAGGTGTGTGCTCAAAGTGCTACCCTTCTGTACTCTCCCACAGAACCAAGACAGAGTGTTCTGTAGCACTAGAACACAGATAACTGTAATCATTGGTATTTAACGTCACAAAAACAGACCGTATGATGATGACACGCCGAAGACATGCGGTTTGCGAATTTCAACCACCGGTAGAATTTTAACTTGCACCTAAATTTAAACACATAGCTTCAAGAGCCGAAAATACAAAGAATTTACGTTCACACCTATGTATAAATATTGTAACCGAAGATTGCTTGTCGACATTGTTTACGAGTAAAGTTACAAAGCAAACGAACACAAACAAAAAACAAATCACGTCCGGGTCATCAATAAATATAGCACTCTGAAACGCGGTTCCGAAAACACAGCGTGGTTTATTAATGCATCTCCGCCATTGTTCCAACTCCTCTTCTCTCCTCAGCAGACTACCCACTACTAGCTTATGTCACAAGTGTGTCGTGCTAGAAGAAGAAGAAAAGTATGCCAGTCCCAAAACATGTGAGCAACCACTGACCCACCATTACCTCTGTCTCAAATCGCATCTGATGGCCTGCATCGTTCCCTGCTCAGATATACTCCTTTTTCGATTTTCGGCTTTTCTTTCTATATTTTTTTTCAGCCCAAAATTACGTTTTCTTTGAAAAACCATTAGCCTTTTAGTTAAGATCCTGCCGCCCGGTTCTTGGCCGATCCCCCTTTGTGGGTGTGCGCCAGAGTGTCAAGGATCATCATCATCATCATCATCAATGACCTGCAATGTCCCAAGTGTGTCGTGCCAGAAGAAGAAGAAAAGTATGCCACACCGGTAATTGGTAATTTAATTTATTTATATATTTATTTTTGAAGTTATTCTGCTGGAGACGTGAAATCTCATACACGCCACGATGTTGCATAGTGGTGTAGCCAGGTAGTGGGGGTTAATACATTCCCCGAAGATTAAATTATGAAGTGACCCCCCCCCCCCCTCTGCCACTTACATGCCCTTTTTCATCCCATCACGCTGGTATGATTTACAAAATGAGCGGTGCTACTATCACGATTATGGCATCGGTACTAGAAACGCCAGAGGAAAGCTACAAGTAGAATTCGCAGAACGCAATAATTTACGGATTTAGAATACCTTCTACCAGAAACGATAAAACCACAAGTGGACATGGAGGAGCCCTAATGGCGAAAATTAGAACAAGATAGACTGTATAATGAGTGCACACTTATTCATCGTGCAGGATGTGGAAGTGGTTGGCAAGGTACGATGCAGTGACTATAGAATGGTGAGGTCTCGAATTCGCTTAGACTTGAAGAAGGAACGACAGAAACTGATACGCAATAAGCCAATCAATGAGCTAGGACTGAGAGGGAAAGTACGAGAATTCAGAATCTCGCTTCAGAACAGGTACTCGGCTCTTAGTGAGGAAACCAACCTTAGCGTAGATACAATGAATAATAATCTGACGAGTATCATTACGGAGTGTGCAGTGGAAATTGGAGGCAGGGTAGTTAGACAGGGCACTGGCAAGCTTTCCCAGGAAACGACGAATTTCATTAAGAAGCGTCAAATCGTGAAAGCCTCAAGTACAACAGACAAAATAGAACTGGCAGAGCTTTCGAAGTTGTTTAATAGGCGTAAGGCATACGATGTGAGAAGGTATAACATGCAGAGAATTGAACACGCTCTGAAAAACGGAGAAAGCGTCAAAGCAGAAAAGAGAAAACTTGGGATAGGCAAAAATCGGATGTATGCACTAAGGGACAAAGAAGGCAGAATCACTACCAATATGGATATGATAGTTACAATAGCGGAGGAGTTTTACAGAGATCTGTGCAGTACACAACCACGATTTAAATATTATAAAAACTAGCAGTAACCCAGATGACACCCCACCAGGAATGATAGAAGAAGTCAGAAAAGCTATGGAGAGCATGCAAAGAGGCAAAGCTGCTGAGAACGCTAACATCCTCTTAATATATAAGAAAGGAGATGACAAGGACTTGAAGAATTACAGGCCGATAAGCTTGCTCTCGGAGTATACAAGCTATTTACAAAGGTATTTGCTAACAGAGTCAAGAAAACATTGGAATTCAATCAACCGATGGAACAAGCACGATTTCAAACAGGCTACTCAACAATCGACCACATTCATACTATCAATCAGGTAATAGAGAAATGCACAGAGTATACAACAAACCACTATACATAGCCTTCATAGATTACGAGAAGGCGTTTGATTCAGTAGAAATATCAGCCGTCATGCAGACACTGCGGAATCAGGGCATCGATGAAGTATATATAAATATCCTGGAAGAAATCTACAGGGGATCAACTGCTACCATAGTGCTTCATAAAGAAAGCAACAGAATACCAATCAAGAAGAGTGTAAGGCAGGGGGACACAATCTCCACACTGCTATTTACCGCATGCTTACAGGAGGTTTTCAGAAGCCTAGAATGGGAACAGTTAGGGATAAGAGTTAATGGAGAGTACTTTAGTAGCCTGCATTTCGCCGATGACATCGCATTGCTCAGTAAATCAGGGGACAAATTGAAGCTCATGATTACGGAATTAGACAAGGAGTGCAGAAAGGTGGGTCTTAAAATTAATCTGCAGAAAACAAAAGTAATGTACAACAACCTCAGAAAAGAGCAGCGCTTCGAGATAGGTAATAGTGCACTTCAGTTTGTAAAAGACTATGTCTTCTTAGGGCAGGTAATAACCGCGAAGCCAACCACGAGATTGAAGTAACTATACGAATAAGAATATGGTGGAGCACATTTGGCAAGCACTCTCAAATTATGACAGGTAGATTGCCACTATCCCTCAAGAAGAAGGTATATAACAGCTGTATCTTGCCGGTACTTAGCTACGGAGCAGAAATTTGGAGACTTACAAAGAGGGTTCAGCTTAAATTGAGGACGACGCAGCGAGCAATGGAAAGAAAAATGGTAGGTATAACCTTAAGAGACAAGAAGAGAGCAGAGTGGATTAGGGAACAAACGGGGGTTAAGGATATCATAGTTGAAATCAAGAAGAGGAAATGGACATGGGCCGCGGGCATGTAGCGCGTAGACAGGATAACCGCTGGTCATTAAGGGTAACTAACTGGATTCCCAGAGAAGGCAAGCGGGTTATGGGGAGACAGAAGATTAGGTGGGCAGATGAGAATAAGAAGTTTGCGGGTATTAATTGGCGGCAGCAACCACAGGACCGGGTTAACTGGCTGAACATGGGAGAGGCCTTTGTCCTGCAGTGGACGTAGTCAGGCTGATGACGATGATGATGACGATGATGATGACTAATCACGATATCATTGCTGGGCGCTTTTGCAGTGAATCCATCTGCACATGGGAAAATGTGTCAAGGTGTTTGTCAATGTTTTCGGCACTCTGGGAGATTTTAGGAAGGAATCTCAGCCGCGAGCACTGTAAGTTGGCTCAGCGACGGGATTGAAGCTGCAGCGGTTAGAGTGTACTCAGTAGTGGTCATACGAGTACCCGTCGGAACAGATCTCGCTGGGGTCGATCTCTACGATAATTTTCACTAGGCAAAGATTCGTTTTAATGGTGAAAGCCTCACACAGGCAAGGTCTGATATCACAGTGTGACTCTTCGTACATGAGCTAAGAAATACTGAAGCAAGAGAATAACATTTCTATTGAACCTTCGCAGGTTCTGCAAACTTCTAAATACACACGCACACACACGCACGCGCGAATAAATATTTGGCTTATACACCAAACCTCTCTTGTATACCCGAGTGTACAACATATAGGACCCTACAATATTCTATGCCCTAATTGCTAAAGGCACTCCAAAGTGTCTAATGACGAATGTGCAGCACAGGTAAACGCGCAGGCCAATCATAACACTAGAAAAACCTACTAACATACTCAGCATGCAACTTAAGCTGATAGATAAATATATAATGGCCATAAAGCTGTTTGATAGACATGTGCAGGTTTAACGCCGACAAATTACCATGTGGTTATGAGAGAAGCCGTAGTGAAGGGGTCCGGGAATTTCTACCACCTGGGGTTCTTTGCGTGCACCTAAAATGTGAGCTCACGGGCCTGCAGCATAATACGTAAGTTGCACTGACTCGGATTAGCTTAATGCGCATATCCAAAATCTTAAGCGATAAGAAGTTCGCCCCTTTTTATGACTGGTCACGGACACACGGACACCAGTCGTGTAATTTTTCTGACGCGAACGCTGTGGTAGGGGGTACGACGCCGCATCTGGGATGGGTGACTCACGACCACTGCTGTTACAGGTTGCGGTCATCTGGGCTGCTTGCTCCTGGGTCCCCGTATCCTGCGAGCTGGCTGGCACCGACCGCCTGCCTCTTCCTTGGCCTACCAAAACCCTTCTGAGGCCTAACTTGGATGAAATCGGCGCCTCACTGTGGCAACGCGGAACTTCCGTATCGCCTCATGACGTCAACTGGGGAGTATATAAGCGCCATCCTTCAGCCGCCTACTTTGGGTACGACGCCGCATCTGGGATGGGTGACTCACGACCACTGCTGTTACAGGTTAGTTATATGAGGGGTGCTGCCTGTACCAAGTGTAGTCATTCCTGTCTCATTGCGGTGTCGTGCCCACCAGAGTTTTGCGATGTGCTGAAGCGAGTGTTGTGTTTGCCGTATAAGTTGTACTCTGATGCCTTGAGGACATTGCTTATGCTTTCTGGTGACGTCGAGTCGAATCAGGGACCAATGAGTAAAACTGAAGCTGATTCGTTTGCTTCGGCATTAGAAACAATAAAAAAACTTGAAGCTGATCACACCGCGATGTTAGCTGACCTGAAACGACTAAGTGGCGAGCACGAGACTACTAAAAATGAGATCAAATTACTCCATGCTAAAATCGCTGCCCTTGAGGCAAGACTTGCTTTGCAAAATAACGCAGGAGGACCCACTGACAATGCTCTGCTGCACGTTTCGGATCGGCTGACGGAAATCGCGTCTAGATGCGACAATGCTGAAAATAGGCAGCGGCGGTCAAACCTTCTCTTCTTTGGAATTGAGGATAGCGAACCAGAGGATTGGGCCCAGTCCGAGGAAAAAATAATTAACTTTTGTTCTGAACGACTCTACATAACAACAACTAGTGCACAGTTTGAAAGGGTTCACAGGCTTGGCAGGTTCACCGAGGGAAAAAACAGACCAATAATTGCAAAACTAACCTTCTTCAAAGATAAACAGCAGAATTTGTCCTCTTCACGGAAACTAAAAGGTTCAACGTTTTCAATCGGCGAAGATTTTTCGCCGGCGACGTGACAGGCCAGGCGTAAATTAGTGAGCTTTGCCAAAGCCCAAAATAAGGCTTTCAAAGTGTCAGTTGACAGGTTGCACATTGATAAAAAAACATACGTCTATGACATCAGCACGGACGCAGTTGTGCTATCAAGCAGATAGCTAAAGTCGGACAAGTCCTTGCAAGATCCCAATGTGACTTCACTTCATACCATTCCTACATTATCGCTGTCATCTACTAATATCCGCAGCCTGGTGCCGAAACGGGATTTAGTCTGCTCATTTCTAGATGACAGCGACTGCGACATACTTGCCCTTACTGAAACGTGGCTAAACCCAGATATCACCGATATCGAAATTTTTCCCGATCGCAACAACTTCCACATATATCGAAATGACCGTAAAAATAAGCGTGGCGGAGGTGTACTTCTTGCAGTAAGAAAGACTGTGCAATCATATGCTATCAATGTTCACTCTGATTTAGAAATAATCTGGGTTGCCTGTGTTACAAAGTTCACCACACTACTTATCGGCAATTGCTACCGGCCCCCTGATTGTTCCCATTCATTTGTAGACGACTTGCGGAGTAGCATAACCCAGGCCACTAATTTATGTCGCACCGACGCCGTCTTATTTTCGGCGACTTTAACTTTCCCGAAATAGATTGGATCCAATTATCTTCCTCTTGCCGCAATTCCACGAAATTTATAAACCTTGCGTTAGATTTTAACCTATCTCAAATAGCAAACCAACCTACGCGCGCCTCTAACATCCTTGACCTAATTCTTACGACAGTTCCTGAAAGAGTAGGTACCGTTCCTAACATAGATGGTTTTAGCGACCACAGCCTCCTCCAAGTAACTCTTAACATTCCACTACCTTTCTCCGGCACCGACCACAAAAATATTCGCGACTATAGTAAGGCCAACTACAGCCAATTTAACGCTGAACTCGAAATTTTTTACAACGACACAATCCTACCCCTTTTCGACCGTCTTTCAGTAAATGATAACTGGGTGCTGTACCGAGATAAACTATGTACACTAACTAATCAGTATGTCCCCCTCGTAAAAGTGAAAAACGATAAAACAAACCCATGGTTTACGAAATCTCTCAGGCAACTCAGAAATAAAAAGAAACGTTTATACCGCACAGCTAAACGCCACGACACGCCCTCCACGTGGCAGACATACAAGAATTTTATGAAAAGCTACTGCGCGGCAGTACAATCTGCTAAACTTAAATATTATTCTGTCGATCTACCTTCCCTCTTGAAATCAAATTCCAAGAAGTTCTGGTCACTTGTTTCTCCTCAACAACATGGCCAACAAATATCTTTGCTAGATGACGACCATGTCCCTCTTTCAGATAGTCATTGCACATGAGCATTTAACGCATTTTTTTCATCCGTTTTCACCCTGGAAGACCATTCCGACGTACCATACGTTCCTGAACTTGACATTGCATACATGGAACCTATAGAAATAACTGCCGAGGGTATTGCTTTTCTAGTTAATAACCTCAAGCTTTCTACTTCAGCCGGCATCGACGACAATAATTCTAAAATTCTCAAAAACACCGCCTCTGTTTCTGTTAACATTTTGTATCACCTTTTCAGGCAATCTTTAGCGACAGGTCAACTCCCTTCTGACTGGAAAATTGGTAAAATAGTGCCTGTGTTTAAAACCGGTAATAAGCATTTACCCGAAAGTTACCGTCCAATTTCTCTTACATGTATATGCTGCAAACTTCTTAAACACATAATCGCTTCCCATGTTTTCCGACACTTAGAATCAAATAATTTCTTCTTTCTGAACCAACACGGATTCAGAAAGGGTTTTTCTTGCGAAACACAGCTGCTAGAACTAACAACCGAGCTGCATTCCAATATGAACAGTAAACTTCAGACTGATTGTATCTTCCTCGATTTTTCTAAAGCCTTCGATCGCGTAGCCCATTGCCGTCTGATTTCTAAATTATCTGCCCTCCGATTAGACTCTTTTACCCTATCTTGGTTTCGCAACTTTCTTTCACTTCGTCAGCAGTTTACTATAATTAACAATTCCCCTTCCCCTCTTTCCCACGTAACTTCTGGCGTTCCACAAGGGTGCGTCCTCGGCCCCCTACTGTTTTTAATCTATATAAATGATCTGCCAAATAACATATCTTCCTGCACGCGTATTTTCGCAAATGATTGCATAATTTACCGTCCTATATCATCCCCCGACGACCACTTAACTCTACAAAGCGACCTTCACCGCATTAATGACTGGTGTAACAAATGGTTAATGTCCCTGAACACGGAAAAATGTAAAATATTCTCCCTTACGCGCAAACAAAACGTTCGCACTTTCCACTACACTATCAATAATTCTGAACTATCACAGGCATCATCCTATAAGTACCTTGGTGTCCATTTCACACCCAATCTCTCCTGGTCTTACCACATCACCACCATTAGCGCGAAAGCCTCCAAGTCCTTAGGATATCTACGCCGTAATTTACATAGCTGTCCCGCTCACGTCCGTCAACTAGCCTATCAAACCTTTGTCCGTCCCCAGCTTGAATTTGACGCTCCTATCTGGTCCCCTTGTCACAACTACTTAATTAACATGCTTGAAGCTATTCAGAATAGGGCAGCCCGTTTCATTTCACGCAATCATGACTATCACAGCAGCATAACGCAAATTAAAAACAATCTTTCTCTTCAAACCCTGAGCACTCGTCGCGACATTTCCCTTCTTTGCTTCTTTCACAAATACGTGTACACCAACAGACCCCTCCCACTCCACCTCGATGTTTCTTCCATTACTTCACGTAGGTTGCATAATCACTTCAGTTTCAATCGATTATACGGGGCAACTGATTCATTCAACTCATCTGCTCTTCCTCGCGCCATACGTTTGTGGAATAGTCTTCCAGATAACATCGCATCTGTATCAGACAAATATTCTTTCCGTCAGTTGCTGCTTACTCTCTTCTCACAATAGTCTTGCCACTGTTCTGCACTTTTTTTTAGTGTCAGATTTTGTGCCCGATTATGTTTGTTGCACACTGGAAATGTTTTCTGTATATGGGCATAGGTTCTGCGTTTCTTGGTGCTTTTTCTATTGTATGTTCTGCAACTTATAAACAAATTACGGCACGTCGTTGAGGTAAAGCCAGCTAGCTATCTTTGGTTGATGTCGCCTTCATATGCTATAATGACTGTATTCGGTTCCCACTGTCGTGTGTGCACTATGAAATCGCCTTTTCTTTTTTCTTGTTATCGCCTGTTAACTTACACTTATATTGCAAACCGCGTCATATTTTCATTGTGCTGTTAAGCTTTGTAACGCGTGCATTAATTTTGTGTGATCTGTAAAACTTCACCAATTACCCCCCTTACTCAATGCCCTGTAAAGGGCCTGTAAGGAATTTTTAAATAAATAAATAAATAATAAACCTTTACTCATAAAAAGATGGACAACTACAAGTACCTCATGCTGAAATAGAGAAACAAAGAAAAGTACTTTTCGTATTACCTACAAAAGTCGGCAAAGTCAAGATGTCGAGCTTCGCCCGTTGTTTCATTTTGCCTCACCGTATAATCTTCATAGGAGCTACCGGACAGCCATGGGGAAGCACATTTCACGCATTTTGAATTCTATTTTTTAGAAAAAAATTTTGCCGTGATTGAACGCACTGAGGCGTGTTTTCTCGAGCGATAGCTCTGTTTTACATTGTTTGGTGAGGGACAGCACGCCGGTGCTGACCTAGGCTGAGCTCAAATGTCAAACGATCGCACAGAGGCATTTTCTTAGGATTCTACCGGGAGTTTTACTGTTGTCGCTCAAAAGTGCCCTAATACTATATACTGATAAACCGCCTGCCCTTATCGGTTATTACACTTATTTCAACTCTATCACCACTGTCATACTTATAGACCAATATTGCCCAAGTAGAAAAATGCGCAGTGGAACAACGCGTCATGGTCAAGAAAGTGGCCTCTCCATTCTTCCTACATCATACGCTGCGGAAGGCGAAGCGGAGTTGTGGCTATTACTGCGGCTTGTTTTGCCGGCGTCTCTGTACAGTCATATGATGTACGGTTCCTTCATCACACCATCAGGTATGAGCGCTGCTAAAGGCTTAACTTAATGGGGGCACATATCGATGATGATGATGATGATGAGACTCGCATCATATCGGCTAAAACTATGACAAGCGTTATTAATAAAAAGTAATAATGAATTGATTACCGCGGTAATAAATTCTCGACAAATCACTACCATCACCATACGGTTCCCTAAGAATATTCATATAATAATATACACACCTGTTTGCAAATAGTTTACCTCCTTACCAGCGACCTAAAAAAATACAAGAATCAGTACTGTGACAATCACGGATATCCGGCAATTTGATGGCGCCTCGTTTGTTCTTACAATGGAACGCGAACGATGAAGACGACGTCGCTTCACGTGGCAAGTGAAGGGGAAGTCATGGAGGAATTTATTAGTCAGAATAAAAAAATATCGAGCTACACTTTTCACCCTTCTAACTATTTCAATATTCTTATTTAGTAATTAAATTTGTTGTATCGCCTATCCGAAGCTTTTAAGAGGAGTAATGCGAAGAAACAACCAAAAAAAGTTCACCTAATACTCACCCAATTCCCTGCATTGGGTAAGAGCCATCAGAAGAAGAAGATGAAGAAGAAGGGCACGTTCGCCAAGGAACGTTGCGCTACGTTTTCTTCTGCACGTTTCCACTTCCGCAGAAGAGCTGCTTCGGGTTCAGATGCCGAATCGCGTGGCCTTCCTTATTGGCGATGTTCCGCGTTTCGGTCGAGGTACATCGACACCAGCCGAGTATCTTTGGATCTCCGTTACCAGCCCCTGGGGAGGACATCCTCCTGCTGCCTGGGACGTTCTACAGCTACGATGGGTGTTCCTTTACTGGCCTCGACCGAGTTGTTCCCGCCAAGATCCGCAGCACCGTTGGTTGGTCCTGTTTCATCCCGAGTCTGTCGACGTTCCTTCACCTGCGACTCAACCAATGGCATCGGTGACCACGGCTGTGGAGCTACCCTTGCCGCTACCCGTGTGAGCTACATCGACTCAACCTCGTTTTTGACGATGCTGAAGCTAGTAATTTTGCTCGATCGCTTCGGCCTACGTGGATGGCGCCTTCTGTGAATGTCATGGCGTCGGGCCTGCGTGTCAGTGCTGCGCCAGCGCCTTCGTCACCGTGTCCCGCCCAATGGCAACCGTGAAGACGAATCTGCAGTCAGCAAAGGTGGCTCCTATTGAGGACTCCGTGCAACTTCTGTTTAACAGGGGTCTTCCGTCTGATGTCGAGTAGTCATTTATGTAATACAACATCGATGCTTCCTGAGGGCTGGCTCCGCAGATTTTATTTTCGCGCTATAGTCCCGAATGATTTCGACGGAAGGCGCAGCGGTGTGACTTGACATGTTTATTGTTGGAGTAATATTCACAGTTTTTTTTAGCAGTATTTATATATGTTACTAATTAAAACGTTATTAGCGAACCTGTCTTGCGTTTGTCTTTGGTAAAGTTGCAACCTCAACTGTTTACATGCACACACCTCTGGATGTAGATTGCACTTTTCAGAATACTGTGCACAGTAAACTCGGACTGCATAGTGAGCTTTGGTGTTAGGTATATTTATGAATCAATATATATATATATATATATATATATATATATATATATATATATATATATATATATATATATATATATATATATTTTAGTATATTCTGCTGGAGACGTGAATATGCCATGACCACGATGTTGCATGTTTTTCTTTATTAGCTACATAGCCACATTTCTTCACTGTAAAGCCAATGTGTGTAAAACAAACGAATTTATAAATATATTGAAGTAATATTTACAGTTCACATTTGATCAAGAAAGCCTTTCCCTCTTTTCACGGGAAAACAGAAAAATGAACAACCAGATCTTCAAAAAGGAGACACCCAGTATAACAACTTAAAAAAAAAAACTACCTGGTTCATAACCTATCCCCAAAGGTAGGTGTGTGCTCAAAGTGCTACCCTTCTATATTCTCCCACTGAACCAAGACTGAGTTTGTTCTGTAGCACTAGAACACAGATAATTGTAATCATTGGTATTTAACGTCACAAAAACAGACCGTATGATAATGACACGCTGAAGACATGCGGTTTGCGAATTTTAGCCACCGGTAGAATTTTAACCTGCACCTAAATTTAAACACATAGCTTAAAGAGTCGAAAAATACAAAGAATTTACGTTCACACCTATGCATAAATATTGTAACCGAAGATTGCTTGTCGACATTGTTTACGAGTAAAGATACAAAGCAAACGAACACAAACAAACAAATCACGTCCTGGTCACCAATAAATATAGCACTCTGAAACGTGGTTCCGAAAACACAGCGCGGATTATTAATGCATCTCCGCTATTGTTCCAACTCCTCTTCTCTCCTCAGCAGACTACCCACTACTAGCTTATGTCCCAAGTGTGTCGTGCCAGAAGAAGAAGAAAAGTATGCCAGTCCCAAAACATGTGAGCAACCACTCACCTGCAATGTCCCAAGTGTGTCGTACCAGAAGAAGAAGAAAAGTATGCCACACCGGTAATTGGTAATTTAATTTATTTATATAATTATTTTTCAAGTTATTCTGCTGGAGACGTGAAATCTCATGCATGCCACGATGTTGCATAGTGGCGTAGCCAGGAGGTGGGGGTTAATACACTCCCCGAAGATTAAATTATGAAGTGACCCCCCCACCCCTCTGCCACTTACATGCCCTTTTTCATCCCATCACGCTGGTATGATTTACAAATTGAGCGGTGCTACTATCACGATTATGGCATCGGTACTAGAAACTTCAGAGGAGAGCTACTAGGAGAATTCGCTGAACGCAATAAATTACGGATTTAGAATACCTTCTACCAGAAACGAGAAAACCGCAAGTGGACATGGAGGAGCCCTAATGGCGAAAATTAGAACAAAATAGACTGTATAATGAGTGCACACTTAGTCATCGTGCAGGATGTGGAAGTGGTTGGCAAGGTACGATGCAGTGACCATAGAATGGTGAGGTCTCGAATTCGCCTAGACTTGAAGAAGGAACGACAGAAACTGATACGCAATAAGCCAATCCATGAGCTAGGACTGAGAGGGAAAGTACAAGAATTCAGAATCTCGCTTCAGAACAGGTACTCGGCTCTTAGTGAGGAAACCAACCTTAGCGTAGATACAATGAATAATAATCTGACGAGTATCATTACGGAGTGTGCAGTGAAAACTGGAGGCAGGGTAGTTAGACAGGGCACTGGCAAGCTTTCCAGGGAAACGACGAATTTCATTAAGAAGCGTCCAATCATGAAAGCCTCAAGTACAACAGACAAAATAGAACTGGCAGAGCTTTCGAAGTTGTTTAATAGGCGTAAGGCATACGATGTAAGAAGGTATAACATGCAGAGAATTGAACACGCTCTGAAAAACGGAGGAAGCGTCAAAGCAGAGAAGAGAAAACTTGGGATAGGCAAAAATCGGATGTATGCACTAAGGGACAAAGAAGGCAGAATCACTACCAATATGGATATGATAGTTAAAATAGCGGAGGAGTTTTACAGAGATCTGTACAGTAGACAACCACGACCTAAATACTATAAAAACTAGCAGTAACCCAGATGACACCCCGCCAGCAATGACAGAAGTCAGAAAAGCTTTTGAGAGCATGCAAAGAGGCAAAGCTGCTGAGAACGCTAAAGTCATCTTAATACATAAGAAAGGAGATGACAAGGACTTGAGGAATTACAGGCCGATAAGCTTGCTCTCGGAGTATACAAGCTATTTACAAAGGTATTTGCTAACAGAGTAAAGAAACATTGGAATTCAATCAACCGAAGGAACAAGCACGATTTCGAATAGGCTACTCAACAATCGACCACATTCATACTATCAATCAGGTAATAGAGAAATGCACAGAGTATACAACAAACCACTATACATAGCCTTCATAGATTACGAGAAGGCGTTTGATTCAGTAGAAATATCAGCCGTCATGCAGACACTGCGGAATCAGGGCATCGATGAAGTATATATAAATATCCTGGAAGAAATCTACAGGGGATCAACTGCTACCATAGTGCTTCATAAAGAAAGCAACAGAATACCAATCAAGAAGGGTGTAAGGCAGGGGGACACAATCTCCACACTGCTATTTACCGCATGGTTACAGGAGGTTTTCAGAAGCCTAGAATGGGAACAGTTAGGGATAAGAGTTAATGGAGAGTACTTTAGTACCCTGCGCTTCGCCGATGACATCGCATTGCTCAGTAAATCAGGGGACGAACTACAGCTCATGATTACGGAATTAGACAAGAAGAGCAGAAAGGTTGGTCTTAAAATTAATCTGCAGAAAACGAAAGTAATGTACAACAACCTCGGAAAAGAGCAGCGCTTCGAGATAGGTAATAGTGCACTTCAGATTGTAAAAGACTGTCTTCTTAGGGCAGGTAATAACCGTGGAGCCAAACCACGAGATTGAAGTAACTATACGAATAAGAATATGGTGGAGCACATTTGCAAAGCACTCTCAAATTATGACAGGTAGATTGCCACTATCCCTCAAGAAGAAGGTATATAACAGCTGTACCTTGCCGGTACTTAGCTACGGAGCAGAAACCTGGAGACTCACAAAGAGGGTTCAGCTTAAATTGAGGACGACGCAGGGAGCAATGGAAAAAAATGGTAGGTATAACCTTAAGAGACAAGAAGAGAGCAGAGTGGATTAGGGAACAAACGGGGGTTAAGGTTATCATAGTTGAAATCAAGAAGAGGAAATGGACATGGGCCGCGGGCATGTAGCGCGTAGACAGGATAACCGCGGGTCATTAAGAGTAACTAACTGGATTCCCAGAGAAGGCAAGCGGGTTATGGGGAGACAGAAGATTAGGTGGGCAGATGAGAATAAGAAGGTTGCGGGTATTAATTGGCGGCAGCAAGCACAGGACCGGGATAAGTGGCTGAACATGGGAGAGGCCTTTGTCCTGCAGTGGACGTACTCAGGCTGATGATGATGATGACGATGAAAAAGATGATGATGATGATGATGATGATGACTAATCACGATATCATTCCTGGGCGCTTTTGCAGTGAATCTATCTGCACATGGGAAAATGTGTCAAGGTGTTTGTCAATGTTTTCGGCACTCTGGGAGATTTTAGGATGGAATCTCAGCCGCGAGCACTGTAAGTTGGCTCAGCGACGGGATTAAAGTTGCAGCGGTTATAGTGTACTCAGTAGTGGTCATACGAGTACCCGTCGGAACAGATCTCGCTGGGGTCGATCACTACGATAATTTTCACTAGTCAGAGATTCGTTTTAATGGTGAAAGCCTGACACAGGCAAGGTCTGATATTACAGTGTGACTCTACGTACATGAGCTAAGAAATACTGAAGCCAGAGAATAACATTTCTATTGAACCTTCGCAGGTTCTGCTAACTTCTAAATACACACGCACACACACGCACGCGCGAATAAATATTTGGCTTATACACCAAACTTCTCTTGTATACCCGAGTGTAGAACATATTGGACCCTACAATATTCTATGCCCTAATTGCTATAGGCACTCCATAGTGTCTAATGACGAATGTGCAGCACAGGTAAACGTGCAGGCCAATCATAACAATAGAAAAACCTACTAACATACTCAGCAACTTAAGCTGATAGATAAATATATAATGGCCATAAAGCTGTTTGATAGACATGTGCAAGTTTGACGCCGACAAATTACCATGTGGTTATGAGAGGAGCCGTAGTGAAGGGGTCCGGGAATTTCTACCACCTGGGGTTCTTTGCATGCACCTAAAATGTGAGCTCACGGGCCTGCAGCATAATACGTAAGTTGCACTGACTCGGAGTAGCTTAATGCGCATATCCAAAAAACTTAACCGATAAGAAGTTCGCCCCTTTTATGACTGGTCACGGACACACCGACACCAGTCGTGTAATTTTTCTGACGCGAACGCTGTGAACAATGATAAACATTTACTTATAAAATGATGGACAACTACAAGCACATCATGCTGAAATAGAGAAACAAACAAAAGTACTTTTAGTATTACCTACAAAAGTCGGCAAAGTCAAGATGTCGAGTTTTGCGCATTCTTTCCTTTTGCCTCACTATATACTCTTCATAGGAGCTACCGGACAGCATGGGAAGCACATTTTACGCAGTTTGAATTCTATGTTTTGAGAAAAAATTTTGCCGTAATTGAACGCAGTGAGGCGAGTTTTTTCGAGCGATAGCTCTGTTTTACATTGTTTGGTGAGGGACAGCACGCCGGTGCTGACCTAGGCTGAGCTCAAATGTCAAACGATCGCACAGAGGCGTTTTCTTAGGATTCTACCGGGAGTTTTACTGCTGTCGCTCAAACGTGCCCTAATAATATATACTGATAAACCGCCTGCCCTTATCGGTTATTAGACTTATTTCAACTCTATAACCACTGTCATAATTATAGACCAACATTGCCCAAGTAGAAAAACGCGCAGTGGAACAACGCGCCATGGTCAAGAAAGTGGCCTCTCCATTCTTGCTACATCATACGCTGTGAAAGGCGAAGCGGAGTTGTGGCGGTTACTGCGCCTTGTTTTGCCGGCGTCTGTGTACAGTCATATGATGTACGGCTCGTGCATCACGCCATCAGGTATGAGCGCTGCTAAAGGCTGAACTGAATGGGGGCACATATCAATGATGATGATGATGATGATGATGAGACTCGTCCCGTATCGGATAAAACCCAACGTCGGCTATGACGAGCGTTATTGATAAAAAGTAATAATGATTTAAATACCGCGGTAAGAAATTCTGGACAAATCACTACCATCACCATACGGTTCCATAAGAATATTCATATAATAATATACACACATGTTTGCACATAGTTTACCGCCATACCAGCGACCTAATAAAAATACAAGAATCAGTACTGTGACAATAACAGATATCCGGCAATTTGATGGCGCCTCGTTTGTTGTTACAATGGAACGCGAACGATGAAGACGACGTCGCCTCACGTGGCAAGTGATGGGGAAGTCATGGAGGAATTTATCACTCAGAATAAAAGTATATCGAGCTAGACTTTTCATCCTTCTAACTATTTAAATTTTAATATGAAGTAATTAAATTTGTTGTATTGCCTATCACAAGCTTTTAAGAGGAGTAATGCGAAGAAACAACCAAAAAAAGTTCACCTAATACTCACCCGATTCCCTGCATTGGGTAAGAGCCATCAGAAGAAGAAGATGAAGAAGAAGGGGAAGTTCGGCATGGAACGCTGCGGTAAAGAAGGGCTTCCGGCATCGACCAATCTGCCCGGGTGCAGCAGCATAGCTGAGAAGCGTCTTCGTTCTGAACCGGGCTCGTCTCTTCGGACTCTTTCGGACGGTGGTTTGGCTGAGTTTTGGGTGAATTTGACCTGTTGAAACTAGCTAACGTTGCATATTACTTCTTTAAGCAATCGAATTAGTGCTAATGTCTAATTCATCTCCTGGCCAAGGGCATAGCCCTTGGTCAGCCTCCTTGCCTAATGATGAATTGCCATTGGAATATTTTTTCCGCAGTGGTGTTGGAAGCATCCCTGTTGCGCTGGTGCCCTCGAGTGGTGGATTTATTAGGCTCAACAACCCGAAGGCGATCCAGGTGGGGTTGCAGGCCATGACGCCGTACTTTCAGATGATAAGTGATGTTCGTCAGTTCGGAAGAGGTGGTTTGGTATGCAGATCGTCAGATCCTTCGTGCGTTTCTGACATCCTAAAATGCAAGACATTTGCTTCGGTCCCGGTAAGTGCATTTATCCCGCCTCATTTAGCGTGCACTAAGGGAATTGTACGAGGAGTCGACTCTACACTAACGCCCGCTGAGACTCTGGAAAAGCTGTCTGATGCTGGGGTCATAGCTGTGTACCGATGCAACCGATTAGTTAACGGTGAGAAAGTCCCCACTGAGTCGGTTATTGCTACCTTTGCCGGCACTTCCTGTCCATCCGAGTTGAAAATATGGCCGCTCATTTTCAGAGTCGAACGTCTCGCTTCTCGTCCTCTCCAATGTCAAAACTGTTGGCGTTTTAGTCACAGTGCAGGGGGCTGTAAATCAAATTCACGTTGCCGCATCTGTGGCGATACCCACCCTTCGAAGGAGTGCATCGCCGAAACCGAAAAGTGCTGCCTCTGTGCAGGAAATCACGCGGCCGATTATCTGAACTGCACCGCAAGGTCTAATGAAACGCAACTTCTAGAAATCATGGATAGACGTCGTTGCTCGCGGCGAGAAACAATAACAGTTGTGAAGGATAGATCCTTTGGATATGCCGGAGTCGCGTCGAGGCACGAACAACTGAGTGAGACGAAGATTCTTAATCTTATTGAGGCTGCAGTAGAAAAGGCGATGTCGAAAGCGCTGGAACACATAGTTACGAGCGTGAGTGAGTGCATCTCTCAAGTGTTTTGCTCACAGATGACACAGCTGGCTTCTGCAATAGCAGTACCGATGGCCAAGTCGGCACCTTGTGCAGTGGAAGTTATACCGAATTTAGCCCCACAGCGACAATCCCGCGAGGAGAAAACCCCAATTTTGTCCGTACCTTCTACGTCGACCCACGTGGAGAATCAGAATGAAATGGACGTATGCCAAGATTTCAGGCGTCAGAAGCGCACTGGATCTCCATTAAAATCTCCTTGCCCAAACACAAAACCCAAAAAGGTCAGCGAAAATGCCAGTGCACTTTTTAAGGAGGGTATTTTAGAAGCTGCCGTTGCTGAAGTGTTTCGCTCGTCAACATAGATACCTTGAAAGTACTACAGTGGAATTGTAGGTCTTTGATTTCTGCTTCAACTGACTTACTTTGCTTAATTAATCAGTTATATCCGGATATAATCTTATTACAGGAAACCTGGCTTAACCCTGTTAAGAATTATCATTTAAACAATTTTAAAGCATTTCGGTTAGACCGTCCATCACTAGGAGGTGGTCTAATTATACTAGTCTCGAATAAATTTTGCCGCACAGCGAGCATAGCTTTTCAGCTTATGTCCAAAGACTGTGAAATTTTGGCAATAGACCTCTGTCTGCCCGGGCACCACCCTTTTTCACTTATAAACGCATATTTTCCAACGGGTTTGCATAATACTCAACAATTAGATACTGCCTTAGCTAATTGCAAGTATGATTTCCTTCTGACTGGTGATTTCAACTCACATCATGTTTCATGGGGATTTCGAACAGACCATTCTGGTGCTCTTCTGTGGGATTGGATGATTAATAAAAATCTTACCTGCCTAAATGATAGACAGCCTACATTTATTCGCGGACGGACACGATCGGTATTAGATCTCACGATTTGCAGCCCAAATGTTTCAATAAAGTCTTGGAAAACAATTGATTTCTCTTCAAACAGTGACCATCTTCCTGTATACTTTGAAATCTCATGTGCTGTGAATTCTATTGAAAGGACAGAGAAAACATTGATCAATTACAAAAAATTTAAAGACTGCTTGCGTTCCAACATTAGGGCAGTGTCCAGTGGTCAAAATGAAGACCTCGGCAGAAATCTCTGTTCTGCTTTAAAAATCGCCAAGAACACTTCAGAATTTGTAATTGCTTCGTCGTCATCCAAAAGTGCCCAACCTAGTAGATGGTGGAATGATGAGTGCACACGAGATTATAGAAGAAGAAAAGCTGCATGGAAAAGACTTATATGTAATCAGAGTCCAAAAAATTGGAAGGATTATCAGTTCATTGCGGCAACATTTAAACGCACTGTATCGCGAGCGAAAGAGCAATATGACCAAGAACATTTCGAGTACCTGTCTAAATCAAATAACAAACGTGCTTTATTCAACTTCCTTCGTGGTAGGAAGAAGACCCCTATACCAGGAAACGTTGACTCAGTAGTTTACACCTCACAGGAACTACAGGAATCATTGAATCAGTTGGCTAAAGAATTAGAAAACAGGTTCTCAACGCATCTTCCTAATTCGGCTTACACAACAACCATCTATGACTACACAGAAATATCGGCTTCCGAATTAAATCAGGCTATGGAAAGATTGCCAAATGCAGCACCAGGCCCCGATGGAATAACAAATACAATGCTAAAAATACTTCACAGGGAATATCCAAATGATCTATTAGGTCTCGTCAATTATTCCCTTAGAAGAGCATGGATCCCTTCTGAATGGAAGATTGCGAAAATTATACCATTGCTTAAGAAACAGGGGGCAGGCTATAATTTAGACAACATACGACCGATAGCCTTAACATCTAATGTAGTAAAACTTATTGAAAGGGTACTTCATGGTCGTATAATTAGGTTTGTTAACGAGAAACAACTGTTGAGTTCTTCCCAAATTGGCTTTAGATCTGGATATTCCATATGGCATGCACATGTAGATCTGGAAAGTCGTATTCATATTGCCCGTCACAAAAAGCACTTTGCGGCTTTAGTAACGTTAGACATATGTAAAGCATATGATAGTGTAGAGTATTCTATCTTGACGAATCAGTTATGGAGTCATGGACTTCCACCTTATATAGTAGCATGGGTGACGGAATTTTTAAGTAGAAGAGAATTCTATTGTTATCAAGGCGGTTTCTCTTCCTGTAAGCACAAGCAAACCCGAGGTGTACCTCAGGGGTCAGTACTTTCCCCGGTTTTATTCAACATATTGCTTAGTACCATCCCCGTTCATCCAGAAGTGAAAACCTATGTTTATGCCGATGACATTGCTTTCTTTGCTATGGCACATGACTTCCACTGTCTCTACACTATCTTGCAAACATATCTTAATAAAATAGAACATTGGTTGGATGGATTGATGTTGAACCTGAATACCGGTAAATGTGCTATTCTCGTTTTTCCAATTAAAGATCCCGTGCACATATCTATTAATTACAAGCTTCAAGATATCCCACAAGTACAATCATTGAAATATCTTGGAGTTATGTATAATGAGCATCTAAATTGGCGCCCTCACATTGAATACATCGCGACAAAAGCAGTACGCGCGATGGGCGTATTGCGGAGGTTGAGCAATTGTAGATCAGGTATGAGAAGAAAGGCACTTTTGATTATATATAAAATGTATGTCAGACCTGTGTTGGAGTTTGGCTGCATTCTTTTTTCTGGTGCGCCAGCCTACAAACTTCGGCCGCTCGTTCTGTTGGAAAGAGAGGCTTTACGGCTCTGCTTAGGACTTCCAAAGTATACTGCAAATGCAGTGTTATACCTTGAAGCACGAATACCAACCTTATTATGTCGCTTTAACATTCTTACTGTGCAGACCTTTTTACGACTATATGAAGCACCGTTTAACCCTGAACAAATTATTTTTATTTCCAATCCTGACCTTTTCTTCTCCGTGCATTGGCCCAGATTTACCAAACCACAAATAGTATTTGTTCAATCGTTACTTGAGCCCCTAAATGTACACGTTCGTGATCTGATTCCTTTAACTGAGCAACGAAATTCTCCAGAAATTGTTTACCATGATATCTTCCCAACTCACGCAAAGCTATTACCTACACGCATTTTAAATGGTTTATTGCAGGACCATTTAAGTACTCTGCCAACAAATGTCATTATAGCAACGGACGCATCTCAATCACATGAAAAATCAGGCGTTGGAATATATTGCCCCGTACTTGATTGGTCATTTTCACTTCGCTTACCGGACTTTCTTCCTGTCTTTCTGGCTGAATTCATGGCAATAATGTTAGCTTTGCGAAAGGTAAATATTTCCATTCCAGTTGTAGCAGTCATAACTGATTCATTATCAGTGTGCTCTTCTCTGTCCGCATCTGGTCACTCACCTATAGTGAAACTTTTTAAATCGTTGATCCCCTGTCATCTCCGAAGTATTCATTTAATCTGGACACCAGGGCACAAAGGTTTATTGTTAAACGAAATAGCTGATTCTCTTGCGAAGGCATCCCTTACGACACCAATTATTCCTATTTTCCCTCATACAGTATACGTTACGGTGGCGCGATTTCGCACACTTAAAATCAGGCAAAATTTATCTGACCCTGCACTGACGGCTTCTCCAGAGTACAAACACTTGTTATTTCCCTGGCGCAGTGAACTGACTAAATCAAGGATGATGGAAGTTGTCATCACGAAATTTCGTTGCCGCGTTACCTCCCTCAATTTTTACTTGCATAGATCAGGCATATTGAATTCCCCTATGTGCATTTACTGTAATCAAGAGGAAACGATCAGTCATTTTTTATTACATTGTCGCCGTTTCGATTTATTCAGGCAAAGCATACTAGCACCACCTCTTCAAAGACTGGGCTTGCAACTATCACAACCTGATCTTCTTTCATTTGGAGCGTCTACACTGGGTTTCAGCCACAGGGATGTTTTATTCGCCGTTCAAGAATACATCACTGCGACTAAGCGACTTTCTTGCTAAATTGCTGTCTCACTATTTTTCTTTTTTTTTCTGCAAACTTGATATCGGTATTTCAAATCAAAATTAAGTTAAAAAAAATTGTAGGAATGACGCAATGCTGAAAGTTTAGGGCAAATTCACCTTATAATCGGCCAATCTCCTTCTTTGGGTACGAGCCATTTGCACAGGAAAACAACAACAACAACAACAACGCTGCGCTACGTTTTCTTCTGCACGTTCCCACTTCCTCAGAAGAGCTGCTTCGGGTTCAGATGCCGAATCACGTGGCCTTCCTTATTGGCGATGTTACGCGTTTCGGTCGAGGTACATCGACACCAGCCGAGTAGCTTTGGATCTACGTTACCAGCCCCTGGGGAGGACATCCTCCTGCTGCCTGGCACGTTCTACAGCTACAATGGGTGTTCCTTTACTGGCTTCGACCGAGTTGTTCCCGCCAAGATCCGCAGCACCGTTGGTTGGTCCTGTTTCATCCCGAGTCTGTCGACGTTCCTTCACCTGCGACTCAACCAATGGCATCGGTGACCACGGCTGTGGAGCTACCCTTCCCGCTACCCGTGTGAGCTACATCGACTCGGCCTCATTTTCGACGATGCTGAAGCTAGTAATTTTGCTCGATCGCTTCGGCCTACGTGGATGGTGCCTTCTGTGAATGTCACGGCGTCGGGCCTAAGCGCCAGTGCTGCGCCAGCGCCTTCGTCACCGTGTCCCGCCCAATGGCAACCGTGAAGACGATTCTGCAGTCAGAAAAGGTGGCTACTATTGAGGACTCCGTGCAACTTCTGTTTAACAGGGGTCTTCCGTCTGATGTCGAGTAGTCATTTATGGAATACAACATCGATGCTTCCTGAGGGCTGGCTCCGAAGATTTTATTTGCGCGCTATAGTCCCGAACGATTTCGACGGAAGGCGCAGTGGTGTCACTTCACAAGTTTATTGTTGGAATACTTTTCACAGTTCTCTTTAGCAGTTTGCATATATGTTACTAATTAAAACGTTAATAACGAACATGTCTGACTTTTGTGTTTGGTAAAGTTGCAACCTCAACTGTTTCCATGCACACACCTCTGCATGTAGCTTGCACTCTTCAGAATATTGTGCACTGTCAACTCGGACAGCATAGACAGCGTCGGTGTTAGGTATCTTTATATATATATATATATATATATATATATATATATATATATATATATATATATATATTAGTATATTCTGCTGGAGACGTGAAAATGCCATGACCATGATGTTGCATGTGTTTCTTTATTTGCTGCATACCCCCCTCTCTCCTCCACTGTAAAGCCACTGAGTGTAAAACAAACGAATTTATAAATACATTGAAGTAATATTTACTGTTCGCATTTGATTAAGAAAGCCATTCCCGCTTTTCACGAGAAAACAGAAAAATGAACAACCAGATCTTCAAAAAGAAGACACCCAGTATAACAACTTAAAAAAAAAAACTACCTGGTTCATAACGTATCCCCCAACGTAGGTGCGTGCTCAAAGTGCTACCCTTCTATACTCTCCCACTGAACCAAGACTGAGTTTGTTCTGTAGTACTAGAATACCGATAATTGTAATCATTGGTATTTAACGTCACAAAAACACAGTGTATGATAATGACGCGCGGAAGTCAAGGGAATATCGAATTTTAACCACCGGTAGAATTTTCCCCTGCACCTAAATTTAAACAGATAGGTTCAAGAGCCGAAAAATACAAAGAATTTCTGTTCACACCTGTGCATAAACAGTGTAACCGAAAATTCCTTGTCGACATTGTTTACGAGTATAAATACAAGGCATACGTACACAAACGTGCGTGACGCTGCGGCACGCGTGCGTGTGGCTTAGCAAAGAAAGGTAATTTTGCAAAGTATGTTTTAATCACACACAATACGACATAGCAATATACTGCGTCTTCGCGAAACAAACCGGAGGCACTTCTGCAGCGTTTTATGGATGAGCTTAAACACCGGGTAGTTGGTCAGCATGTAGATGTTGACAAACGAGTCTATTAAGTCCGTGTGCAACTCAAGCACCTCGTCTATCGTCTGGATTTTCTGCGTAGGAACCTGGAATACGTTCCAGCTGGGTTCGATGACTTCTACGGTGATAAAATACTGCAGGTTCTTCACAAAGTGCATCGCTGGCGCAACCCGAACGCCACTACCGCGTACGATGCCGACGGCGCTTGATGCTTTGTCATGAACCCAAAACTTGGAGAGCACACGCTCAATGTAAGTCATGTAGGTGGGATACCTGAAGACCATCTGGTAACAGTCCAGGCTCGAACTGCTGAGGACGAGTTTGAGGGGCCACTCTGCGTCGTAGTCGAGCGTAAACGCCTCATGCCCGACGGCAATCATGCCGGTCTCCACGGTCTTGTCAGGCACGTCGCCCATCAGCTTCTCCATGTGGCAGGCAAGGCCACTCTCCAGGATCTGGTGCTTGACGCATTCCTTGTACTGGTCACAATGATTTTCGCTTACGATATTGTTGGTCATAAAAAAACGCTGGTGTCTAATCCCGGCCATGCTCGATGCCCGAACTTTCATGGAAGGAGGTTTGGTATGGACAAAGAATGTGGATTGAAGGTAACAGTGTCATAATAATTGAAAAAAAAATGGTTGGCCAGGCCTGGCTCTCTCGCATGACAGGTTGGGTATAGAGCTCCCCAGCAGCGGTTACTGACGCCATTGGTTGATTCACAGGAGGTGTAGCGTCGACGGACCGGGCTGGAAAGGGATCAGCTGGGCTTCGATCGAGGCTAAAGACCGAACCTGAATGGCAGCTGTGGAGTGTTCCATGCAGCAAGAGGACGTCGTTCAAAGCCGCTGGTAGAACGACCGTGTCAGTGGTACCGCTGGATCGAAGGCACCTAGATGGGTAGTTGTGAATTCCTCGGCGAATCCAACCCGTGAGGGAACACAAGTCACAATTCACAGGCGAATCAGCTTTTCTCGGAAGTGGTGCGGAAAATACCGGAGCCTAACATCCCATGGGTGACGTCACCTTCATCTGCCTCGTGATCTGACGTCATCTTCGTCGTTCTCGCATCAACACGTCGCATTCTTCATGTAGCCTCTGAATATCGAAGTGCATGGCATCTGTCGGAGTTTCCGTGTTTTCCCTTTAATAGATTTTAAAGGAGGAAACTATACATAAAGAAAGCAATTGTTTAAAATCATGATATTTATGCGCGTTATATTCACACAGTTAACATGCACTACAAGCACTGTTCTTGTCATCTAAAAAGTAGTGTGCCTAATTTAAAGATTGATAATTCATTGTCTGGAATCTATTACAATGAATGTGAACGTGTTGGTAGGCTTACAAGCGATCTTATTTGTACAACTGGACGCAGCTTTCTGCTATCAAGCTTTGAAAAATGCCTCTTATAGGCATTCTTCAAGCATTTATACTTGTTCAAATAACCACCACCAACAATCACAACGAAAGAACCACGAAAATAACTGTGGCCATTAGGGGGCAAATGACAATTTTATGGTTCACGTTCTCCATAAAACTTGTGGTGCATAAAGTACTAGAATGGCATGCTCGAAAGATAGTGCAACGAAATCACGTTAATAAACGCTAAACTTGAAATGTCCGCCGATGTGAACTGAGATTTTCTTAGGGTATTGTTGAGGAGGAATAAACTTTATTCATACACCACATGCGGGCGTCAGTGTGGCCTCAATTAAGCAGGGATCCTTAAGACCCTGGCAGTGATCGCCGGCTGCTGTGCCTTAAAGGACCACTCAAAAGCCGCGTTTAAAGACGGCGGGGTGGTTTTCTCCTCTCCTTCATATACACGTTGCATCCTCCACGCCCTTTAGTTCCTGAATGCACGTGAATAATATCAGCACTAAACATTCCAGCCTATGATTTAACGCTTCTCGGCTGCATGCTGTTATCGCCGCTTGCACAGTTTTGAACACACAAAATGAAGTTTGATCAGTTGATTCTGGACAATATTCATGCAAGACAAAGAAAAACGGATGGGCGGCGGGATGGCAAAGTAGTGCAAGAGACAAATCACATGGTATATTTCGCGTATACCAGTGAATCGAGAGCATGTATGCTGTAAATCCCACGGAAACTAGTGTCTGCGTCGCAGTAGTGCGTCAAGGACGAGAAATATTAGGAAGGAATATTGCGCTCTTTTTTTGGTATTTTGGGAACCTGGTGAGTGGCCTTGTAGTGGGAGTTTTAGCAAGTCTTTCCCGGGCTGAACGTGAGTGAGCTGACAAGATCGCTGTCGGGGAAGTAAGTCCTTCACAGTGCCACGTGATTTTGAGGCGCCACTTTTTTGCGTTACAACTTTGGCAGATTGGGCTAACCTACCCGCATGTAGTAAAAGCCAACCGGAGAAAAAGAGGAAACGAGTAAGTTTAAATGCAGCAAAGGATCCTGGTCTGCATTTTTGTGACGTTTTTACTGAGTAATAAGTAGACACACAAACCATTATTGTACAGATATCTTTCAGTACATGAAATCTCTGCCTAACCAAGGAAGACCAGGTTCGAGAGACGTGCCTTCTGGTTTATTAGATATCTAAGGCTACGCTGTGCGCCTCGTTTCCAGTCTTCCCCGAGTGATCAGGGACCCATAATGTTTCAATTATTTTGTCACGCTGAAAGTTTTTCAGAATGTTTCACTTTTCTCGGAAAGTTTGTATTTTCGACCTGGTTTAGGTGTAAAGCTATAGAGCAGTTACATAAACGAACTTGCTTGTGCTCGTTCATCAAACAAAACAAATTTTGGCTCAATATGTTTTATTCACGCAAAATACTTGTTATATCGTGCCACAGAGCAACGGACGAGAGCAAGGCCGACACGGACGCCGAACTGCTTATGTCAACGAACGAGATGGAACCAACGTGAGATGAAGGACAAAAAGAAAAAGTACAATACAACTACATGGAATGAAAGGTGCCCTAACGGAACGCAGCCTCGTTCGTACTCTTTGGATATGGCCTAAAGAAGCAGCGGCAACCATCGCTAAAACCATAGCACATAAATGAGCGTGATATGACGAAATGAAACAGGATAAATGTGTAAAAAAAAACATGTGGTTTGACTTTTCGCAGACACAATGGAAGCCTGCTTACAATGGGCAAGAAAGGGGGAGGTAAAATGTTTGAAAATGCCGAGAAAAAACTGTATTCATCTCGTTTTATTATTTTCATACTATTTGTCTTTTCGTATACAATATTTGTCTCCAGAATAATGAAACCGAAGATTGCAATGACAATCATCGACGGGTTCCCCCAGTTTGACCGCCAGTTGTGAGTTGAAAGCCACTGCAGCCACTACGAAGTAGGCCAATGGACCCCAGCACGTGTCCCTGCCCAATGCAGCACTATACGTCCAGCTTTCTGCGCATTAGTGGTCAATAAAGTTACGGCCACTCTATTTACTTCACGATGATGCCACCAGAGGCAAAATAGTGCTACTCAAGGTATCGCTGTTTGCGGCCCATGACGAGGCTCCAAGTGGCTAATCATGCATTTCACCACCAGCAGAAACATTGCCGAATTCGTCCGTTCAATGCTGTCGTCCCAAGGATAATGTTGTCAAGTCCATCATCTTCGCTGGGGAGCTCACCACATGATTAAAGCCTATTTGTGGACCGTGGATGGACGACCGGAAAAGATCAGGACCCACTGTGTCCCCAACGAAGCTTCCTCGGCGTCTTCGGACCTGGCCGTACTTGAGCTTGTGGGGCAGGTCAACTTGTGCGTGTATATTGAATTGGATCACCTCTTGGGGACACTTGACGTTGGCCAGCCGACATGGAACAACGTCTGTCTCATCACTGTTTTTTTATTTTATCAGGAATATGAGTTCCCCACGGGAGTCTGTAGCGTCAATGACGCACTCTGGCTCTAGCTCCCGATCAAAGCTACGTTGCTGCGTCTCCTCCTCTGCTGGCTGTCGTACCTCGGAGGCTGTCTTCGCTTTTTTCGATTTGGGCTCCTCGACAGTACCGTTGGCCTTGGCTCCAGCTGAACGCTCGCGCCCGTTGCTCTGCGGAGCGATACACCTTAACAGCTGCGCAACTAACTGCAAATGCCCCTTGCTGCCCCATCGAAATCACTGTCCGGAGTTGTGCATTTTCTGAGAACTTACGTAACGTTTCTCGTTTATGATAAAGTTCTTCATAGGAAAAACGTTATTGTCGCAATGCCGGGTATGCTCGAAGACCAAATATTCTCGGCAGGCGGCTTGGGCCGAGACAGCGGGCGTAGAGCGAGGACCCCAGTGTCATCATTATTGAAAGCAATTGGCAAATCGGGCCCGGTGTTCTCAGATGACGGACTGTGTAGCTCTAGCGCAGCGGTAACCGATGCCATTGGTTGAGTCGCAGGTGGTGTAGCGGTGACGCAGCCGGGCTGGAAGAGAACGGGCGGTGCTTCAAAATTTGGCAAGAAAAATGGGTCGGGGCCAATGAGGGAAGCTGCACGGCAACAGTGGAGTGTTCTATGCAGCAGGAGGTAATCGTCCAATGCCGCTGGTAGGACGATCTTGCCAGGATGGTTCGAATATGACTCGATCGGTAGTCGTGAAAATTGCGGCAAATCTAAACCCCAAAGGAACACCAGTCCGATTTCACAGGTTAACCAGTTTCTCTCAGGAATCTCGCAGAAGATAACACAACAGAACATTCTATGATGATGATTATGGCTGTACTATGGCTCATACCCACTTCGGGGTATTGGTCGAGAATCGGTTACATAAACTGTTAGGTTTTTCAAGTATCAAGTAATCATACCAAAAGGAACAGAACGTATTAAGAAAAAGAAAGAGGGTAACAATTACTTTTTGCCATTGTTATCAGACAGTACAGTTGATATGAATCTGTATAGCAGTAAAAGCGAACACGTTTAAAATTCATGTTTTCAATATTCTTATAATGTAATAATAAGATAACTGCAAATGGCATCAAAGGCGTTTGTTTCATGTTGACGTCACATTCATATTGCTCGTCAGCGGACGTCTTTACGTCGTTCTCGCATCAACACGTGGGTTTATTAAGGTGGTCGAATAATCCAAGTGTCACAGAGCTGTAATCGATTCTGACGGCTGCACCAAGCAAGCGCCTCTGAGGTTTGTTTTTGGAATTTATGTGGAGTGATTTCTAGTTCACTAGTGGTGTGGTCTTGAAACCCACAATGTGCAGTGTTCTGACAGTATAAGAAATAATAAAGTCGTACTTTGGTTGTGCGGCAGTGGACGGGCTAGCCATGACTTAAAAGGTTGCCAGTACGTGAGACATGTGTAATTATAGCATGTGTGCACGTAACGTAGATAGAGGGCTGAAATTAGCACTGTTGTAGAGAATTTTAGTGGGAATTCCGCCAACGTTTGCAGAAAAAAAAAAACTCGTATTAGAGAATTTTCACGACTCTGAATGGGAATTCTTCGGCGTAGTACGGAACATCAATGCTTCTTGCTTTGCAACGAGGAAAGCAAATCAAAGACGCGGTATATCTATTCTTCTTATTTTGCGGTAACACTTTTTATTACATAATGTATGACGTTATAATATAAGACACGATTGCTTATTAAAATATTACATGATCACTGAATATGATCCTATATACGTGTCTGAATATTTGCACTTGATAAAAAAAATGAGCTTTTATTACCCCGCATGCGCTGCACTATAATTAGCGAGCTCAACTTTCATGTGGAGTAATCAGAAATTTGCGATGCCATATATCACCACTTAATAAATATGGTTCGTTTATGTGCCATCGCCTCTAGTTCCCTTAAATCTATCTATCTATCTATCTATCTATCTATCTATCTATCTATCTATCTATCTATCTATCTATCTATCTATCTATCTATCTATCTATCTATCTATCTATCTATCTATCTATCTATCTATCTATCTATCTATCTATCTGTTTCTACGCCTCAGACCTTTACTTTACTGGCCCTTTCAAATATGCTATCGATACCAATATTGGTATGGCATAACATGACTGTATGGTGACCATAAATGACTATTTGTATCATAAAAATCGTGACATGTATGTCCTGAATGTTATGATTCGCATCTCATGGTCTCGCTGCTCTTGCAATGGTTTTAGTCATATGACATATTGCAATTCTGGTATGGTATGACACGACTGCATTGCGAACCCAAGTTACAGACCCTAACGTGGAATTTGTGACATGCATGTCATGTAAGTCATGACTACACGTTATGCTCATGGTGCGCTCGAATTTCGTATTACGGCACGTGAATGTATGACGAAGGTAATTGACTAGTGCAAACATGATCATGATTGATGATTGATGTGTGGGGTTTAACGTCCCAAAACCACCATATGATTATGAGAGACGCCGTAGTGAAGGGCTCCGGAAATTTCGACCACCTGGGGTTCTTTAAAGTGCACCCAAATCTGAGCACACGGGCCTACAACATTCCCGCCTCCATCGGAAATGCAGCCACCGCAGCCGGGGTTCGAACCCGCGACCTGCGGGTCAGCAGCTGAGTACCTTAGCCACTAGACCACCACGGCGGGGCGAAAACATGATCATGAAATGCGTGTCATGTAGGAACATGAATAGGTGCCACCCTCATGATGCACTCGCAGCCGTTTTGCTAGCTTCAGATGTACCAAATTTGTAAATACGCGACGTGAATGGATTACGAAAATATATGACTAGAGCAAACATGATAATCATGACGTGCATGTCATGTAAGAACATGACTACATAACATGCTCATGATGTGCTGCCGGGCGTTTCGCTCAGTATTCAATTCGGTATTATATGATGCCAATGGACGACGAAAGTAAATGACACGTACAAGCATGATAACCATAGCATGCTTGTCACGCCCAACATGACTACATGCTACGTTCATAGTCCGTTCACGGCTGTTTCTTATTTTATGCTTCAGAGCTTGCGTACGTGGAGGCGTAACTTAACTGCTCCTTGTCGAATACAACAGCAGTTGAGGGCTAGAAATTGGTTTCTTCTGTGTTTGTGCCAATGCTTTGGCGACTTTTGTTTTCGTCAGAACACATCATCAAAGCCAAATGCACAGCATCGCTATCCTCTCATTTTGATATATATTCATTTAGATTAGCTGGGATTTGAACCTTTGCCAATAATTAACGGGTCCTTCAGAGCTGAGCGGACTAACCAGACGACCGTAAATTCTTTTATTTATTTACGGCGTCAAATGTGTAAAAGTTTTGCGTATATGGTACAAACAGAAAACAGCAGATCCACACGATGAACGTCCAGGTGTTCTCGAACTACGGCGGAATAGAAATTCGGCATCTGTAACACATGCTTCAATATGGAAACCTAGCGCACAGTTTAGTTAGTACCAGCTCTTTGTCAAAACAACTCATAGATTTGAAAAAAAGATGTGTACGTAATTTTCTTTCCTCAGCACCTCCATTTTGGGCAGCTGGTCGGCTTCGCCCTTACGCTACGCAGAAACAGCAGCATAATAAGATCTTAGGGTTTACTTTTTTTCATAATCGGCTGAGAGATAATTGTCGCCTATTCTCCGGGATTACTGGAAGGTGATGTGCTGCCCGCAGACCTTGAGATCTGTAACCTCGCAACCAATATTTCGGAAACAAAATACGCATTACTGTACCAGACTCGCTTTATGTTGTGTGCATATGCATATGTTTATGTTGTGTGCAGGGAAACGTTCTCAAAATGTGGCGGCGTGTTTGCGTGTAATCCTTCATTGACACTTTCTTAAAAACAACGTCGGTGGCTCATAAGAATCGGGCATCGCAATAATGATAAGAATAATGTATCTTGCCTTAAAATCGTGTCTCTGCATGATGATGATGACGATGATGATTATGATGGGAAAGTAACGTTGCACATTCCCACTTTAAAGCATTTCCCGATGGCCCAATGCTGAATAAGTTGGTAGAGAACAATGATGGAATTGTGCACCACGTCGCTTCCCGTCAATTATGTTTGCCAGAAGAACACGTTTGAAAGACAAGCACGGAAAAAAGTATATGAAAAATTCCTACGCCCCTCCACTTTAAGAGAATTAACCAATGCACGATTGTTATTGCTCATGCGATGAGCTATCCACCTGGAACTCTTCAACCAAATAGGCTGTAATATTACCTGTGTATTATTTTGTAGAGGAGAGGAACTTAATACAAAAATTGTTTTTTGTCTCCGTAAACACAAAATTACACAGGATGTTTCACCTAACTCTAAACAAGCATTAAAACACGTAGTTTGACGCACCCGATTAAAAGGAAGCTGAAGCACTTTTCCAAAAAATTCACTTAGGAACGTGTAAGGACAACTTGATCTTTGCTGAATTATAAAAGCGATGTGTGAGTTCTCAAAGTTGAACGCCAATAGCACTTTTTGGTGAAAAAACAGTCGCTGTGGCCACCGGGCTTCTTGAGACGCCGAGAAAACACGGTGACGTCATTCTCGGCATGCCACGTCATCTGCAACTGCAGCACTGCTGAACTGTGGCCTCTTCGATTAGTTCCGGCAACGGCACGTGATGGGTTAGTCACAGAGGCCGTGCTTGAAGATAAAAAAGAACACCTGCTCCGGGCCAGAGGAAACGAAGATGACGTAGGTTTACACGCCCAGTCTTTCATCGCGCTCGCGGGGGCGGAGCAAGGCAAGCTATTATTCCACCTGTTCTAAAGCTCCTGCTCCAACAAACGCGAAAACAGTTATGACATCGTACACGATAATGTCGGTCCTTTCTAAACACGAAGTTTGATAGAATTCTAAAATCCCTTCAGCTTCCCTTTAAAGCAGTGCCATATTTGGGTTTGCCGTCATGTGGCCATCCTTCGGCCATTTTCAAAAGCTCACGAGCTCATTACTTAGAAATATTATTCGATTTTTTGTATGTAACTTTTTGACCAAGTACGTTTCTTTCGTTATACAGAGCGTGCGCCACCAACCAATCCCATTTTTTTCGATTTCTGGCGTATATGCTTCGTTAAATTCGTTTTTTTGTGTGTTGAAAGGAAGCGCCGACCGTTTTAACTGGATGTGCACAGCGGCTCTGCCGACGTACGATAGCAGCGATTTCTATCCTGAATGCGTTTACATAGCTGCTGCGGATGCTCATGTGAGTCTGTTCAATACCCCGCGAATGCACTCATGCGCGGCGGTATGCGTGTTAGCCTCGCCGCGGTGGTCTAGTTTTAATGGTGCTCGAATGTTGACCCGAAGGTTCCAGGATCGAGTCCCGGCTGCGGCGGCTGCATTTTTCATTCAGGCGAAAATGTTTGAGGCCCGTGTAATTGGATTTGGGTACACGTGAAAGAACCCCTGGCGGTCGAAATTTACGGAGTCCTCTACTACGGTGTTTCGAATACTGATATCGCAGTGTTACAAAATTAAAATTTTGATAAATACTATTACGCGCTATTGTACTCCACCATTCTCATATCTGCTTCGAGTGGAACTACCTTGCGTGCAGAACGTCAAATATAGCTTATCAGAGATAACAGCGGTTCGTTGCCATGTGCGGCTGTCAAAAATGCTGACGTACGGTGAAGACGATACCTACGTAGCCGCGGCCGCTCGTTTCGCCACGGTCTGTGCGCACAGTTCATCGTTTGGTAAGTGCCGAAGCACCCAGGCGTCCGTGAGCTGCACAGCTCCACAATTGGTTGATCCCGTGACTGATAAGGATTATCAAATATGCTTAGGCACTTTGTAAGTGGTACAGCTTTAAGCCACGCGTTGGTTGCGCATTTCACGTGGTGGGGCGACTGGGGTGAACCACGCTTCTGCCATGTAATATTAGGTTACGTGTTAACACAACTCCTATATGGTACTACATGGTAGCTGTGTATGGCTCTTTTCAGAAACTGTACATAAAGCGTTGACTTGGCTAGGACACCTTCCACGCACAGTGTCACTTTTCTATTCCGGTTATGCCCCTTTTGGTATATGTTCTCTGTGAAAGAACGTTGCTCGCAACTTTGTCAGGTGTTAATGCAGCCTTTTCAAGTGCATACGATTTACTGGCAGGGCTCTTACCGGAAGTTGTGTATGAGCATGGCTGCTGAATGCACACACACACCATTCTTTTGCAAATTTTGCCTCATTCAGACGAGATATATGTTAGTTGAGAAACTTCTCATTCAATATTTGAAACCTATCCCTGCTTGGTTGCTCGCTCGCCGCGCTGTCTCGATAATGAATGCCTAATCCTGTAGTCAACATGAATCGTATTCTCCATGACGTAGAATGTGAGCAACTAATGTGCGCAGAAAGCAGAACAGCGCATTCTTGTGCTGATTAGAAGGTATATACGCTTGCGTAATACAGTATTCTGGCGAAAAATTGAAAGTGGTTTCGTTGTCGGTGGATGCTGCTGGTGATAGCGTTCAATACATTTAGTCATGTGTTACATCGATGCAAGTTTCATGTTTAAGTTGATTTACTTGTACCAATCGGCGGCCATTTACTATGAACTGAGTTTATATATTCATTGTAGTGATTTGCAGTCTAGTGAAAAGCTGCGGCTTAGTTCTGGAAACTCCACTTATAACGCTATCATCTGCCTAAAATCAAGGTGCATGTATAGGGTGTACCGTGGCAGATGAATAACGTCTGAATGCAAGTCCATTGTGACGTATTCATAGTTTGAAACAGCGCAAAAATAAAGGCGTATACAAGATGCTCACTGGAGAAGTGGAATGCACCCCGAGATTGATGGCAAGAAATATCCTTGAAACACAGAGTGTGAACAGGTGTAAGCAATGCCTTTACTTACTTCGTATCCGAGCAGCACAAGTAAAAAAGGGAGCACCTTTGAGCTTGAGGTTGCATTGTAAACCAGTATCCTGCACTGACATTCATGGCAGCGAAACAAAAACCATGCCTTTAGGTATTCTATACAGGGTCTAGCCCCACTGTGACACAATAGTCTTGCCCCACCCACCTCTCCTGGAAAAAATAAGAAAATAATAAAAACTCCTATATTCTATACACTGTGTGTTATGTTTCTGGGCGTTTTCTGATTTGTTCAGAGTTCACAGTGCACCGTTTTTTAACCGAGTAAGCTATACACGTTACCTGAAACTGACGTACATGTCGATGAAATTGGAGGGTGTAAGGTCCACACAATATAACTATTTATTTGCCAACATTTATACGTAAAGTAACACAAATAGTTTAATACAAGTAAATAACACCAACAAATAACTTTACCGCGGCGCTTTTCGTAGCCATGCTTCGGGACACTGTGTTAAATCTTCGTAGCCAGAAAAGCTCTCACTGCGGTTCTACATGAGATAGAATTCTGCTAAAACATAAAGGCTGCACCGGGTGCTCAAAGGCACAGTCCTGCCCAGGCCGCTAGTACGCTTCGAGGGTTCCGCGGGGCGAGAAAGGTCGTCAAATAGGCCGGCATAGCAGTGCGGTGCAGGTTCCGTACCCGCAGGCTTCACAGCAGGTGGCCTTGGCCGAGGCGATGATATGAAAACGCTGGTGCTGACGTCATCGAAAACCATAAGCAACTGGTGTGCAGCATTCAGTTGACACCAACGCAGTGGTTTTCGATGATATTTATTGAGCCAAAGGTTCCGTATAACGGCGATGATTTCTGGCAGGAACATAGCCAATGATGCAGTGGAATCCTCATGGAACAACTATTTCTATGTGAATGGAGCAACCCTCATGGCAGCAGTGCACCGTTCTATGTAGCAGGAGGTTATATCCCTGGAAGATCGTGCAGATAGGTCGGCCGGATAGAGAGCAGCTCGACTGGCGGCAATGTTCCTGGTCGCAGACCTGAAGAAAGTAAGCACGCGTCGACATCTTAATAAGAAGCAGCGTGTCTCACGAATCGCGAATAAGAGAACGGAACACAGCAATTCGTGATCGATGCCATCTTGCTTGCTTGTACCTCTTTTCTTGCCCTTACCAACTAAGGGGGATAGGGCAAGAATCCGGCGGTTAATGTAAGTGAAAAATAAATGCCTGCGCAGAAAAAACGGGAAAGTGTTTATTTTTTCAAATTTGTCTTTTTCTCTCATCGCAAATTTACGCATCCTTTTTAAATGACATTTTCAGGAGGCAAATTATGTGCATACAAGATGTCTGTATAAAAATACTGCCTTTAATACTACTACTACTACTACTACTACTACTACTACTACTACTACTAATAATAATAATAATAAGTGCAAACAAAAAGAAAGAAACACAAAGCCATACTGTACAGTTTAAGATTACGCACTCATTGTCTTGCATTTGTTGTGCATGTTTTCCAAATGTAAAAATGCAACATCTTCTTATACTCTGATAGCGCTTTATCCACTGGTGCCCTATAGAGGGCATGTTCCACTAATTCGAAGTGAATGCCATCATCACCAATAAAAATGACGACGAGAAGAACAACGGCAATAACCTGCAGTAATCAAGATTGAATGCGACAATTTTTGCGCGCGACAAATCAGCGTTAAGAGGTAAAAAATTACTTTGCATAGTTTTCAATTTGCTGTCTTGACGAAAGGTATTATGCCATACGGTTGCCTGAGAATATTCATATATTTATATACACACACATTTATACATACTTTGCTCCCTACCAGCGACTAAAAAGGAAATACAAGAATCAGTACAGTGACAATCACGGATATTCAGCAACTAGGCGGCGCCTCGTTTGTTCTTACAATGAAACGCGAACGATGAAGACGACGTCGCCTCGCGTGGCAAGTGAAGGGCAAGTCATGGAGGAATTTATCAGTCAGACTAAAAGTATATCGTGCTAGACTTTTCATCCTTCTATCCATTTCAATATTATTATTCAGTAATTAAACTTGTTGTATTGCCTATCCCAAGCTTTTAAGAGGAGTAGTGTGAAGAAACACTCAAAAAAATTTCACCAAACACTCACCTAATTCCCTGCATCGGGTAAGTGCCATCAGAGGAAGAAGAAGAAGAAGAACAGGACGTTCGCCATGGAACGCTGTGCTACGTTTTCTTCTGCACGTTCCCACTTCCCCAGAAGAGCTGCTTCGGGTTCAGATGCCGAATCATCTGGCCTTCCTTACTGGCGATGTTCCGCGTTTCGGTCGAGGTACATCGACACCAGCCGAGTAGCTTTGGATCTCCGTTACCAGCCCCTGGGGAGGACATCATCCTGCTGCTTGGCACGTTCTACAGCTACAACGGGTGTTCCTTTACTGGCCCCGACCGAGTTGTTCCCGCCAAGATCCGCAGCACCGTTGGTTGGTCCTGTTTTATCCCGAGTCTGTCGACGGTCCTTCACCTGCGACTCAACCAATGGCATCGGTGGCAACAGCTGTGTAGCTACCCTTCTCGCTACCGTGTGAGCTACATCGACTCGGCCTCGTTTTCGACGATGCTGAAGCTAGTAATCTTGCTCGATCGCTTCGGTCTACGTGGAAGGTGCCTTATGTGAATGTCACAGCGTCGGGCCTGCGCGCCAGTGCTGCGCCAGCGCCTTCGTAACCGTGTCCCGTCCAATGGCACCCGTGAAGCCGAATCTGCAGCCAGAAAAGGTGGCTACTGTTGAGGACACCGTGCAACTTCAGTTTTACAGGAGTCTTCCATCTGATGTCGAGTAGTCATTTATGCAATACAACGTCGATGCTTCCTGAGGGCTGGCTCCACAGATTTTATTTTCGTGCTAAAGTCCCGAATAATTTCGACGGAAGACGCAGTGTTGTCCTTTCACATGTTTATTGTTGGACAGTTTCTGACAGTTCTCTTTAGCTGTTTGTATACATGTTACTAATTAAAACGTTATTAACGAACCTGTCTTGCGTTTGTCTTTGTTAAAGTTGCAACCTCAACTGTTTGCATGCACACACCTCTGCATGTAGCTTGCCCTTTTCAGAATACTGTGCACGGTAAACTCGGACTGCATAGACAGCTTTGGTGTAAGGTATTTTTATCTATTGATATATTCATTTCTTAGTTTAATCTGCAGGATTGTTGAAAATGCCATGACCATGATGTTACGTGCTTTTCTTTATTAGCTACATACCCCCCTTTCTCTTCCACTGTAAAGCCACTGTGTGTAAAACAAACGAATTTATAAATATATTGAAATAATATATACGGTTCGCATTTCATCAAGAAAGCCATTCTCTCTTTTCAAGGGAAAACCAAAAAAAGAACAACCAGATCTTCAAAAAGATGAGACCAAGTATAACAACTTTTTTTAAACTACCTGGTTCATTACCTATCCCCCAACGTAGGTGCGTGCTCAAAGTGCTACACTTCTATACTCTCCCACTGGACCAAGACTGAGTTTGTTCTGTAGTACTAGAACACCGATGAGTGTAATCATTGGTATTTAACGTCACAAAAAGACAGCGTATGATAATGACAAGTGGAAGTCAAGGAGCTTGCGAATTTTATCCACCAGTAGGGTTTTAACCTGCACCGAAATTTAAACACATAGCTTAAAGAGCCGAAAAATACAAAGAATTTCCGTTCACACCTATGCATAAACAGTGTAACCGAAGATTTCTTGTTGACATTGTTTACGAGTAAACATACAAGGCATACGTACACAAACGTGCGTGACGCTGCGCCACACACATACGTGTGGTTTAGTAAAGAAAACAAATTTCGCAAAATATCTTTTAATCACACACAATACGACTTGGAAATATACTGCGTCTTGGCGAAAGGAACTAAAGGCACTGCTGCAGATTTCGTCGATGAGCTTAAACACCGGGTAGTTGGTCAGCATGCAGAGGTTGACAAACGAGTCTATCAGGTCCGTGTGCAACTCATGCACCTCGTCTATCGTCTGGATTTTCTGCGTAGGAACCTGCAATATGTGCCAGCTGGGTTCGATGACTTCTACGGTGAGGAAATACTGCAGGTTCTTCACAAAGTGCATCATTCGCTGGCGCAGCCCGAACGCCACTACCGGGTACGATGCCGACCGGCGCTTTATGCTTTGTCATGCACCCAGAACTTTGAGAGCACACGCTCAACATAAGTCATGTAGGTGGGATACCTGGAGACTGTAACAGCCCAGGCTCCAACTGCTGAGGACGAGGTTGAGGGGCCCCTCTACGTCGTGGTTGAGCGTAAACGCCTCATGCCCGACGGTAACCATGCCGGTCACCGCGGTCTTGTCAGGCGCGTCGTCCCTCAGCTTCTCCATGTCGGAGGCAAGGCCACTCTCCAGGATCTGGTGCTTGACGCACTCCTTGCAGTGGTCACTATGATTTTCGCTTACGAAATTTTTCATCATAAAAAAAACTCTGGTGTCTACTACCGGCCATCCTCGATGCCCGAACGTTCACGGAAGATGGTTTGGCATGGACAAAGGGCATGGTTCAGGGTCATAGTGTCATCATTATTGAAACAAATGGGAGGCCAGGCCTGGCTGTCTCGGATGAAAGGTTGCGTATAGAGCTCCACAGCAGCGATTACTGACGCCATTGGTTGATTCACGGGAGGTGTAGCGGCGACGGACCCGGGCTGGAACGGGACGAGCTGAGCTTCGATCGAGGCCAAAGACCGGACCTGAATGGCAGCAGTGGAGTGTTCCATGCAGCAGGGGGACATCGTTCAAAGCCGCTGGCAGAACGACCGTGTCAGTGGTACCACTGGATTGAAGGCACCTGAATTGGTAGTCATGAATTTCTCGGCGAATCCAACCCGCAAGGGAACACAGGTCGCAATTCACAGGCGAACCAGCTTTTCTCGGAAGTGGTGCTGAAAAGATCGGAGCCCAACATCCCATGGCTGACGTCACCTTCATCTGCCTCGTGATCGGACGTCATCTTCGTCGTTCTCGCATCATCACGTCGCATTCTTCATGTAGCCTCCGAATATCGAAGTGCAAGGCATCTGTCGGAATTTCCGTGTTTACTCTTTAATAGATTTTAAAGGAGCAAACTATAGATAAACAAGGATTTGTTTAAAATCATGACATTTATGGGTCTGATGTTTGCATACAGCTAACGTGCATTACTAGTACTGTTCTTGTCATCAAAAAAAAGTAGTGCGCCTAATTTAAAGATTGATAATTCATTACGTGGAACCTATTACATTGAATGAGGACGTGTTTGTAGGTATACAAGGAAATCTTAATTCTCCATCTGGACGCAGCTTTCTGCACTCAAGTTTCGGGAAATCCCTCTTATAGGCATTCTTCAAGCATCAAGCCCGGATGACATAAAGCGCACAATAGTACTCCCCGGGTTTAGCGACCATAACCTTATCCACAACTGCATATCTTTACCTCTGACCAGAAGGTCGCCGACTGAAAAATTCATAACTGATTACAAACCAGGAAATTATGACGCTATCAACGACAAACTTAGTTCTTTTCTTGACAGTTTTCGCGGATCATATCAAACCCGCTCAGTAAACGTCAACTGGCAGATATACAAAAACACGATACTTAACTTAGAAAAACAGTATATTCCAACCATTCGCGTAAAATCAGATTCCACAAATCATTGGTTCAACAAACAACTGAAAAGTCTTTTAAATAAAAAGAAACGTCTTTATAGGACCGCCAGTCAATGCGATAACCCTTTAACATGGGAAAAATATCACCTATGCGCCAAAAAGTATCTTACGGAACTACAAAAAGACAAAGATAAATATTTTTCATGTGACCTACTATCTATCCTCCGCTCAAATCCAACTAAATTCTGGCGCATGCTCTCTCACAAAAATCAAAGTACCAACATAGATCTTCTAGACCCAGACGGAGAACCAATAGACGCAAAACACGTTGCCTCCGCTTTAAATTATTACTTTTCATCAGTATTTTCTACCCCTAACATTACACAGTCGACACGAATACCTACCCGTTCCCCCGGCGCTGTATCCCCCGAAATAGCATTTAACCCTGAAAAAATCGCTAAACTAATCACCGGTCTTAAGATATCTTCAGCGCCAGGTTCTGACCAAATAACTCCCAAACTTTTAGTTAACACCGTCACAGTGGTTAGTCAGATTCTTTGCCTCATCTTCATACAGTCCCTTGAAACAAGCGAAATTCCAGACGATTGGAAGATAGGCCAAATAATAGCCGTCTTCAAAACAGTAGAGCGAACGAATCCAGCAAACTACCGCCCTATTTCCCTGACAAGCATTCCCTCTAAATTACTAGAACACATTATATCTTCTCACATCGCGACTCACCTTGAATCAATAAATTTCTTCTATAATCACCAGCACAGTTTCCGAAAGCACTTCTCATGCGAGACCCAATTAGCCGAGTTTACCCACAACCTACTAAAAAGCATGGATGATAACCTGCAGATTGATGCCATATTCCTAGACTTTTCCAAAGCTTTTGATCGCGTACCACACAACTTATTACTTACCAAACATAATTCCCTTGGCATTGCACAGAATATTGTCTCCTGGGTTAACCACTTCTTCTCCAACCGTAAACAATTCACCTCTGCTAATAATCATAACTCCTCTAAAACTCACGTATCATCAGGCGTCCCTCAGGGTGCGGGCTTATCACCTCTTCTATTTTTAATATTCATAAACGACCTGCCAACAAACATTCAAACAAAACTTCGACTATTTGCAGATGACTGTGTCATATACTCCCCCATTCACAACTTTGAAAACAGTACTAAACTACAGCAAGACCTCGACACAGTTGCGCTATGGTGCCAAGACTCATCAATGCCGTTAAATCTAACCAATTGCAAATCGATGTCATTTTCCCGTAAACGCACCACTGTTCATTCTACCTACTTTATCAATTCGCTTCCTCTCGATTCGGCTTCGTCATACAAGTATCTCGGAGTGCACATGTACCCATCTCTTTCATTTGCACCACACGTGCAGTTCATCTGCTCAGACGCTCTGCGTACGCTTGGTTTTCTGCGCCGTAACCTCAAATCAGCATCTCCTGACGTTAAAAAACTAGCATACTTAACATACGTACGGCCAAAGCTCGAATAAGCATCGTACATTTGGAATCCATCCCAGGTATACCTCGTTAGCGAACTAGAAGCAGTTCAAAACCGCGCTGCCCGCTTTATAACCTCACAGTACTCCAGAGAAATCAGCGTCACCGCCCTAAAACAATCAATTGAACTGCCATCACTCGCGTCGCGCCGCCTCATCTCGCGCCTATGCCTCCTCCACAGTTTCTTTTTCTGACCCAAATCAAGACACGAACTTTTACAGCCCCCAAACAGAACTTCTTCCCGCATTAACCATTCAAACCCCATTGCACGAATCAACGGCCGTACATCCACAATGAGCGACTCCTTTTTCCCCCAAGCAATAACACTTTGGAATCGCCTTCCCGACACCATTGTTGCCACACCTGACCGCACATCATTCCGCGCTAAATTGGAATCCCACTTTGATTCCACCCATTAACCCGTGGCTGTAAATATATTCTACCAACGTACTGTATGTATAATTTTCTTGTGCCTAAGTGTTTGTACTCTAATTCCCAGCCAAAGCGTTTCTTTTGTGTGTTATTTGATTCATTTTTGCTGTCATTTTTGACCAAACTACCATATTAGAACTGTACTGTTTATAATAATTTGTTCAACTTGAATTATACACACTCACAGCGTATTCTTTGCCCCCCTTATGTAAAGCCCTCGGGCCTTTAGGGATGCAATAAATGAAATGAAATGAAATTCATACTTGTTCAAATAACCACCACCAACAATCACAACGAAAGAACCAGGAATATAACTGTGGCCATTGAGGGTGCAAATGGCAATTTTAGGGTTCACTTTCTCCATAAAACTCGTGGTGCATAAAGTAGTAGATTGGTATGCTCGAAAGATAGTGCAACGAAATCACGTTAATAAACGCTCAACTTGAATTGTCCGCCGATGTGAACTGAGCTTTTTTAGAGTATTGTTGAGGAGGAAAAAACTTTATTCATACACCACATGCGGGCGTCGGTGCGGCCTCACTTGGGCCGGGATCCTTTCGACCCTGGTAGCGATCGCTGGCTGCTGTGCCTTACGACCACTCACAAACCCGCGTTTAAAGACGAGGGGGTGGTTTTCGCCTCTCCTTCGTATACACGTTGCATCCTCCACGCCACTTAGTTCTTGAATGCACGTGAGCAATATCAGCACTAAACATTCGAGCCTATGATTTAGCACTTCTCGGCTGCATGCAGTTATCGCCGCTTGCACAGTTTTGCACACACAAAATGAAGTTTAATCAGTTGATTCTGGACAATATTCATTCAAGCAAAGAAGAACGGATGGGCGGCTGGATGGCAAAGCAGTGCAAGAGACAAATCATATGTTATATATCGCGAATATCAAGGAATCGAGAGCATGTATGCTGTAAATCTCACGGAAACTACTGTCTGCGTTGCAGTAGTGCGCCAAGGACGAGGAATATTAGGAAGGAATATTGCGCTCCTTTTTTAATATTTTGGGAACCTGGTGAGTGGCCTTTTAGTGGGAGTTTTAGCAAGTCTTTCCCAGGCTGAACGTGATTGAGCTGACAAGATCGCTGTCGGGGAAGTAAGTCCTTCACAGTGCCACGTGATTTTGAGGCGCCACTTTTTTTGCGTTACAACTTTGGCAGATTGGGCTAACCTACCCGCGTGTAGTAAAGCCAACCGGAGAAAAAGAGGAAACGAGTAAGTTTGAATGCAGCAAAGGATCCTGGTCTGCATTTTTGTGACGTTTTTACTGAGTAATAAGTAGACACACAAACCATTATTTTACAGATATCTTTCAGTACATGAAATCTGTGCCTAACCAAAGATGACCGGGTTCGAAAGACGTGCCTTCTGGTTTATTAGATACCTAAGGCTACGCTGTGCGCCTCGTTTCCAGTCTTCCCCGAGTGATCAGGAATCCATATTGTTTCAATTATTTTGTCACGCTGAGAGTTTCTCAGAATGTTTTCACTTTTCTCGGAAAGTTTGTATTTTCGACCTGGTTTAGGTGTAAAGCTATAGAGCAGTTACATAAACGAACTTGCTTGTGCTCGTTCATCAAACAAAACAAATTTTGGATCAATATGTTCTATTCACGCAAAATACTTAATATATCGTGCCACAGAGGAACGGACGAGAGCAAGGCCGACGCGGACGCCGAACTGCTTATGTCAACGAACGAAATTGAACCAACGTGAGATGAATTGATTGATTGATTTGTGGGGTTTAACGTCCCAAAACCACCATTTGATTATGAGAGACGCCGTAGTGGAGGGCTCCGGAAATTTTGACCACCTGGGGTTCTTTAACGTGCACCCAAATCTGAGTACACGGGCCTACAACATTTCCGCCTCCATCGGAAATGCAGCCGCCGCAGCCGGGAATCGAACCCGCGACCTGCGTGTCAGCAGCAACGTGAGATGAAGGACAAAAAGAAAAAGTACAATACAACTACATGGAATGAAAGGTGCCCTAACGGAACGCAGCCTCGTTCGTACTCTTGGATATGGCCTAAAGAAGCAGCGGTAACCATCGCTAAAACTATAGCACATAAATGAGCGTGATATGACGAAACGAAACAGGATAAATGTGTAAAAAGAAACATGCGGTTTGACTCTTTGCAGACACACTGGAAGCCTGCTTACAATGGACAAGAAAGGGGGAGGTAAAATGTTCGAAAATGCCGAAAAAAAACTGTATTCATCTCGTTTTTTATTTTCATACTATTTGTCTTCTCGTATACATTATTTGTCCCCAGAATAATGAAAACGAAAGAATAGAACGACAATCATCAACAGGTTCCCGCATTTTGACAGCCAGTTGTGAGTTGAAAGCCACCGCAGCCACTACGAAGTAGGCCAATGAACCCCAGCACGTGTCCCTGCCCAATGCAGCACTATACGTCCAGCTTTCTGCGCGTTAGTGGTCAATAAAGTTACGGTCACACGCTATACATCCCGATGATGCCACCAGAGGCAAAATAGTGCTACTCAAGGTATCGCTGTTTGCGGCCCATGACGAGGCTCGAAGTGGCTAATCATGCATTTCACCACCAGCAGAAACATTGCCGAATTCATCCGTTCAATGCTGTCGTCCCAAGGCCAATGTTGTCAGGTCCATCATCTTCGCTGGGGAGGTCACCACATGATTAAAGCCTATTCGTGGACCGTGGATGGACGACCGGAAAAGATCAGGACCCACTGTGTCCCCAACGAAGCTTCCTCGGCGTCTTCGGACAAGGCCGTATTTGAGCTTGTGGGGCAGGTCAACTTCTGCGTGTATATTGAATTGGATCACCTCTTGGGGACACTTGACGTTAGCCAGCCGACATGGAACCACGTCTGCCTCATCACTGTTTTTTTATTTTATCAGGAATATGAGTTCCCCACGGGAGTCTGTAGCATCAATGACCCGCTCTGGCTCTAGCTCCCGATCAAAGCTACGTTGCTGCGTCTCCTCCTCTGCTGGCTGTCGTACCTCGGAGGCTGTCCTCGCTTTTTCGATTTGGCCTCCTCGGCAGTACCGTTGGCCTTGGCTCCAGCTGAACGCTCGCGCCCGTAGCTCTGCAGAGTGATACAACTTGATAGCTGCGCAACTAACTGCAAATGCTCCTTGCTGCCCCATCGACATCACTGTCCGGAGTTGTGCATTTTCTGAGAACTTACGTAACGTTTCTCGTTTATTATATAGTTCTTCATAGGAAAAATGTTATTGTCGCAATGCCGGCTATGCTCGAAGACTAAATATTCTCGGCAGGCGGCTTGGGCCGAGACAGCGGGCGTAGAGCGAGGACCCCAGTGTCATCATTATTGAAAGCAATTGGCAAATCGGGCCCGGTGTTCTCAGATGACGGACTGTGTAGCTCTACAGCAGCGGTAATCGATGCCACTGGTTGAGTCGCAGGTGTTGTAGCGGTGACGCGGCCGGGCTGGAAGAGAACGGGCAGTGCTTCAAATTTTGGCAAGAAAAAATCGGTCGGGGCCAATGAGGGAAGCTGCACGGCAACAGTAGAGTGTTCTATGCAGCAGGAGATAATCGTCCAATGCCTCTGGTAGGACGATCTTGCCAGGATGGTTCGAATATAACTCTATCGGTAGTCGTGAATATTGCAGCTAATCTAACCCCCAAAGGAACACCAGTCAGATTTCACAGGTTGACCAGTTTCTCTCAGGAATCTCACAGAAGATAACGGAACACAACATTCTATGATGATGATTATGGCTCAACTATGGCTCATACCCACTTCGGGGTATTGGTCGAGAATCGGTTACATAAACTGTTAGGTTTTTCAAGTATCAAGTAACCATACCAAAAGGAACAGAACGTATTAAGAAAAAGAAAGAGGGTAACAATTACTTTTTGCCATTGTTATCAGACAGTACAGTTGATATGAATCTGTATAGCAGTAAAAGCGAACACGTTTAAAATTCATGTTTTCAATATTCTTATAATGTAATAATAAGATAACTGCAATGGCATCAAAGGCGTTTGTTTCATGTTGACGTCACATTCATATTGCTCGTCAGCGGACGTCTTTACGTCGTTCTCGAATCAACACGTGGCTTTATCAAGGTGGTCGAATACCTCCAAGTGTCACAGAGCTCTAATCGGTTCTGACGGCTGCACCACGCAAGCACCTCTGAGATTTGTTTCTGAAATTTACGTGGGGTGATTTCTAGTTCACTAGTGGTGTGGTGTTGAAGCCCACAATGTGCAGTGTTCTGACAGTATATGAAATAATAAAGTTGTACTTTGGTTGTGCGGCAGTGGACGGGCTAGCCATGACTTAAAAGGTTGCCAGTACGTGAGACATGTGTAATTATAGCATGTGTGCACGTAACCTAGAAGGAGGCCTGAAATTAGCACTGTTGTAGAGAATTTTGTGGGAATTCCGCCAACGTTTCAGGAAAAAAAAACCTCGTAATAGAGAATTTTCACGGCTCTAAATGGGAATTTTTCGGCGTAGTACGGAACATCAATGCTTTTTGCTTTGCAACGAGGAAAGCAAATCAAAGACACGGTATATCTATTCTTCTTATTTTGCGGTAACATTTTTTATTACATGATGTATGATGTTATAATATAAGACACGATTGCTTAATAAAATAGTAAATGATCACTGAACATGATCCTATAAACGTGTCTGAATATTTGCACTTGATGAAAAAAAATGAGCTTTTGTTACCCCGCATGCGCTGCACTATAATTAGCGAGCTCATCTTTCATGTGGAGTAATCAGAAATTTACGATGCCATATATCACCACTTAATAAATATGGTTCGTTTAGGTGTCGTCGCCTCTATTCCTCTTAAATCTATCTATCTATCTATCTATCTATCTATCTATCTATCTATCTATCTATCTATCTATCTATCTATCTATCTATCTATCTATCTATCTATCTATCTATCTATCTATCTATCTATCTATCTATCTATCTATCTATCTATCTATCTATCTATCTATCTATCTATCTATCTATCTGTCTATTTCTACGCCTCAGACCTTTACTTTACTGGCCTTTTCAAAAAAATTCCGCCATAACCACGAAGTGAATGATGATGAGTGGGCGAAGCTCCGGAGGTAAACCTGGTAAACCATGAATCCTCTGTACATTTTGCCCAGTCGATTACATCGCTCCCCCTAGCGTACGTCGCCGCACTAAATCGAACGATTGCCTTCAACCAATGACACGCGCCATATGTGACATCATTTCTATTTCATAAGATCTCGCGTCATTCATCAACTACAAGTACCGCTTTCTAGTTTATAACATCTTGCATCTTTTCATCATCAGCTACAAGTACCACCATCCTTCAAACCAATGACACGCGCCATATGTGACATCATTCCTATTTTATAAGATCTCGCGTCTTTCATCAACTACAACTACCGCTTTCTAGTTTATAACACCTTGCATCTTTTCATCATCAGCTACAAGTACCACCATCTAGTAAACACTACAAGAACTAAACGAGAGGTGGCTACATACAGGAGACGGTACCGCCATCTAGTGAACACTGCAAGAACTAAACTAGAGGTGGCTACATGGATGGATGGATGCTATGAGCGTCCCCTTTATAACGGGGTGGTGACAAGTATGCCACCAGGCTCGACAAAAAAAAAAAAAAACCTTTTTTTCTTTTTTGATGTTGGCCTAATGCCTCTACTTCGATAAATTCTATCTTAATGGAAAAAAAGGTAAATTTTCAGCTTAAGTTCTCTGCCATTTACGGCACACTGTCCATATTTTATTTTTCCAATATTATTTTTGTCCTTTCTCTCTAATTTTCTGCCACCAATACTCTAACCGTCTCTTACTTATTTCAATCGCGGGTGTGTTCAGCTTTCCATTGTTGTCCCTAAAACCCAAGGCTTCCTGTAGGCTCGTGCCCAAACGTACACCTGGGTGGGTATCTCCACATTCAATCAGAACATGCTCCGCCGTTTCCTTAACTTTCCCGCAGCATGTGCATTGTTCTTCTTCTTTACTGAATCTTGCTTTATAACTACGCGTTCTAAGGCAACCCGATCTCGCTTCAAACAGTAAAGCGCTTCCCCTTGAATTATCGTAAAATGCCTCCCTCCTTATTTCATTTTTGCCCTTTCGGTAGTTACTCAAAGCCGGTTTTTTCTCCATAGCTGCCATCCAGGGGACGGTACCCGCCATCTAGTGAACACTGCAAGAACTAAACTAGAGGTGGCTACACACAGGCTACAGAGGACGCACAGCCCACGCCCCTAAGGAGCTTCGCCCCTAATATGCTATAAATACAAATATTGGTATGGCATAACATGACTGTATGGTGACCATAAATGACTATTTCTACCATAAAAATCGTGACATGTATGCCCTGAATGTTATGATTCGCATCTCATGGTCTTGCTGCTCTTGCAATGGTTTTAGTCATATGACATATTGCAATACTGGTATGGTATGACACGACTGCATTGCGAACCCAAGTTACAGACCCTAACGTGGAATTGGTGACATGCATGTCATGTAAGTCATGACTACAGGCTATGCTCATGGTGCGCTCGAATTTCGTATTACGGCACTTGAATGTATGACGAAGGTAATTGACTAGTGCAAGCATGATCATGAGATGCGTGTCATGTAGGAACATGAATAGGTGCCACCCTCATGATGCACTCGCAGCCGTTTTGCTAGCTTCAGATGTACCATATTGTAAATACGCGACGTGAATGGATTACGAAAATATATGACTAGTGCAAACATGATAATCATGACGTGCATGTCATGTAAGAACATGACTACATACTATGCTCATGATGTGCTGTCGGGCGTTTCGCTCAGTATTCAATTCGGTATTATATGATGCCAACGAACGACGAAAGTAAATGAAACGTACAAGCATGATAACCATGGCATGCTTGTCACGTCCAACATGACTACATGCTACGTTCATGGTCCGCTCAAAGCTGTTTCTTATTTTATGCTTCAGAGCTTGCGTACGTGGAGGCGTAACTTTACTGCTCCTTGTTGAATACAAACGGCAGTTGAGGGCTAGAAATTGGTTTCTTCTGCGTTTGTGCCAATGCTTTGGCGACTTTTGTCTTCGTCAGAACACATCAGCAAAGCCAAATTCACAGCATCGCTATCCTATCATTTAGAATTATATTCAATTAGATTAGCTGGGATTTCAACCTTTGCCAATAATTAGTGGGTCCTTCAGAGCTGAGCGGACTATCCAGACGGCCGTAAATTCTTTTATTTATTTACTGTGTCAAATGTGTAAAAGTTTTGCGTATAGGGTACAAACAGAAAACAGTAGATCTACACGGTGAACGTCCAGGTGTTCTCAAATCACGGCGCAATAGAAATTCGGCATCTGTACACATGCTTCAAATGGAAACCCTAGCGCACAGTTTAGTTAGTTCCTGCTCTTTGTCAAAACAACTCACAGATTCGAAAAAAAAGATGTGTACGTAATTTTCTTTCCTCAGCACCTCATTTGGGTAGCTGGTCGGCTTCGCCCTTACGCTACGCAGAACCAGCAGCATAATCAGATCTTAGGGTTTACTTTTTCATAATCGGCTGAGCGATAATTGTCGCCTATTCTCCAGGATTAGTGAAAGGTGATGTGCTGCCCGCAGACCTTGAGATCTGTAACCTCGCAACCAATATTTCGGAAACAAAATACGCATTACTGTACCAGACTCGCTTTATGTTGTGTGCATCACAAGGAAAACGTTCTGCAAAACGTGGTGGCGTGTTTGCGTGTTCTCCTTCATTGACACTTTCTTAAGAACAACGTCGGTGGCTCATAAGAATCGAGCATTGCAATAATGATAAGAATAATGTATCTTGCCTTAAAATCGTGTCTCTGCATGATGATGATGACGATGATGATTTTGATGGGAAATTAACGTGGCACATTTCCACTTTAAAGAATTTTCCGATGGCCCAATGCTGAATAAGTTGGTAGAGAACAATGATGGAAGTGTGCACGACGTCGCTTCCCGTCAATCATGTTTGCCAGGTTTGAAACACGTTTGATAGACAAGCATGGAAAAAAGTATATGAAAAATCACCACCACCCTCCACTTTATCAGAATTAACCAATCCACGATTGTTCTTGCTCATCAGTTGCGCTATCCACCTGGCAATCTTCAACAAAATAGGCTGTAATATTCCCTGTGTTTTATTTTGTGGAGGAGAGGAACTTAATACCAAAATTGTTTTTTGTCTCCGTAAACACAAAATTACGCAGGATGTTTCACCTAACTCTAAAGAAGCATTAAAAACACGTAGTTTGACGCACCTGATTAAAAGGAAGCTGAAGCACTTTTCTAAAAAAATTACTCAGGAACGTGCAAAGACAACTTGATCTTTGCTGAATTATAAAAGCGATGTGTGAGTTCTCAAAATTGAACGCCAATAGCACTTTTCGGTGAAAAAACAGTGGCTGTGACCACCGCGCTTCTTGAGACACCGAGCAAACACGGTGACGTCATTGTCGGCATGCTACGCCATCTGCAACTGCAGCACTGCTGAACTGTGGCCTCTTCGATTAGTTCCGGCAACGGCACGTGATGGGTTAGTCACAGAGGCCGTGCTTGAAGATAAAAAAGAACACCTGCTCCGGGCCAGAGGAAACGAAGATGACGTAGGTTTCCACGCCCAGTCTTTCATGGCGCTCGCAGGGGCGGAGCAAGGCAAGCTATTATTCCGCCTGTTCTAAAGCTCCTGCTCCAACAAACGCGAAAACAGTTATGACATCGTACACAGTAATGTCGGTCCTTTCTAAACACGAAGTTTGATAGAATTCTAAAATCCCTTCAGCTTCCCTTTGAAGCAGTGCAATATTTGGGTTTGCCGTCATGTGGCCATCCTTCGGCCATCTTAAAAGCTTACGAGCTCATTACTTAGAAATATTATTCGATTTTTTATATATAACTATACCAAGTGCGTTTCTTTCGGTATACAAAGCATGCCCCACGAACCAATCCCATTTTTCGATTTCTGGCGTATATGCTTCGTTTAATTAGTTTTTTTGTTCGCTAAAAGGGAAGCACCGACCGTTTTAACTGGACGTGCGCAGTGGCTCTGCCGACGTACGATAGCAGCGATTTCTATCCTGAATGCGTCCACATAGCTGCTGCGGATGCTCATGTGAGTCTGTTCAATACCCCGCGAATGCACTCATGCGCGGCCGTATGCGCGTTAGCCTCGCCGAGGTGGTCTAGTTTAAATGGTGCTCGAATGTTGACCCGAAGGTTGCGGGATCGAGTCCTGGCTGCGGCGGCAGTATTTTCATTCAGGCGAAAATGTCTGAGGCCCGTGTATTTGGATTTAGGTGCACGTGAAAGAAACCCCTGGCAGTCGAAATTTACGGAGTCTCTAGTACGGTTTTCTTATACTGATATCGCAGTGTTACAAAATTAATATTTTGAAAATACTATTACGCGCTATTGTACTCACCATTCTCAACTCTGCTTCGAGTGGAACTACCTTGCGTGCAGAACGTCAACTATAGCTTATCAGAGATAGCAGCGGTTCGTTGCTATGTGCGGCCGCCAAAAATGCTCACGTACGGTGAAGGTGATGCCTACATAGCCGTGGCCGCTCGTTTCGCCACGGTCTGTGCGCACAGTTCATCGTTTGGTAAGTGCCGAAGCACCCAGGCGTCCGTGAGCTGCACAGCTCCACAATTCGTTGATCCCATGACAGATAAGATTATCAAATATGCTTGGGCACTTTGTAAGTGGTACAGCTTTAAGCCACGCGTTGTTGCGCATTTCACGTGGTGGGGCGACTGGGGCGAGCCACGCTTCCGCCATGTAATATTAGGTTACGTATTAACACAACTCCTATATGGTACTACATGGTAGCTGTGTATGGCTCTTTTTTCAGGAACTGTACATAAAGCGTTGATTTGGCTAGGACACCTTCACACACAGTGTCACTTTTCTATTCCTGCTATGCCCTTTTGGTATATGTTATATGTGAAAGAACGTTGCTCGCAACTTGTCAGCTGTTAATGCAGCGTTTTCAAGTGCATATGATTTACTGGCAGGGCTCTACCGGAAGTTGTGTAAGAGCATGGCTGCTGAATGCACACACACACTATTTTTTTTGCAAACTTTGCCTCATTCAGCCGAGATATATGCGAGTTGAGAAACTTTTCATTCAATATTTGAAACCTATCCCTGCTTGGTTGCTCGCTCGCCGCGCTGTCTCGATAATGAATGCCTAATCCTGTAGTCGACATGAATCGTATTCTCCTATGACGTAGAAATGTGAGCAACTAATGTACGCAGAAAGCAGGACAGTGCATTCTTGTGTTGATTAGGAGGATATACACTTGCATAGTACAGTAGGCTGGCGAATAATTGAAAGTGGTTTCATTGTAGGTGGATGCTGCTGGTGATAGCGTTCATACATTTAGTCATGTGTTACATCGATGCAAGTTTCATGTTTAAGATGATTTATTTGTAGCAATCGTTGGCCATTTACTATGAACTGAGTTTATATAATCATGTAGTGATTGCAGTCTAGCGAAAACTGCGGCTTAGTTCTGGAAACTCCCCCGTTCTCAGATTTGGGTGCACGTTAAAGAACCCCAGGTGGTCAAATTTCCGGAGCCCTCCACGACGGCGTCTCTCATAATAAAATGGTGGTTTTGGGACGTTAAACCCCACAAATCAATCAGTTCTGGAACTCCGCTTATAACCTATCATCTCCTAAAATCAATGTGCATTATTGGGGTACCCTGGCAGATAATAACGTCTGAGTGCAAGTCAATTGTGACGTATTCATAGTTTAAAACAGCGCAAAAA